>CM076572.1:692566269-693156060 GCA_034641835.2 Pinus albicaulis | reverse complement strand
CCCCATATTAAATAATTTTGGAGATTAATATATTTTCTTCGAAATACTCTGACACAACTTTCTCCCTTAGCCGCACTGTGTGAGCATTCTTCCAAAAAGCAATGGATATCTCTATTGTCAATGTCATATCTATAGCTTCATACTCTGGTCAATGTTAATCTTAAAATTTGTTGATAGGAAAACTTAGCTCCATTTATCTTGAACAAGGGATGATTGGGGAGATTGTGTTATTGCCTAATATCCTTCAAAAAAAATTGTACCATGTGTTACCAACATAATATACAAAACATCTATATGAACTGACCATGAAAAGAGGAACATTGTGATGTAATATGTTCAACCAAATTGCCACCTACGTCCTTGGAATCAAGAGATTCCAAAAACTCATTTTAAACTTGTTATCAAATAGGGTCAAACCATAGATGGGGACCTTTGAACACATATTCCAATTGCAGAAACAAAATTTGCATAAAAAATTCTACTTGGATTTATAATATAGTAGTCTGTCAGTATTCCTCCCATTTTGCAGTTTGAATGAATACAAATGAGTCACAAAGGTTTGTTAACATAAGAGGCTTCCCATCATCACTTAAATTATCTTTCACCAACACATAACTGATTTCCTTTTGATAATGTACATTAATTCTACCTATGTCATCTTTAGTTGCACTTTGTGCACAACCAACAACATCCCACCAATCAACTCCAACTGAGAGGCCCCACCAAAATATGGTAATGGATAAGAATAATCAAACCATAGGCCAATGAAATAAACCACAATATAAATACAGATATGCAGCAAGATGACAAGAAAAATCAACTTCATACCTGTCTGCTATAGCTCGTTCCCAGGAAGTTGCATTACCTTTCCCTTGACTACTTTGACTAGCAGGAGGTAGAATACGTAGAATCTTCAGTACAGTGCAATATTTGATGTTATCATGCCAAACAGAGGCTAGGCAACAACTAGTAGAAGAGAAAACTGGTAGGGCAACCGAAACCTCAACTGTGGCATAGTAGTAATCTATGAGATTATCCTTAATTATCCTTAATCCAGTTGGGGTTTTTGTTGCCCTACTAGATTATCTTCTTGAATCACCTATCATAATAATCCTTAACAAGCCCTTAGAAGAAGGAAGAGCTCCATTCAAAGAGAGGGTATCCTTGCCCAGATTAATAAGATCAAAAATAATTATTAATGTCCAACAGATGACCACAAAAGTAGGTCAATAGGACTATGTTAGGTACCAAAGGAAAATGAAACATCTCTAACTGCATCATACTGAAGTCTGGAAATAGTGAGGTGATACAAAGGCATAAGGAGAGCCTGAAAAACAGTCTTCTTTATAGCTTTACTTAATACCAAAGAAGTCACACGCCTAAAATAATTTACATATAGGCTTAAGAATCTGATCAGGATTTACATGAGATTCTTCCTATGAACCTGTACAGTAAGCAAGTCCAAACCTGTGCTCAAGTTCAATGGGGACTCTCGGGGTTTCATTCTTCTTGTAACATCTAAGTGCTTTTCCCTGAAATTTATGAAATATGGAATGAAAAAATAAGTAAAACTAGCACATTTTCTTGAATCATCAATATGTTGTAGGTTTATTAAGTTCCCAAAGGAATCTTGCAATGACATCACGCACTCTTGCAGTCTAGTGCTTCAAGGAGTACATATGAAATAATTCTTCTGGAAATGTTAGGATGTAAGCTTTCCCCATATGTTCCTTCAATCTAATTGTGGATCCTTTCAGAGCAATTGTTTCTAACTTTCTAGATGCTTCGGCTGCCCTATCTTTGGTAACCATAAGGAGGTGAGATGGATCAACTATGTTAACTGTGGAGGCTCCTACGATGGACTCTTAAATACTAAATATGATTATTTCAAGACCCCCACCTTCTAGCAATGTTAAAATATGAGCACAAGCTTTCTTCAGAACTAGAAAAATTCACTTTCATTCTCAATGTTTCCTAGTGGCTTCACCAGCCTCTACCACTTCTAAAATAGTTCTTTATAGGAATCTGAGAATGCGGGGAGGAGTATGGACAACCGTCCCAGTAGAGCCATATAATATCTGACCATCTCATCGGGATATAATATATATACACTTCCCAAATAATCACCTTCAAACCTTAGCAGCCGCAACCCACTCATATCAACATAACAGTTACTGAACTCCTGAGGTTGTCAGTGATGTGCCACATAGGCTACCAAGGCTCCTCCTCCTCCAAAGGCTATGCCCATTTCACAGAGATGATCATGCATCATACAGTTTTTACTGTTGACCTCTAAAAGACACTTGTTTTCCAAGTTATGGATACTCAGCAATCCTCCCCAAACAGATCCATCCTTTATTCTTATGCCCTATCATCTTCTCATATGAAGAAAAAGTGACTGCTAATATTGAATTCTCTTCTTTATTTTGGTGATCCATTTTTTTTTAATAAAAGTTTAATTAAGATATATTATATATACTCATGAAAGAAATACAACTAAGAATCTGAGATACAAGGTTACAGGTTTCAACAGTGGGCAAGGATGCCAAATTGCCATGAAGTGCCCCCTATCTATCATATCCATCCCATGAGACCAGAAGGGATATTTAAAGAGACTTTATCCTATCGCTAACAATAAACACTCCCTAACACAAAGGGGGATATCCTTTGCTATCTGTATCTACATTTTTAACATGGAATGTCTTCATAGTATATTTTCTGAGCTACATTTGAGGTGCCTAACTGCACTGTACAATCTATCCAAAATATGAAACAATAGGGGGGATGGGGGATGGTTGTTCAATGGATAAGAGTTAAATAGGGCATGTCCCATAAAAAGTAGGAATGGGCGTCATATTGAGGACATCCTTGTAAGAAGGTGTTGAAAAAATATTTTAAGGGGATGAGAGGAAGTGGAGAGCCTTCAGGAGATGATATGTTGGGAAAATAATGTTTTCGAGGTGAGGTCATTTCCAGCCACCTGAGATGTATCAATTAAAGAAATATTATTAGAGAAAATTGATGGATCGAGGGAGTTGGAAGAGGAAGAGGCTAGGTTAGTTTTTAAGAGCACGGAGATGGGATTACCATTAGATATCAAAACAAGATTTTCCCAGAGTCCTATGGGTTTATTTACTATCTGGTTAGAAGGAATCAAATAAAAGTTTTCTATATTTGAATCAGTGGTTGTGAGGCCGTGGAGTATTTGAGATGCATTTTTGGAAGATTTCGAGTTGGAAAGTGCATTATTTTATAGACTATGAATAAGCATAGAATCTTCAATTGATAGGAATGGAATGAGGGAACCAACATAAATGAGAGACTTGCAAGCCTGTTCATCGCTTCCTTGGGAGGTAATTGTTGAAATTCCTTTGACATCTCCATTTGTGGCAACATGCATTTGGCTTGCTCGAATTTCGAGATGATCCTTTGCAATTGAAGCCCTTGAGAGGATTGCCTCACTCATACTCAGAAAAGTATCATTTTCCAGATATTTTTAACCCTTCGCCTGAGCTTCCTCCACGACCAAAGAAACATACTTTCCATTTTCCATCATGGCTGAAGACAATTGAAAACCTGTCCTTCATGCGAATAAGCACTTGCCCAACTTCGTCCGTGGCCTTCTTATCCACAACACTTATTCCATAATATTTAAGACTTTCAACCATCTCATTGGAAGTCTCATCATCAATCTCAAATCCAGCAATTGCAGATTTAAAATTTAATACTGCTCTCTCTGTCTCATTTTTCAGAATTTTTCTTATGCTTGGCCAAGTGTCTGGAGATTCAAACTCAGGAAAAGATGACACCGCTTCGGCGAGTGCTTTAGTAAGTTGTGCCTCAGATTTACTTATAATCTCATAAAATTGAGTAGCACATAGAGAGGTCGCATAAGAATCAATCTCTTGCTTATCTTTCTCCGGAGATTTGGATGGGTCCCAAGATGCTTGTTCAATTTTTGCATCTGAACAGCCCTGATCAAATTCTGCCATGCGATTTTCTATATACTGCCTAAGAGAAAATGCAAACCCTTCTCTATTTTTAACAACCTCTTCAAGTTCCTTCTTGAACCTATTCAGAGCTTCTGAGTGGATACGCTCCACCATAGCTTTGTAAGTAGGATACACAAGATTTAATGATTCAGTGACCAACTGCTGACTTTTTTTGGTCCTTACACTTTCCTCAAGATAAACCACTTCCATATCATAACTTGAAGATCTAACCCGTCGATATCACAAAAATATCGACTCTTATGTTGTGTTCAAGCTTGGTAACCAGGTCAGTATCATAGTACAACATCAACGTAAATTGGGGGTGAATTCCCTTCCAAAAACCTACAACTTAGTAAACATAAGGTCAAGCTTGGTAGCTTGGTAACCAGTTCAATATCACAGTACAACGCCCTTCCAAAACCTTGCAACGTAGTAAATCGGGGGCGAATGCTCTTCCAAAACCCTGCAACTTAGTAAATCAGGGGTGAATGCTCTTCCAAAACCAGCAAACGAGTAAATCAACAGGCGAATCCAGCGTTTCATATTTTATGCGCCATTATTTTTTTCCGCTAAAAAATAATAATTAATTATTTTTAAAATAATTTTGGGGCTAATTATACAAAACTATACAAAAGGGTTTTATTTAAAAAATTCGCCCCTCCAAAATCTAAAACCCCTTGGTAGTTGAACTAGGAGTTGAAGGAAGAGAACCACCGAGACCAAGAATGGCACATGGTGACTCATGAGGGAAGTAGTTCTCGTGCAGTTTGGAAAACGCGTTCTTCCAATTCAGCTAAGCGTAGTGTTGTTGCTCATGCTACTACTAGCATTGATATTGAGGTTGGAGAGGAGTTTGAGGAAGCATGGAAGGTAGCAGTGGTGGAGAATTACAAAGAGAACCCCATGATGGGCTCCATTTTGCCCTTTGGTATTTGGGCCTACAAGATCTCATGCCCATTGAACCAACAATTAACTGTTCAACCAACAATCAACTTGACTGAGTTGATTAGGTACGAGTCAAATTAGACTAATATTCAAAACTATGCTTTGCATTATCCCATATTTATCACACTAATGCTACACAACATTGAGCATTTTCACCCAACTCTCATGCATGCACACAAAATTTTCATTAACATCTATAACCCTAACCAAGTGAGAATTGATCAACAATTTGCACCAAAGTTTGTTATAGTGTTGAAAGTTCATAATAAATTTAGATCCATGGTACCTTAAATAAATTTTGAGATAACCACCACAAATTTGACCACAATAGAGAAAACTTGTTATAAATTTTAAACCTACAAAAATTAGGATTCATGTTCCTAGGAACGATCATAAGAAGTAGTTGGCATATAGGTCGAGTTGTGAGCCTTGACACATTGATAATGCAATGGCTTAGGTCAAAACTCACACATTGAAAAGTCATCAATGAAGAGAAGACAAGATCATTATGAATTACACATACTCCAAACTTCCTACCAAATTCTACTTAGTTGTCCACAACTCAAATATACATAATCTTATGGTAAATAAAAATTCCACAAAGCCTTCTTAACATAGCTAATAAATGGCCATTGGAAGAGCACCCCTAGTAATAGTAGCAATCAATAGATTATTTCATATTGAACTTCATAGCCATAGTGCTCCTATGTATTGTATGATGTATTCAACTTGCACTATCAAATATAGATAAAATCATACTTTTGATTGATACATTTAAAACATACTTGTGCACAATGTTGAATGCAATGCCATTCAAGGAGTAAAGTTGGTTTAACGTGTATTGATCTATAAAATAATGAAGAAACTTAGTAACACATCACAACTTTCATGTTTGAAAATATTATAAAGCTTTCATGCAAATCCATTGTTTTTATAGTTCCTTCTCTTGACCATGTTCCACATAAGCATGGAAAATCAAGTAATACTAGAATTTGCACCGAGAGGTGCAAAGTAACATCGAGGAGTGGGGATACATCTTCCATGCGAGATAAAGGTGATGTAGGTGATAAAGTTGAGGCAATACAAAATGTTTTGGAAGAATGGGTGGTTTGTTTATCAACTTTTGTGAGTTATCTTGAAAATTGCTTTGTTCTCTTCATGCCTACCTCTGAAACCTTCAAAAAAACTATCCACAAAATGCATATTCAACGACCTCTACGAAATATGTACCTAGTTAGTGAGAGGAGCATTAATCTTTGTTTAAAATATAATAAAGTGAAAGTATAAGATAGTGAACAACTTCAACTCCTCCCTAATCTTAAAATTTCTATATCTATCTAAATATTATCATTTCCATGAAATAAAATTGGTAATGAGACTAGATTGAAGTGAAAAATATTCAATTGGTGATACCCCAATTATATTTTGCACTGTCCTAAGAAAATAAGCATCCTTCCAAGTCACCAACGTAGATAAAAATCGACTGAAAACCTAAGGACCCAACATTGTCAGGCTTCCTTTAAACCAGAGCTTTCCTTAGAACTTCTGAAAGGAAAGACTTGTAAACTACTGGAGTGATGTTCGACAGAGCCTCTAACAATTCTAAGAAACCTGGATTGGAACCTAAAGTGTCGAGATATGAGCCTACTATGATGGAGTTTACATTTGAGCCTTAGTTACTGCAAGTTTCCAAATTAAAAACTAGGAACCAAAAATTACCTTCGCACAAAGGAGCCCGGGTCATACTGAGACTAACTATGGAGGAGAGTCTAGGCGCTGCCAAGGTGGTTTGAGAAAAGGAGAGCCCCTTTCGCCAAATTTCACATGAGCTAGAGTGTTGAGCCTACAATTGCACTATCCAGAAGGTTAGAGCCTGAAACCAAAGACAAAGCTCTTCGTAGAGCTGCCTAGAAGATGAACGGTTGGACGCCAATGTGATATTCTAAGATGGAGCTATAACCAAATTAATGGGCCACAAAGGTGGTGGATCAATCCACAAAACATACTTTGTCATGAATGGGGCAGGAGCCAGACGAGAGATGAATTTATCGCCAATTATCTTGTCCATCCACATGATTCTCATCATTCTGTCATTAATTTTTCCATTGTAGCTTCCAAAGAAATCGAACATGGTTCTGAGTGGAGGTCGATTCTATGATCTTGGTAGATGAAAATCGTAATGGAAAGCATGTGAGGGGAGGGAACTACATATGTATGGAGACGGATCTCGTGTGTTGCCATGCCAAGGGGAATGCTTGTTTTATCAAATAAGCATAATATTAAACCTTCAAAGTCTCTCTCGAGGAAATATATGGCGTCACATAGAAGGGGATGGGGAATAGAAAGGTAGTAGGGAGAGTAATGGGGCATAGGATAGAGTCAAGAGGAAAATTATTTAGAGGGAGGGTCCAAGGGTAGAACTAAAAGCTAAGGAACATGTAGTCTTAGGACCAAAAGCTAAGGAACATATAGTCTTAGAGGATTGGGTAGGAACAACTCGAGTTGTTGGTTTCTAGCTTTGTCTTTTCTATAGAGCAAGTGAGTGGTTGATTTCTAGCTTTGTCAATTCCATAGAGCAAATGAGCAAGCTTTATTTGCTTGTGAGTCTACATCCATGTTGTTGATTATGTATGGAAGTACCCTATGGAATGGAAGGATGTGATCAAATCTTTGATTTTTTGAACCAAACCACCATAACAAGGGAATTTTTTTTTGGGTTTCCTTCTTTAATGAGATATTGGATTGTAATCAACTAGTCACCAAGAATAATAATATATTTGACATACTGGATTGTAATCAGCGAGTCACCAAGAATAATAATATATTTGATGCCTTTGTCTTTAGTAATACGAAGACCTTGTAGGAGACCATACATTTCAGGCTGATTGTTGGTTTTCCTTCCCCAACCCACACATATTTGATTAATAACCTTCCCCTCCTACCATCCCTTACCATTAAACCACAAAAGATTCTTTTCATTTTTTTATCAATAATAACAATAATAAAGTTTTAATTTAGTTAAATTTTAAAATTTTAACAATTTGAGATGTATGATGAACTATTTTTTTTTATATTTATTAAGAATTGGTGCCTATTCACATTTACTAGTTATTTAATTTATATAATTATGTTAGTTACCAATATCAATCATCATATCCACTTATTATTTTTATTATTATTATTATTTTTACTATTATTATTTCCCATCATCATCATTTTTATTATTTAATACTTCATTCTTCATTACAATATCACTCCCAGTCACTCCCATATCACTCCCGGCTCTCCTTTAGTTACAATAATCATAACTAGCAGTTGCACCATATGTTGCAAAGGAAACGCTATAAAGCATTAACATAGGAAAGAGTATTATAGAGGAAATGATCTCACATGAATCATGTGGGATAGCTACAACTAAAGAGAGTGAACAACTCTTTTTGAAGCTTCTTCTTTACTTCTTGGGCATGTACAAGCTCTGCAAGCAAGAAGTTTTCACAGTTGGGCAAAGTCCAATGCTCATGAGAATAGTCTTAAAAGTAATTGGGGTATCTTGACATAGGACCAGATTGTGTGGTGTACTTGTATGAATGTTGTCAATTTGAAACCAAAAAAAACTTAGCCAAAGTAACTGGGGCACCTTGACATAGGACCAGATTGTGTGGCGTATTTGTGTGAATGTTGTCAATTTGAAATTGTCGGTACAAAAAACTTAGCCATGTTAAGAGTTGGTGTGTGTGGCATATTTGTCTAAATGTTGTCAATTTGAAACTTTGTAAGTACAAAAAACTTAATCATGTTAAGAGTTAGTGTGGAGTTGGTGTGGCATAAGCTGAGCACAATTTATAGGTGATTTTAAAATTTTAAATGTGCTTGGGTTGCAGTTTCTTAGCCTAAGACTAATCCAACATGTCACAAACAAATTAGCAAACATAAAAGACATGATTCCAATAAAATACACCATCACATATTAAAAAAATCTAATGGAACTACTTTAAACAACTAGATTTTCAGAGTTTAACACATTTTTCCAAAAAGAAAGGGATGGAAATGGATGGATGAGATCCATTGTAAATGCCATTTGATGGATGAGATCCATTGTAAATGCCATTTTATGACATCAATTATGGGGATGGATTGTTGGGCAAAGCTGTATACAAGTATATGAGTGTAGAGTTCAAATGAAAGTATCTTACCCTTGACCAGTACTATCGAGCATATTTGGTCATACATTAGCAGAAGGATTATTCGTTGACTAAAGAGTTACAAAACTCAAGCAGCAGTAACCAAACACACCCTGTTGGAAAGGGATGCCAAAAAGTGTAGTACATGTGCTATGATTGAACATATGTGGTGGCAAAATGGAGAAAGGATGACATGTTGACTGAGAAAATTTCCAAAACGGTAGTGGATAGTGAAGCACACCCTTTGGGAGGACCATGAAAAGAACCGCATTGAACATCCTGACGTCATGTCAGACCAAACAGTATAAATCCTTGTGGACTCACTGATGGTTGCAGGCAGGTCATGTATATGTTGCATACAGACACCAAAATGTGTGATGACTGCAACATGTCAAGGTAGTTAAATTGAATTAGGTGTTATAAATAACTGGCATAAGGCCAGATTTCCTATAAAGAGTCTGCTTAATTCAATGTTCAATAAAAGAATCTGGATAATTAGCAAAGATAACAGTGGAAAAAACACAGTTGTCAAACTCATACAAAACTCATTTTTCCTGGTAAAGTTATCCCAAGTGCATCCATTGCTCTTGATGGCAGTTTTGTTCCTTGATGTAGTTGACAAAAATCAAGATTGCGCATTTGCATCAGTATAAAACAATTCATCCTCCATTTTGAGATTTTAACAAAACTTTATGTTTACAACCAACACTTCTGTGACATGTTTTGTATCATAAAATACCCAAACAAAATTTCGAACTTGTATTCTCTAATTTTCATTTCTAATTCAAAGGACCAAATTAAAGTCAATTTTGGTTTAAAAATTTCTAGGCTCCTAAATTCTGTAGCATTAATTTATACTTCAGGGCTCTAAAACCTTTACTGCTAGTTGCTTCAAACCCAAAATTTCAGTAAATCCAGTGTCAAATATACTTGGACAGTATAAGATCATATGTCCAAGAGAGAAAACAGGCATTCGGAAAAACAAATTGACAATAGTTATGGTTGGAATGAGAAAACAGAAAAACCTCTTCAAGAAGATGTGCATAACCTCTAAAAAATTTAAATTTTAACAGGCCATTCAACTAGATACACATGGTAACTAGTCTCTAGAATGTTTGACGAAAGTTTCATTTCTTTTCAAGATCCTCAAAATAACATACAAGCAATTAGCGAAAAACTTCCCAATGTGCACAAAGTTGATGTTGCAATAAAAAATTCGAAATAAATGCCACTTACATATTTAAGAGAGAGTGATGTCCGCACAAACAAATCTGGAAAACAAGGGTTGCTAAATACATATGATTCTTGGCTTCCCAAGTGCCCTTTCTTTAAGTGTAACTAACCTATAGGATGCCTGCAAACTATATATCCTATAAAGAGTCCTATAAACACTATATTTACAGATGTTTGAATATTCATTGCAATTAAGTAGCTCATAACTCACATGAATTCTGTCCTGACTCCTCAACTAACACAACATTTATAGATATTTGAATATCTGCAAACTATCCTATAAACAGTCCTGACTCCTCAACTAACACTATATTTACAAATGTTTGAATATTCATTGCAATTATGTAGCTCATAACTCACATCAATTCTGTCCTAAATCCTCAACTAACACAACATTTACAGATATTTGAATATCCCGAGCAATTATGTAGCTCATAACTAACATGAATTCACAAAAGACAACCGTGTCTATTTATGTTCCTGAGTACAAGATAAAGCATGTTTAGCCACTCAGCTTCGAAAACTAAAATACACTCAGAAATGTTATTCCAAATAAACACTTCGAACTTTAAGACAACCAAATCATAAAATAGTTCCTCATTGTGAATTATATTTTTTCATCCATTCACCATTAACTATCACTCCAAAAAGCATAAGCATCCATATTTAAACTTTAAAGTAAACCAATAACATTTCTGATATTTTATTCTGTCTTGTCCAGATATCCAGCACAACTGACCAAGTGGATGCAGTAAGCTTCAATCATTAATGGTTTACCTCTCCATGCCAGTTCATTTCGTTTGGAACAGTTCAAGTAATTACCACATACTCCAACATCTACGCAACCATAATGGAAACCATTTGCACAGATCTAATATCATCCTCCAGAGCCAAATAAGTTATAACCCAATACCATCCTATCATCCTTGACAGTAAAGTTATAATAAATTTTATAATTGTAGAAATTGCTTTCATTTACTATTCAACATTTCAAATCATCCATCAAGCATTTGATCATAAAAGTTTGATAAATTATTTCTTTCAAGGGACTTTTTAAGTGTTTATTTTGAAGGCAATTTGAATAATTCCTTTGACCACCAGACTTGGCACCTTCTCACATTTAGGGTTTTGTTGATTGATCCATGGACCACAACACATTTTAGAACATCAGCAACCAATAAATGTTGCATGTCCATTTTAGCCATAGATTGTCCAACACAAAATATAGAAGTCAATAAGCTAATATATGAGGATACATTTTTAACTCGAGACACCCATGAAAAGTGAGAATATTAGTTTTATATGCAATAATTTGCAAAATGACAGAAAATGAAAGACGTTAAATTGGAGAATATGTTGTTCATCAGCTCAAAATTGAGGAAGCCATCATAATAACATACAACTCAATATTCAATTTAAATCTTAGGAGGCACGGGTAACAACATAGCATAAACATCAAATTCATATTGTCTGGTAAGAATATACATAGATAACTTTGCATGGAAGATGTTCAATTCACATTAACGATTTATCTGTCTCTGCCTTGTTAGCTGGAACTGCTAAACAAAGCAGCATTTCTAAAACATAAAATATATATCTATTTCCTATCTACTTAAGTTTCGGTTCCATTCAAAGTGACTTAAAAAGAGGAAAATTGCATATTCCCTATTTTTCTCATGATATAGCATAATGATGCATTTTTCTCCCAAGAATCGAACATTATGCACATAAACTTTGAAAAAGACACAGGTCATGTTGTTCCCCTGAAAGTGAAGCTTCAGCATAGGAAGAATAATTCACAAGCCCCAAAGACACAGGTCATGTTGTTCCCCTGAAAGTGAAGCTTCAACATAGGAAGAATAATTCACAAGCCCCATTTGTGCAGGGCGAATTGGGGTGGACCTCAAACCAGATTGCTTTTGCAAGCAAACTGGCCCACAAATGACAAGCGAGGCTATGCCAATGCTTCAAAGGGATGCGAACCCTGGTGGGGAAGCTTGAAACCCCACTGCCTTCACCACTAAACCATGGCAACGTTGTCCACAACTTGTGATTTTCAGCTTTTAGTATGGACAGGAAGGAAATTTCCTGAAAAGAATTATACTAGACCTACTTTTAACAGTTCTTATTTGGACAATATGAACAATGAAAATTTCCTCCTAAAACTTCAACGAATTTAGATCTTGTGAAAACGTATGCAAGGGCCGAAGAAAATAGCAAAACAACATATACATTGCAACAAAAAAAGCCACAAATTTACATAACAGGCACATGCAAAATTTCTCCCATGTTCATAAGTTAATCTATGCAATTTTAAGAAACGCCTACCTTGTGAATAATTAGATTGGTACAGGAGAAAGTGATAAAGCAGAACTATGTAATAGCTTTCTATTGTTGAAACTTAAAAATAAACCATGCAGTAGATAGGCCGCCACCACAAACTAATCTGGGGTAATAAAATAAACCCCTCTATCCCAAATCTTCAATAATTACTTGCACCAAACAAAACCGTCACAATTTAGGAAGGCCATGACTGCTGTTGAATTGGGTATGGAAATGTACTTCGTTCTTCCATGATATTTGATTTTATATCTCCAAATGGGTAGAAAGAAAACGGCCCTCAAGAACAAACATCCTCTTAAATGCTCCCTGAGTTTTGAGTCCTTTTTTTCAGATAGGGCACCGAGAAAATGCAGATTTCCGACCATAAAAGTATAGTTGGAGATACCTTTCTCCTTTCTAAATTTTTGTACCTAAAAAATGCAGAAATCCTATCATAGCTCTATAATTAGAAAACATTTTTTCAATTTGGGCACCCAAAAAATTTCAGATGCCTCTCATAAATCTACTGCTAACCAAAAAAAAAATTCATTTCGACGCCCCCAACAACTATGCCGAATTCTCACTAGGATATGCAAAAAACATCAACATAACAACATCAGCGAGTTACTCTGTAGCTAGTTTCTCCTTTTTCTTTCAAGTACATAAAAGGGAAAAAAATTTCTAGTAAGAAAAAGTTACATCTACAAATGTAAACTTCGAAAAACTCAAATCCCACAACATTCATTTGGGTTTATTGAAGAAAAATTACATTACCTTAGTAAATATGTAAATTTGGGAGACGTGAATCTAGAATTTTTTGGTACATAACACTTTATCTTCATGGAATCACTCATTAATTGTTAAAAAAATCAATAGTTCCACATATTTTACCAAAACTTATAAGGAAAATGGCAGACTAATTGTAGTAGTCCAACTTGCACATTCAATATTTCCACCCTTTGAACTTACTAATTTCTTTTCATATTTTTAGATGAAACAAAATAGTATATTATCTAACAAAATAATTTTAAAATGGTATTAACGTATGTAGTTTGTAACAAAATTGGATATTATGTAAAGAAAATAGTGTGGACAATGATGAAATTCTATTATAGATGGTTTCATTAAGCATATTTTTGTTAAATGAATTGATATATAATCATTCCAATTGAGTGATTTTATATCAATGTACTGCATGTAAGAATGTAAAAAGTGTATTAATGTAGGTGGTTGTAACGGAAAATTGTATTAATGTAGGTGGTTGTAAAGAAACGATTTTAATGTAGGTAGTTGTAAATGTAGATGTAGGAAAACCATAAGATAATTGTAGTAGTCCAACTTGCACATTCAGTATTTCCATCCTTTTAACTTACTGACTTCTTTTCATCTTCTTATAGGAAAGTGGTGTTAGTTTAACGTTATAACACCAAACTCAACAATGAGTGGCCTAACTATTTTGTGAAGTTTATAGACTTACAACATTGTAATAGATAGGTTCTATCAATTGGATAGATACATAAATGTAACTCAATAGCTCAATCATGTTGTTCACTCTATGTAGTTTAGCTATCTTGCATGATTCATGTGAGAGTGGTTACTTATAAGTTAAATATTCAATTAAATCACATAAAACTCTGCACACTATACTATATACTTATAAGTTAAATATTCAATTAAATCACATAAAACTCTGCATACTATACTCTATAAGTTAAATATTCAATTAAATCACATAAAACTCTGCACACTATACTTAAAAAAAAAAAAACCAATTTATTTATCCAAACAATTCTCCAAACCTATAATTTTGTTTTAAATAGAATAATTCATATTCAATTAAATCACATATCACATATTTTTTCCTCTATACTACTCTTTCCTATGTTACTGCTTTACAACGTTTCCTTTTCAACATATCGCTTTTCAACATATGGTGGAACTGCTAGTTTAAAATTCTAATAAATCAAAGTTGGTTTAAGTGGCTAGTAATCATCTCATCATCCCACGCACATTCAATGCTCATACAATGCTCACAATTAAACTAGCAATTGCCCCAAAAGGTGCAAAGAAAGGTCGATAAGATTTTTAAATTCAAAAAATTGTACTTTAATTTTCATAATCAAGCAAATAGAAATTAAGACATTAAATTTTAGTTTTTTTTTGTATTTTTTTCTTAAATTTATAATATGTAATTATATTATGATACTAGAGACTCAAAATGTCAATGCCTTTTAAAAATCAACTAGAGTAAATTAATCATCTAATATTTTAAAGTGGTCTAACTAATAGATAAGATCATCTTTTATGGGCATTTTTTCTCTTTATTTTTGTTCAAAAGCATGTATAGATTTTAGAATTCATAAGTTTTAAGTTGTTTAATTTGTTAAAATTGAGTGTATAACAAATTCATTTATGCATGCAAAAACATTTCTAAAAAATAAGAAGTTATAATATAGTGAATTTAGAAATAAACTCCATTAAAAGAAAAATGCCACAACTTTCATATTTTTCCAATAGTCCAATGGACACATAAGCTTGCTATCGAATTCTCATTTGAAAAAAATAGAATTTCTTTTATTAAAATGAAACAATTACCATTTTAAAACCGATCTGAAGCAATTTATGGGCAACTAGAAGTTCAACATCTACCAATCCTTCACGCAGAGGTCTTCCAACAACATCGCCCATTCCACACATCAAGCCATAAAGTAGTCATACCCACACCTTAAAAGTCACCAATGAAAAGATATTTGAAATTATGACATAAATGCTTCCAAAACGCTACTTGGAATATGAAATAGAGAAAAATAAAATTCAAATAAAAAATGTCCCCACAACTGCTTGACCTGCAATTTAGGCATTTGACCACTACCCCCAACATCAAACTAAAATATCAATAATGGGAAATGGCCTAAAGATCCAACAAATCCCACCTGCATAATCACAACTCCACTATGGAATATAGAATGGTGCTTTCGAATTGGTAGATGTAGATGCTTTACAAACTCAACCTAGACCAATGAAGGAAAAATATTGATTATGTAAATGTAAATTCTTTACATCCTCTCTTTGGATTATGTCAATGTAGGCTCATTACATCCTCAACGTGCAACAATGAAGACAAATTTTCGATTCTAAATTCTTTACATCCTCCGTTTGGATTTCTGTAGTAGATGTCAACGTGGAACAATGAAGGGAAAAATTTGTTTGCATCTTCTGTTTGGATTTATGTAGATGTAGTTTTTTTTCATCCTTAGTATGGAACAGTGAAGGGACAAATTAGATTCTGTAAATATAAGTTCTTTACATCTGTTTGGATTCAATGTAAAGAAAGCCTCGAATAATGAAGGAAAATTTCCAATTCCGTAAATATAGATTTTTACGTGTGTTAGGATAAGATTTTGTAAATGTAAACGCCCAAATCTTTCACAGGGGTAGATACAGAGATTTTGGTCTCAAATTTTCTCCGGTTAGCCTCACTCACAAACATTCTTCAATTAAATGGTTAAATAATTTGAAATAAATTTAATTTGCAATCCGCCACTTTTAAATTTCAAATTGAATTGGATGAATCATGACATGGTATCATGGTGGATGGATGTTAGACGTTGGAAAACAATGGAAAACAACAACAAAATCGAGTTGATAATATCTTAACGAAAGTAGAAATACATCTTATCGTGCCAACTAACAGTAGAAATATGTCCTATAGTGTCCATGGTGAGACAAAGAGAGAGTTTGGGATTGAGACAAACAAAGAGTTTGGGAGACGGAGATAGAGATAAATGACCAAAAATTGAAAGATATTAACCAAAATATTCTCGTTAAAAACAAAAGAACGCAATACCCAAAAAGCATTCTGTCAACTAGTTTGACTAGTCATATATTCTTCCTCCTCGAGATAACAGAGAATTGAAAGAGATTAGCCAAAATAGTCTCACCAAAATCAAGACTGCGCAAGGGCATTCCGTCGACTAGTTTGACTACTCATATATTCTACTCCTCCAGTAGAAATATATATATATTCTTCTGCGACTAAACCTTGTGGATTCTGACCGACGTGTTTTGCAATCAAACGAATTGTAGCTACCTAGCTTTTTGAGTGACACGTTTTGCATTCCAGCACAACTAAATGCTCGTCGGACCCCACGGTCCCGCCGATTTAGAAAAAAATATTTAATTGCAGTAAATTCTGTCCATCATAAAAATCCAACCCGAAAAAGGTGGACGACCCAAAAGCGTAGTCTAACTAGCCAGAGGAATAATCATGAAAATTCCGATAAGATTTTCAGAAAATCCGGCAGGAATTTTTCTAAATCTATGTTATAACTATCAAAGTTTAATATTTTGGGTGTCCTACAGGTTTTTGATGGTGCTGAATCCATTTCCAATGTCAAAATCAGGATTCAAACACTGTTTCTGCAAGAATTTTTAAATTTTTTTGGCCCAGATTCCGGCCAATTTTGACCGTCCGGGCAATTCCTCCGGCTCGTTAGACGGCTCAAACACAAAATATAGGTGACCCATTGGCCACAGCAGTTAAACGGAAAGGCGTCCACATTCATTGAACGTTGAGAATTCCCTTTGTTTCGACCAACTGCCTGGCAGCCATGGATGAATCTCAGATGGATGGCAGTTACGTATGGACCCCACGCCATGACGTGGCTGGCATTCGCATGGATGGTACGTAATCTGTATGGATGGATCTCCAGATGAATTAAATATGGTTGGACAAATTTTCCGATGTCCATGGTGGCTTAGTCAACTGAATTTAATTAATTATTACCTTATTAGATAATGTTTAATGTATACGAATTTTATAAATTGTAACTTATTTCCAATACGTTTTAAATTATATCAAATTTATTAGTATTAAATATTGACTTAATTGAACTAAATTGTCTTTTTCACGATATATTTTTTATTAATTATCACCAAAATTAGCGGTATGCGTCCGCTTTCAAAGCCAAACCAACCCATCGATTTCCCGAATTCGAAGGTTAGCGTGAAGACACAGACTTTTATAAACCCCCTGTCTCTTCGATTTTGCCTTTGTATTCTAATATGAATTCCTCTATTATCCCTCATAAATATCTTATAAATGATTTTAATAATAATAATAATAACAACAACAACCTTAACTACTATTATTATTATAATAATAACGATAATAATATTAATATTAATAATAAATCTTTTTTTCTTTTCTCTAGTAAAATTGTTATTAATTTTTCTAGGTTTTAGGTTTTCCTTCAATTGTTATGTTTACAGTTTTTTGGGGAAGGGTCTCAATTTTGCCCTGGCTCCTAGAAAGATCTTGATTCAAGACATTATTTGCGATATAGAGCACAAGATTAGAGATTTACCTGATACTTCAAAAGACATCATTAGACAAGATTGTGCCATGATCCTCAAGAAAGCTAAGCCCCCTAAGAGCAACATTAGCAAACCTGAGTTTGAGGCTCTTAAATCCTTGACCAGTAACCAAGACATCGTTATTCTTAAGGTGGATAAGGGAGGTGCTACGGTTATCTTAAACAAAGATGATTATCTTAATAAGATGGTAGATCACCTTCATAATAGCAGGAGTTACAAGAAGCTGGACAAAAATCCCCTTAAGAAAGTTTCCAGCGGGAAAATTTTAGGAGCGCTTTTTAGCAAGAGCAGTGAAGTTCTAGATTTTGAGGCGAATTTTTAAATAAACCTTTGTAGTTTTGTATAATTAGCCCCAAAATTATTTTAAAAATAATTAATTATTATTTTTTAGCCGAAAAAAATAATGGCGCATAAAATATGAAACGCTGGATTCGCTTGTTGATTTACTCGTTTGCTGGTTATGGAAGAGCATTCGCCCCCTATTTACTACGTTGCAGGGTTTTGGAAGGGCGTTGTGCTGTGATATTGACCTAGTTACCAAGCTACCAAGCTTGACCTTATGTTTACTAAGTTGTAGGTTTTTGGAAGGGCATTCACCCCCAATTTACGTTGATGTTGTACTGTGATACTGACCTGGTTACCAAGCTTGAACACAACATAAGAGTCGATATTTTTGTGATATCGACGGGTTAGATCTTCAAGTTATGATATGGAAGTGGTTTATCTTGAGGAAAGTGTAAGGACCAAAAAAAGCCAGCAGTTGGTCACTGAATCATTAAATCTTGTGTATCCTACTTACAAAACTATGGTGGAGCATATCCACTCAGAAGCTCTGAATAGGTTCAAGAAGGAACTTGAAGAGGTTGTTAAAAATAGAGAAGGTTTTGCATTTTCTCTTAGGCAGTATATGGAAAATCGCATGGCAAAATTTGATCAGGGCTGTTCAGATGCAAAAATTGAACAAGCATCTTGGGACCCATCCAAATCTCCTGAGAAAGATAAGCAAGAGATTGATTCTTATGCGACCTCTCTATGTGCTACTCAATTGTATGAGATTATAAGTAAATCTGAGGCACAAATTACTAAAGCACTCGCTGAAGCGGTGGCATATTTTCTTGAGTCTGCATCTCCAGACACTTGGCCAAGCATAAGAAAAATTATGAAAAATGAGACAGAGAGAGCAGTATTAAATTTTAAATCTGCAATTGCTGGATTTGAGATTGATGATGAGACTTCCAATGAGATGGTTTAAAGTCTTAAAGATTATGTAATAAGTGTTTTGGAGAAGAAGGCCACGGATGAAGCTGGGCAAGTGCTTATTCGCATGAAGGACAGGTTTTCAATTGTCTTTAGCCATGATGGAAAATGGAAAGTATGTTTCTTTATTCATGGAGGAAGCTCAGGCGAAGGGTTAAAAATATCTGGAAAATGGTACTTTCTGAGTATGAGTGAGGCAATCCTCTCGAGGGCTTCAACCGTAAAGGATCATCTCGAAATTCGAGCAAGCCAAATGCATGTCGCCACAAATGGAGATGTCAAAGGAATTTTGACAATTACCTCCCAAGGAAGCGATGAACATGCTTGTAAGTCTCTCATTTATGTTGGTTCCCTCATTCCATTCCTATCAATTGAAGATTTTATGATTATTCATAGTCTATAAAATAATGCACTTTCCAACTCGAAATCTTCCAAAAATGCATCTCAAATACTCCGCGGCCTCACAACCACTGATTTAAATATAGAAAACTTTTATTTGATTTCTTCTAACCAGATTGTAAATAAACCCATAGGACTCTGGGAAAATATTGTTTTGATATCTAATGGTTATCCCATCTCCGTGCTCTTAAAAACTAACCTAGCCTCTTCCTCTTCCAACTCCCTCGATCCATCAATTTTCTCTAATAATAGTTCTTTAATTGATACATCTCAGGTGGCTGGAAATGACCTCACCTCGAAAACATTATTTTCCCAACATTTCGTCTCCTGAAGGCTCTCCACTTCCTCTCATCCCCTTAAAATATTTTTTCAACACCTTCTTACAAGGATGTCCTCAATATGATGCCCATTCCTACTTTTTATGGGACATGCCCTATTGAACTCTTATCCATTGAACAACCATCCCCCATCCCCCCTATTGTTTCATATTTTGGATAGATTGTACAGTGCAGTTAGGCACCTCAAATGTAGCTCAGAAAATATACTATGAAGACATTCCGTGTTAAAAATGTAGATACAGATAGCAAAGGATATCCCCCTTTGTGTTAGGGAGTGTTTATTGTTAGGGATAGGATAAAGTCTCTTTAAATATCCCTTCTGGTCTCATGGGATGGATATGATAGATAGGGGGCACTTCATGGCAATTTGGCATCCTTGCCCACTGTTGAAACCTGTAACCTTGTATCTCAGATTCTTAGTTGTAGTTCTTTCATGAGTATATATAATATATCTTAATTAAACTTTTATTTAAAAAAAATGGATCACCAAAATAAAGAAGAGAATTCAATATTAGCAGTCACTTTTTCTTCATATGAGAAGATGATAGGGCATAAGAATAAAGGATGGATCTGTTTGGGGAGGATTGCTGAGTATCCATAACTTGGAAAACAAGTGTCTTGTAGAGGTCAACAGTAAAAACTATATGATTCATGATCTTCTCTATGAAATGGGCATAGCCTTTGGAGGAGGAGGAGCCTTGGTAGCCTATGTGGCACATCACTGACAACCTCAGGATTTTAGTAACTATTCTGTTGATATGAATGGGTTGCAGCTGCTAAGGTTTGAAGGTGATTATTTGGGAAGTGTATATATATTATATCCCGATGAGATGGTTAGATATTATATGGTTCTACTGGGATGGTTGTCCATACTCCTCCCCGCATTCTCAGATTCCTATAAAGAACTATTTTAGAAGTGGTAGAGGCCGGTGAAGCCACTAGGAAACATTGAGAATGAAAGTGAAGTTTTCTAGTTCTGAAGAAAGCTTGTGCTCATATTTTAACATTGCTAGAAGGCAGGGGTCTTGAAATAATCATATTTAGTATTTAAGAGTCCATCGCAGGAGCCTCCACAGTTAACAGAGTTGATCCATCTCACCTCCTTATGGTTACCAAAGATAGGGCAGCTGAAGCATCTAGAAAGTTAGAAACAATTGCTTTGAAAGGATCCACAATCATATTGAAGGAACATATGGGGAAATCTTACATCCTAACATTTCCAGAAGAATTATTTCATATGTACTCCTTGAAGCACTAGACTGCAAGAGTGCGTGATGTCATTGCAAGATTCCTTTGGGAACTTAATAAACCTACAACATATTGATGATTCAAGAAAATGTGCTAGTTTTACTTATTTTTTCATTCCATATTTCATAAATTTCATGGAAAAGCACTTAGATGTTACAAGAAGAATGAAACCCCGAGAGTCCCCATTGAACTTGAGCACAGGTTTGGACTTGCTTACTGTACAGGTTCATAGGAAAGAATCTCATGTAAATCCTGATCAGATTCTTAAGCCTATATGTAAATTATTTTAGGCGTGTGACTTCTTTGGTATTAAGTAAAGCTATAAAGAAGACTGTTTTGCAGGCTCTCCTTATGCCTTTGTATCACCTCACTATTTCCAGACTTCAGTATGATGCAGTTAGAGATGTTTCATTTTCCTTTGGTACCTAACATAGTCCTATTGACCTACTTTTGTGGTCAGCTGTTGGACATTAATAATTATTTTTGATCTTATTAATCTGGGCAAGGATACCCTCTCTTTGAATGGAGCTCTTCCTTCTTCTAAGGGCTTGTTAAGGATAATTATGATAGGTGATTCAAGAAGATAATCTGGTAAGGCAACAAAAACCCCAACTGGATTAAGGATAATTAAGGATAATCTCATAGATTACTACTATGCCACAGTTGAGGTTTCTGTTGCCCTACTATTTTTCTCTTCTACTAATTGTTGCCTAGCCTCTGTTTGGCATGATAACAGCAAGGATTGCACTGTACTGAAGATTCTACATATTCTACCTCCTGCTAGTCAAAGTAGTCAAGGAAAAGGTAATGCAACTTCCTGGGAACGAGCTATAGCAGACAGGTATGAAGTTGATTTTTCTTGTCATCTTGCTGCATATCTGTATTTATATTGTGGTTTATTTCATTGGCCTATGGTTTGATTATTATTATCCATTACCATATTTTGGTGGGGCCTCTCAGTTGGAGTTGATTGGTGGGATGCTGTTGGTTGTGCACAAAGTGCAACTAAAGATGACATAGGTAGAATTAATGTACATTATCAAAAGGAAATCAGTTATGTGTTGGTGAAAGATAATTTAAGTGATGATGGGAAGCCTCTTATGTTAACAAACCTTTGTGACTCATTTGTATTCATTCAAACTGAAAAATGGGAGGAATACTGATAGACTACTATATTATAAATCCAAGTAGAATTTTTTATGAAAATTTTGTTTCTACAAATGGAATATGTGTTCAAAGGTCCCCATCTATGGTTTGACCCTATTTGATAACAAGTTTAAAATGAGTTTTTGGCATCTCTTGATTCCAAGGACATAGGTGGTAATTTGGTTGAACATATTACATCACAGTGTTCCTCTTTTCATGGTCAGTTCATATAGATGTTTTGTATATTATGTTGGTAACACATGGTACAATTTTTTTTGAAGGATATTAGGAAATAATACAATCTCCCCAATCATCCCTTGTTCAAGATAAATGGAGCTAAGTTTTCCTATCAACAAATTTTAAGATTAAGATTGACCAGAGTATGAAGCTACAGATATGAAATTGACAATAGAGATATCCATTGCTTTGTGGAAGAATGCTCACATAGTGCGGCTAAGGCAGAAAGTTGTGTCAGATTATTTCGAAGCAAATATATTAATCTCCAAAATTATTTAAGATGGGGCATTCAAGTCTTTGGCAAACGTGTTGATAAGCGCTCCTATGGTGCTTTTAGGAAATGGGATATCAATTGCATGACAAGTTGTTAAATTTTTGTAACATGTCATAAGTTTATTTATTTGTTGGCATTATGTTCAACAATTATCAACCAAATATATACATTTTCCATAAATGCATATAGGTTGAAAAATGGGTCAATAATTTATGAAATTGGTTGATGATGGCTTGGAATATAGAGATCTGCAATTTATTTTTGAAGCTTATCATCTGCCCAGGCATGCTCGATCAGGAGCTTATGGAGATATTTGTAGAATGAAACAGAGGATGATTAGGGTAGTGGAGCAATGGACCAAGAAAATACACGAAGGGTCCATATATTTCACCAAATACCAAGATCAAGAGTGCAGATAATATTATTGCATTCTCATGAGCTAGGAAGAATTTTTTGCGTTAGTGCACTCGAGGCCAAAATTTTAAGGATTAAAAATGCTTCGCAGATTGTCGACAGAGGATCTCAACTGTACATATACTCATTATAAATGTAATTTCCTACATCATGCATGAAGTAACCAGAGTTTTCCTTGGAGTTATCTTTGTTTTATCTAACGAAATGGTTTATTCAAGATTTGGTATAGCTTGTGTGGCCATGGTTACTCACGGATCTGTTGTTCTAGTATTGAAATGTTGTGAAGCATATAAGTTCATGAGAGAGTTCAACTGGATTCTATTTTCTCAAATGATGAGTTGAACATGATGATGGAATTTGCTTTAGAAATTGAATACTTTGAGAAACTAGGTTGTTTTAACCCCATCTTCATAATAGACCTTGGAGATCGGGTCAAACGACTAACACTCCCAAACTTTATCACCCTTATTAAAAAGGTGTTTGTTTATGCCAACACGACTTCAAAAGGGTGAAGTAGGATAAGTTACACAATCACACATGCCTGAGTATAATCAAAAAATTCATTTCTTATCTCAAAGCATAAGTGATGATGGGAAGCCTCTTATGTTAACAAACCTTTGTGACTCATTTGTATTCATTCAAACTGCAAAATGGGAGGAATACTCACAGACTACTATATTATAAATCCAAGTAGAAATTTTGATGCAAATGTTGTTTCTGCAATTGGAATATGTGTTCAAAGGTCCCCATCTATTGTTTGAACCTGTTTGATAACAACTTGAAAATGAGTTTTTCGCATCTATTGATTCCAAGGACGTAGGTGGAAATTTGTTTGAACATATTACATCACAGTTTTCCTCTTTTCATGGTAAGTTATATAGATGTTTTGTATATTATGTTGGTAACACATGGTACAATTGTTCTTGTTCTAGTATTGAAATGTTGTGAAGCATATAAGTTCATGAGAGAGTTCAACTGGATTATATTTTCTCAAATGATGAGTGGAACATGATGATGGAATTTTCTTTAGAAATTGAATACTTTGAGAAAAATAGGTTGTTTTAACCCCATCTTCATAATAGATCTTGGAGATCGGGTCAAACGACTAACACTCCCAAAGTTTATCACACTTATTAAAAAAGTGTTTGTTTATGCCAACAGGACTTCAAAAGGGTAAAGTAGGACAAGTTACACAATCACACATGCTTGAGTATGATCAAAAAATTAAATTCTTATCTCAAAGCGTAAGTGATGATGGGAAGCCTCTTATGTTAACAAACCTTTGTGACTCATTTCTCTTCATTAAAACTGCAAAATGGGAGGAATACTCACAGACTACTATATTATAAATCCAAGTAGAAATTTTGATGCAAATGTTGTTTCTGAAATTGGAATATGTGTTCAAAGGTCCCCATTTGTGGTTTGAACCTATTTGATAACAACTTGAAAATGAGTTTTTGGCATCTATTGATTCCAAGGACGTAGGTGGAAATTTGGTTGAACATATTACATCACAGTGTTCCTCTTTTCATGGTCAGTTCATATAGATGTTTTGTATATTATGTTGGTAACACATGGTACAATTGTTTTTGAAGGATATTAGGCAACAATACGATCTCCCCAATCATCCCTTGTTCAAGATAAATGGAGCTAAGTTTTCCTATCAACAAATATTAAGATTAACGTTGACCAGAGTCTGAAGCTACAGATATGACATTTACTGTTGGAAATTGGTCCTTTGATAAGGTAGAACATCACGATGATGACATTGTCTATGACTGCAGTCACCTTTTCCCTCCACCACCTTATCCCAAAGAGGTGAGGCATCCAAAGAAAAAAAGTCTAAAGAGTTTTATTTTATGATTATGTTTTCAGTTAAATAGTTTTTTAATGCAGGGATTGATTCTGCACAGATCAGGAAATTCAGCCATGTAAGCATATTAAGATGCCAATATTGCTTTATGTTTCATTCATATTTTCAACAACAATGAGATTTTAAGGAGTTGAAATAAACAGATCTGATCATTTTTTTTTTATCCGAGGAAAATCTGGGCAGATCGACTCGAAGGGATCACATCCCGCTGGCCAAACTAATCAGAGCCTAATCCCGAGGGCGTCGAGGAGAATTGACCCTGTGACCTCCCAATGGAAAAGTGCTTTAGCAATGGGACCTCGACCAATTGAGCTAACCGTCGGGGCTTAAACAGAAGATTTGATCATGATCAGACTATTATCATTAATTTTTCTGTAGATGTTGTGCTAATTTCATTTACAAATTAAAATATATTCAACCTTCCCTTAACAAAGATGGTTATTATATGTCCAGGTGCAAATTATGGAACCTGATTTGAACAAGAGGCGAGGCTTATTTCTTAGCATTGAATGTGTTAATACTATCAATGAAGGCCTTATGATTCACCATGAATCACATGGATGCTCAAAGCCATTTCGATCAAGATATTTGGATTTTTTGAAGAGGAGATTTTCTTCCTCAATGATACGCATCAAGAATGGACGCATGCAAAATGCAACCAAGAAATTTCCAACTCCAGGACTGGGAAGGACATATTATCCCAAAATTCATACACTTTTCTCCACAGAGTGCTCTGCATACTTTGATTAGCAGACTGTAGGATTTTTTCATAGTTTCCATCTGAGTGGGCAGTCGGGTCAGGTTACACGCTTACTTAGTTGTACAGATGATAAACTAAAGACATACACAGGACATGATCTGGCACCTACACATTATGTTCCTTCAATGAGTCATCATCCCTTGACAGGTGATTGGTAAGACTTATGCCTTTGGCCTTTAGATCTCTGTTATTTTTAAAGT
The DNA here is from genome assembly GCA_034641835.2 of Pinus albicaulis. Classification (NCBI taxonomy): domain Eukaryota; kingdom Viridiplantae; phylum Streptophyta; class Pinopsida; order Pinales; family Pinaceae; genus Pinus; species Pinus albicaulis. Next base: position 693,129,865 of record CM076572.1, on the reverse strand, counting down.
AGCACAACCACTGGAATGAGCTCTTAAGGCTTTTGCTTGAGCGACCTTCATGTTGCCTTATTGAAGGGACATAAGGCTTTTTCTTATATCAATCTGCTTGGTGATTTTGATATTTTGTATTGTTGGATTATGCTCAAACCAGTATAACTGGTTTTGAGCATGAAAGGAAAAACAGTAATTGGACTCGATATATGGATTTTTGAAATCCTTGGTGTAGAATTAAGAGGTTTTTGGACCATTGTGGTAATATCATTTAGGCAGGAAAACAGAAAATTGGGAGAAAATTCTAATTACAAGGACTCTTGCTATTGGTTGCAAAGTTAATTATTGTTATTATTCATGTATTTGTGTTGTATCAACCTTCTCAATCATGATTGTTGAACCAGGTACTCTGCAATCAATAAACTTGCAGCTGTATACCACTAGCTTAATCATGCATCAATAGATGCAGAATTTTTAATCATATTAGATGTAGATATGATAATGAGAGGCCCCATTACACCTTGGGAATTTCGTGCAGAGCGTGGACATCCCGTTTCAGCTAATTATGAGTAATTACCTTAAATTTTCTATTAACTGTAGAAATTTGAATAACTGTTAAATTATTCATCGAGGTTATCTTGATCACACACTATTTGAGCTTCATGCATAATACATAACCTCTTCTACTATTGATCATCAATTTGCAGAAATTAAACAATCGCATGTGCACATTAAAACCATAAACAATCACACATATAAACACAGTATTTATGGGAAAGCTTAAAGCTGAAAACCCCCAACTATATGTATATTATAATGATAGAGATCATGTAACAATCATAGTACAAACTCCTCACAAGCTCTCAACACTATCTCCAATTGTTACACACTACACAAGCTCAGATCATACAAAACACATGCTCCAATCTGCTCCACCTGTTAGCCTGCCTCTACTGCGCAATCCAATATGGATAATCATGAGATCAAGGTTCAAATCCCACCAATATGTACTGCGCAATCCTCATTGGCTTCTCCATCAATGTGTGTGCAAATCTCATGCACCAGTATAGTCACAACTGATAGTCACACTGCTCTTTCACCTACCTCTCCACTGGTCTCCACTGAAACTGTCCATGCACTGAAGTTAACTGATGTATTCTTTAGTTGATTTATGAGTTAATAGTTAGTGAATTAATTAATAATTAATTCACACCACTCTCACTAGTGTATCAATCAGTTAGACTAGATACAACTAGCTCAACTAAAGTTAAGCCAGACACAACTCATTAAGCTGTCTCTCCAGATCCACAAACTTCTGTCATAGTTCTGTTTGAAGTCAACCATGCAATAGCTCCCTAAACCCTAGAATAGTGATAATTCCTCCTCTGTCGACTGCATGTGCCACATCCTGACTCAAAGCTGAAGTGCTTCAGAGAGGATAAGATAATGTTTATAGTCAAATATTTTTAAGAGCTCTTAATATTAGAGCATAACATACATTTTTAGGTAGCAATCTAAAAATAGATTCAAGCCCCAATATGTATAAAAATGATTCCAAGACTTAGGGTAGTATGGTGATGCAAACTCGTGTGAAAAACTGAGGTGTTGGGATAGTTCTTGGAATATATCATTTTCGAAATGTTTCCCATGGTCTGACACCAATTCCTTAGGGACACTAAAAAGTGTGATGAAATGGTTAAATAAAAAATTGCACAACAATTTCCGCGGTGTTGTTGTATGTGGGCATGGATTCTTCCCATTTGGTGAAATAATCGACATCCACAACTATGTAATTGTGGTTTCTAGATGATGCGGGTTTTCACATTATGAAGTCTATGCCCCATTTACAAAAGGGGTCGATTACGATGATTGGGTGTAGGGGAGCTGGAGGGGCTCTTGCCTTGTGAGAGTAGCACTGACATCACTGACATCTCTTGATTTCTTGGATGAAATCATGAAAAAGGGTGGGCCAGAAGTAACTAGCACATAGGAACTTTTGAGTAGTATCCATTTCTGATAGGTGGCCTTCACAGGCACCACCATGACAGTCATTCAAGACTTTCTCATCTTGATCGTGGGTGAGGCAGTGATGTAAGATGGTGGCGACGCCTCTTCGGTAAATGATGCCCCCCAATAGGAGGTATCAGGGGGCTTGATGGTGTATGCACCTCCGGTTTTCATGAGTGAGTTGAGGTTTGAACTTCTGAGTCCAAAGGAAAATGAGGATATAACCCTACCAAGGATCTATCATTGTTACTAAGAACAAATTTTCATCAGGTAATGCATCATTAATGGGGGATCCTTGGGCTCATGTTGGGAGAGCAGTGATGAATTCGATGAGGATGAGCAACTTTTTTATTTTAGGGGATCTAAATTGCAGATCAAATTCCTACAGTATAGCTACCCATCGTGTGTATTTATGATTCATCATGTAGTGAGTGAAAAAATATAGCATGGGGTTAATGGATGCTACTACAATGGTGGTTCACAAGATGATATAGTGTCGAAGCTTTTATACTGTGTGTACTAGTGATAAGGATGTTTTCTCTTCTGGCTCATATTTCAATGTAGGTCTGGCTAAGTTTTTTCTTACACAATATATTACACCTTCCTTGTTTTATGGTTCATCTTGGTTTAGCACTCCAGAAATGGCTACATCTAATGTAGATAGATATAGGGTGTAATATTTATTATGGTCGAGTGGGCTGATCAAAGGAGCTAAATAAAATGTGTATTTTAATGCTTCAAATGATTTATGGGTCTCTTCATCCAACTAGAAGGGAAATGTATTGATGATGGAGACACAGGAAGCCCTGTGCGCAAGTGGAATAATCAGGGACAAAGTGTCGTAAGAAGTTGACCTTACACTGCAAGCTTTGTAACTGCTTCAATGTTTTGGGAGGTGGTACTTATTTGATTGCCTGGACTTTGAGAGGATCGAATCTAATACCTTTATGGGAAATAATGAATCTTGGAAATCTTCCAGCATTGATGCAAAAGACACACTTGAGAGGGTTCAAGCGTAGGTTATATTGTCGGTTTCTCTAAAAAACTAGGCATAAATCTTCCAAATGGTCAACACACGTCTTGGACCGCATAGTGAGGTCGTCAAAATATATGAGGATGAGATGATGCAAGTCATGAAAGATGTATTTCATGGCCCACTGGAAGGTAGAACCAATGTTTTTAAGGTTGAATGACATAAATTGGTATGCGAAGGTACCCCAAGGAGTGGTGAATGTGTTTTTGTACCGATCTGTATGTTGAACCTGGATCTAATTATACCTTAAAAATCCATCCATAAATGATAAGGCCTCGTGACTGGTGCAAGAATATATGACTTGGTCGATGAATGGTGTGGGGTAATTACCTTTTGGAAAATATTTTTTTGGATCCCAAAAGTTGGTACAAACAAGGATTGTGCCTATTTTTTCATAATGGGTACAGGGTTAGAAACCCGGGATGTTTAAGCAATCGAGTAGAAAAACCTGGCCTTGTGGAGTTTATCTATCTCGAGTATGGGTATAATTGATGTTGTTTTTGGTGGATAGGGAGGGTCTCGGTCCATGTGTCAATATGATGTTCAACAATGGTGGGACATAGGCCTAACATCTCTGAGTAATCCCACACAACTATATCCTTATATTCTTGTAATAGGGATGTGTATGAGGCTACTTCTTCTGGAAAGCATGCTGCCTTAGGGATATTTCTTCGACCTTGCCTGGTTTTTTCATAATATTCACTTTAGTGGTAGGTGAGATATTTTACATGTTACCTTCCTAATACGCATCAGGAATAGGGATGGAATTTTTGAACCAATCTACTTTTCCTGATGGTAGGAAATATTTGGTTTCAATGGCGTATATGTCATGGGTTGGTTTGTTGCTAGGAATGAATGATTTTTCTGGTATAAAAAATGAATGTTGGTGCATGGAATCCCATATACATTCAGGTTCTGTCATGTCCTCCAAAATATCTTTGTCAAAGTGAAAGACGATATCTAGGGGTGAATTGGTTTTGTGCAAGGCCATGAGGAGGGAATTTGGGCCTAGCAGTGTTGGTCAAAAAACAAGAATATGATTCGGTGGTTGATGCCGTAGAACCAGATGAGGTTGAAAAAGTGCATATATGTTGGTTTTGCCCCGTCGGTGATACTACTACTGGTATGGTACATAGTTGTAGCAGTCTCGACACCAAAAAATGATGAGCAGACATCACGAATCATGGTTCCCATGGATGTTGAGATGAATCATAAGTGATGTTTCATGTCCTCAGCATTAGGTGGCAAACGAATTTCCATGATGGTTTGTTTTTACTGGATGAGGGGAGGTCCATGTGACCTTGTCAATGTAAAAGTGGCGAAGGACTCCTCCTCTATAGAATAATGACGCTGAATCCTAAGATTCCAAAATGTTTGTAACATAGCGCATGTTTCCGTATCGTGAGAATGACTATTGCAAATGTTGCATACAGGGTAGGTACTCACTGAGTAAATAGTATGTGAGCCAATACTACTCAAGACATAAGATGATGATGCTTTTTTGGGGTCATGAGATGGTGCATTTATGTGTTTTTTCCATCTCCGGGTCTTAGTCTTAGCATGATGTGGCTTCCTTAAGCAGATTTGGTTTAACGCTGCTCTAGCTACTTGCAATAGTGGAAGATATTATAAATTCTCCGTATCATGAAATTGGGAGCATATGCAACAATAACAGTGTGTGATTTTATCTTGATTGGAGAGATATGTTTGGGAGATAAGGTTTACAATGCAAAAAAGTTCAGTGAACCTGGTAAGTTCCCGACATTGGTTGACCAGGTGGTTGGTTTTATCGCATAGGGCACATGGGGGCTGAGGTTTAGACCATACCTTGTTGGGGGATTTGGTTCTCCTCCCATATCTATGTTGATGATAGTGAACATAGGGCAACAAGATTTCGTTGGATTTCTCAATTCACACATGCACAAAATAATACTAGATGCTTCATTCCCTTGAGCTATGGTACTGTCCATAGATTCTCAGTCTAAATATACTAATTCATAATTTCCAGTGATGAAACAATGCATGAAATCTAACATAGATCAGAAACAATGGATGTGAGGACAACGAAGCACATGATGGTTACTTCTACAAATTTGACACGTATGTAATCTATGTCTAGATAAGTTTCTTTGGGAAATGTTGGGGATTTGGTACCAACGATTAAATTCCATTAATTCAAGGCATTGGAAGTTCAAATGATGAGATTCATCACATAATGTGTAGAACGGGACATGATTGTAGCCTCATTTTTCCTTATTTGTGTCTGCATGGTTGGGTTTGTTGGGTACGAGCATGATGTCGGTTCTTCTTTTACGTATAATATGGTTTTGGATCTATCCTTCCCAATCTGGATTGGTGTTATGGATGGATCCTGGGCAATGGATTGCACCAATGTGTGTAACACATCCCTATATTGAGGGATTTTTGAGCAATGATGCCTATAATGCCCGTACTCCTCACATATATCGCATGAATGGTTTGTGCATAATGCCTTACCTTGGATGTTTGTGAAATTTTCTTTTTTGTTTATAGTTGGGGTCACAGTCATTCTTTCGGCATTTTGAAGAGATTTTAACTCGTCTAACTCTGGGAAAATGTTGGTTGGATGGCCAACTTCATTGCACAGTGCACAAGGTGGAGATGTCCTAGGGACTCTAGGAGTGTCAACCTTCTTCCCTTTTATCTTTCCCTTTTTGGTGGCATCAGATGGTGTCGTTATTGGGCTTTCTTGAGTTATTATGGTCTCCGTAGAGGTGATAGGGATGATACCTATAGAGGTAATAACTGAGTTTCCTGACATGGCCGATGGGGCCAAATACTAGACTAGCATCGCGACAACCATGTTTGGTAATGTAAGGGTTTCTATGACCCGATGTGATATATAACCAGGCAGGGGATGTAAGAAGTGGGTTTTGTTGATGGCATATGGCAAAAATGGTGAGTCGGTGGTGACGATATCTGCAGTATCGATCTCTGGTTCCTGACTCAGTTCGGTGTTTGATGAACTCATCATGTACATTGTAACTCCTATAGGTGTTGGATATTTCCTGGTAATACAGGAGGTTCTCCAAGCTAATTTATGAGGAGAGTGGCTAGTTTGAATTTACCAGGAGAAAACCGAGTGTATGTGGTGACCACCTCTGCATGTGAATCTACCAATGTTATTACACTATCAGTGGCAGTTGCATATTTCCTCTCATAATACGTGATTTGGTCTATAGTAACGACTTTCCCATCATGGGGGAACATCATTACTATGAATACAGAGGATGATACCGTGGTCTTTTCATACATTTAACTCCATATAAGAAGGATGTTATAGTCTAGTGGTGCATCCAAGACTTCAATGTCAATGATCACAGTCTTTCCAGAAAGATGTACAAGTACATCTTGAAAAATATCTACAGGGGTGGATGGCTGCCCATCATATGCTCTAAGAATGATGTCAGATGGTTTCAATTTTGGCGATACTAACTTTTTCCAAACCATTTTTGACATGATGCATGTGGATGCTCCTTCATCCACGTTGCAACAATGAATGGTGATGTTATGGATTGAAACTAGGATTTGAAAAGCAACCAGAGAAGGAAGACAAGGGCTTGCTTTGTATATCTTGAAGACCATTAAGTGGGAATCAAAGGGATTGATCGCACCTAATGTAGAAAGTAAGTCTTTCTGTTGGGTTGGGAAAGATTACAGGACTTCTAATGCTGACATAGATGAGGGAGATTGAGCCAAATCATCCACTATGATGTAGTTGTGAGCACCTTTTGAATTATGTCCTACGCGCCTCATGGGTACCTTTACCATTTTTGGCATTGGCTCAATAGGTACCCTAGAGATGGTTAATGGCACTATGGGTGCGCTTTTTCTTGAGTGTAATAGATCTAACCTGAAAATATAATAAAATATAAAATATGCCCAATAGCTTCAAATAATCCAAGAGAAACACAAGAACAAGATATAGAGCTTCAACTCTTTTATAAATATCAAAACCCTTGAGGTAGGGAAACACCATACAACTACTCCTTAAGGAAGGATATCACTCCACAAGCAATATTATTTTCATTACAATAATCCTTGACATACTTAGTGGAGATTCTCTAGCCTCTATATAGGCTTTAAACATACAATAACATGGTTACTTACCATGGGTCATAAATCCAATACCATGGGCTTATCACATTATTTCCTAACTACTTGTGGTCCCTTTCATAATGTGGGTTAACCACTTTATTTATTGATTATGACTCATGTATTTATTATCCTTACATTACATTATTTCTTTGGGTACCTTCCTCTGTACCCCATATGATCCCCCCTAGGTATGCCCCATATTATCCCCCCTAGGTATACTACATTCCACCCCCTTAAACTTATTTTGTCCCTAAAACATGAGAAGAAAAAAAAAAATAAGATGTACTCATAATAGTGATCCATTGGTACCATGCATGTGCATCGAGCCATCGTAGTGAAATTCAAACACTAGATCTAGCCGATGCCTCACTCACTTGAGATGGACGCTGGTTCTGGTGGTTCCTCTACATTGATGTGTTGTGGGTGGGTCACCGGTTGTTGTCCTTGTTGCAAATTATTTTCCATCTTGTTGGTTGTTGTCATGCTGGGTGATGTGGGTGATGATATGCTAAAGCCTGAACTGATGGAGGATCTTTCGTTAATTCCTATACTTTTGGTGCTTGAGTGGTGTTTAGTGTTTTTTTTGGTACCTCCATTATTGGTATCTGAGTGGTGCCAGTGCTTTTTTTAGTACCTGGTTTGATGTCTGTGTGTTCTTGTCAACCATAAAAGGTTCATCATCTGATGTGTCAGTGTCATTAGATATTTGTGCTTCTGCCTCCCCATTTTATGCCTGGTTTTAAATGGAAATATCCTATAATGTAATTTTCTTATTTTTATACCATAGCTTTAGGAATTTCTTCTATACATTAATATTAATAGTACCAATTGATTCCATCCAAGGGTATCTGAAAAAAAAATCCACATTATCCATATCTGAAGTATAAAAATCTGAATGCAACACATACTTATCCATAGAAATCTTCAAATATTATAAATTGGCACCTCCTCATTATCAACCTACATTTTGCAATATATTTTTATGAAACTTTTCATTTTCTTGCCACATTAACATTGATAAAATTATGCTTGCAACTGGATTGATAGACACAATAATCTTCTCTTTCTCAATATTAGTAGATAATAAGCCTTTAGGGCTCTTAGTGTCCTTATTTCCAGATTGAGACCACTTGTCCATGATTTTAGTGTCCTGCTTTCATGCATGAGGCCACTTGTCCAATAATATTTTTTCAATTTCTTCACGACTACATAACTTCAAAACCTCACCGTCATGTGAATTCCACCATATAGCAACCTCATTATAATTTAGGGAGGCGTGCCAAATCCCTGTGTATTCAAACTTCATATATTGTATAAATTCTTCAACATTGGGACCATTAGCACATATTGTAAACTTCGTCTTGCTAGAACCCCTAAAAAAGTAAGGGTTTTAAAGAAATCACTTACTGTTGAGAAAAAATTAAAAATGGGGACAAATACATCAATATGGGTCCAAATATTCATTATAGCATGTTTTCAGAAATGGAATAACAATTATACATCTACCCATGTGATTAAAATCCCGATCTAAGCACTCTGGAAATTTAGATCTGCACTGCACATGATCTATCGTCACAAAATTTCTGAAAAAATGGTTGATTTTAAATCAGTGATAACTCCCTCATCTGGATTCCGATTCGACCAATTGTTTTTTTAATTCGGGTTTTTTTTCAAGGGGAGATCAGATATATAATTATTTTTCTAAAATTATGCACCGAAAGCTACAAGAAAATGTCAGGAGAGCCGCCGTCCACAAATTGTCGTCAGAAAAATTTCTACAACATTTCTGATTTTAATCAACGATATCTCCCTCATCCGGACTCTGATTCGATTGATTTATTTTTTGAAATTGTCTATTTTTTCGCAAGGAATCTAGAAATTCTTTTTTTTTTTTTCACCAAAATTTTCATATCGGCTCTGAAAACTCGTCGCCTAAAAAAATTTCTACAAAAATGGAAAAAATAAATCCCCAACTCCGCCCAAGAAAGTGCTCTGATACCACTTCTAATAGATCTAACCTGAAAATATAATTAAATATAAAATATTCCAAATAGCTTCAAATAATCCAAGATAAACACAAGAAAAATATATAGAGCTTCATCTCTTTTATTAATATCAAAACACTTGACGTAGGGAAACACCATACAACTACTCCTTAAGGAAGGAAATCACTCCACAAGCGATATGCTTGCCATTACAATAATCCCTGACATCCTCAATGGAGAGTATCTAGCCTATATATAGGCTTAATACATACTGTTAGTGTCCAATATTCAGTGATCAAAATGTACTCTTTCAAATTTGTTTAGTAGTGATCCAACGTCAAAATTTTATATTTCCAAGTCAGTTTTCATATAAAATTTTGATCATTGTATACGTATATGTTTTTAAAACCTACTCCCTGCTGTTTATTCATAGTTATTGTAATCTCATGGTTCATTTCCTTCATTATCATTTAGAGTCTTAGGTAAAGTCACCATGCTTTCACCTATGTCAGTGTCTAGGTGTCTTTCATTTTGCCACCATAAATGTCCAAATTCTATCATAAAGAAGGCAAAAGAAGGGTCATTCACTTACATCATACAAAGTTGTCTTTAAAAGGGAGTTCGCTTAGGTAGGAAAATAAAAAAAATTCAATTTTTTTTCTTTCAAAAGCTTGTTACATTTTCAAAATATTCAAAAAGGCAAAGTGTTCCTACAAAAGGTCATGTTTTCACTAAATGACAAAAAGGGTGTTTTATTAATGTTATAAGAGGAAAAAGTCACTTCTTCAATTCATTCTATCTTCTTTTTCTCGATAAAGTTCATATCTCAATTTTAGAACACTCTACCACTGCCAAAGGTGGAAGAAAACCCAAAAAAATTGCAATAAAATCCATTATGCTACACTTCAGGAGGTAGCCCGATGTTTCTGGGCTAGTGCAGTGTTTCTGGGAGGTGACACTACACTTCTGCAACAATGCTAGGTTTCTACAAAGAGTGCTACGTTTTTGGGTTTTAACCTCCAAATCAGTTATTAAAGCCTAAAAACAAGTGTGCAAACCTTATATGGCCTCCAAAATCAGTAAGAGGACACTTCAAATACCTTCTTCAATTCAATTCATCATTGTATGAGTGTTTTCTATCCTTAGGGTTTTTCTCATCTACGTTTTACGGTTTCTCCTTTCTTGATTGGTTTTATCCATTGGATACCCTTTTCCAACCATCTAAAAATTTAGTCATCCTTCACAAACCCTACCACAACACCTCCTAGTACTCACAGTCCCCTTTACTCTTGTTTCCATCAAAACCTTAAGTCCCCACTACACTTTCACAAGAAAACTATAAATTCCCATGTTTTCCCATTTTGATCCACCTCCATATACCTATTTCAGTAAATTCCACCTGTATCCTCAAGCTAACACATCACCCTACTTCCTCCATTTTTTGGGAAATTTTCCTCAACCTCCTTATACCTCATCACAGTCCCTAAATCTACCTTATCCACACCCCATCTTTTCCCAAATTCACTGTCCCTACCCACTCATTTCATATAGGAGAGATTCATCTTGTTCAGAACTAATATGGAGTGTGAAATGAAAGCTCACAAGGGAGGCCACCATTCTATATTTGAGCCATCCACATTGCAAGAACTTAATGCCTCCCCTTATGCCAAGAGATGTTTTGAAAACACTGGATGTATAAGATTTTGTGAGAAGATCATTAAGGTAGGATGTCATGCCCCATTGACTACCATTTTTGCCACTACTTTCAACAGAGACAAGGCCATCAGAGCAGGCATTGAATTCAATCTATCATCATATTCCATCACTTCAAAAATAGGGATTCCAAATGAAGGAGAAGTTTGGTTCAAGGGCATGGAATTGGAGCTTGAGAGCTACCTAATGTTCCTAACACCTCATTGCAGAGATGAACTTGAGAATGCTTTCCATTTCAGGAATTTACTTGATAACTATGCCCCATTAATGAAGTTGATCATGAAATATTTTACATGTGAGGGAAGTTTTTCAAGACTGTACCAATACCATGTTAGGTTACTAATGCACTTCACAACTACCAATTCACTCAATTTTTAAAACTATCTATTCAAGAGTTTGGTCAAGATGGCAGAATAAGTACAAAGAAAAGGTAGAAATTCTCATCCTAGTCTATTTCACCATGGTTTGGTTAAGTTTTTTTTTTTCACCGTCTCTCAGCAAACAATATGACCTAGGAAGTTTTCATGGAGATAGTAGAATCATATCCTACTAGTAGTCCACCTATTGTTCATAGCATAACATCAGTACAACCAAAAGAGGTTGGCTCTTCAAGCAGGCAAGCTCAGATTTCAAAAGTACATAGGGTTGAGATCACTCAAACCTCTGAGAAAGGAAAGATAATGGTTTTATCTCCTAAGACTATCAAAGTTGTATTGGCACCTGAAACTACACTTGAGTAAAGACAAATAATGGATCAACCACCCAGTCATGAAGGTGAGTCACCATTACAGCACCATGATGAACAAGCACCTTTAAAACTTGACATGGAATAAAATGTGAATGATAAGTTAGTTGAGGAAATCATAAAGGAGAAAGATGAATAAATTGCAGAGCTGAGGGAGGCTTTCTCAATTGAAAATTCTCAGATCACATTCCTACAACAAGAGAATTTTTAGTTAAAGGTAAAACTACTCCTCCAAGACAAACCAAAGGTACATGTTGATGCAGATGAAGGCAAGGGAAAATAAATCATAGATGATGATTAGCTGGAGGATGCATAAGTTGAATAAAAAATAATGAGACCAAGGACAAGAGGCCACAAGATGGTGCTTCAGAAAGAAAGAGAATCAACTCCTAAATCAGGTTGGCAGACTTTTGATGAAAATTCTTGATGAAATAAATCAAGATAGAGATTATTGTCTTGTCAGGGTCAATGGTAACCTTGAGAAGCTTCTGAAGAAAGCTAAAAATAACAATAACCTCCAGAGACATATGGCTAATCACTATTGCACCATAAACAAAATTTCCCAAATCAAGCTCAAACAAGTGAAGAAAAAGCTTAAAGAAGCTCAAATGAAGCTCAAGGAGAAGGAAAAATTAGACCTCCTTACTAAGGCATCCATGGATATTTATTCTATCCTTCACAGGTGTCACAGAACAAATTTTGATCAATTTTTGAGCAGTTTTGGTATTTTTGATGATTTTTGCAAAATTATGGAAATTTTGTCTCCACAGAAACATCATACAGAGGCGCGAAGCTTTCTCTCAGGGCATCCAAATGAAGTTTTTATTACATGTATGGGTTCATATTGATCATTAAATGCCATATGTGGACTTAGTTTTCCATGAAAAGCTCTGGTTTTGAATAAAAAATTGAAACATTGCCACATTTCTATGATTCTGCCAGTGTTTTTGACCAGACACGACACTTTTGGAGCCAGTTTGGGAAATACCACTTTTGGAGGTCTTCCTGTGGGTGTTTTATAAAAATTCAAGGTGCATTGGAAACTAGACTCATATGAATACTTAGCCCAATTTTAATATTTTCATTTGGATGCTTCTAAGTGGGTCAAAATCACCCTTGACCATGCGTGACATTTCTGCTAGGTAAGTGCGATGCTTCTGCTAAAGGCACTACGTTTCAACATTGGATTCCTTTCAGACAGTTTCCATGCCAGGAAAACTCCAGAATTTGATGCTAGTTGTCCCATGAGGTGTCATTTGATGTATTTAAGTTTTTTTTTTCCTCTATGATGAGGAAACATGTAATTTTATGAAGGGGACACACACTCCTAGTCTTTAGCTAAATTTCAGGGATTAGTTTCTAACTTCCCTAGATTCTAGTAAGTGACTCATATGTTCTAATTATGATGATTTTTGGATAGGATTTCGACCCTGTGAGGTTTCATGAAATTTATTTTCTATAAGTAGTCCACCTCAAGTCTTTTGAGAGGTTGGATAGTTGTTATTTGCAGTGGAGCTATTGTACAAGCTTTTGTGAATGAAATCAAAGACCATGTTGTAGTTATAGTGTTGAGACTCCAGTGGTATGCCTTTGAGAAATTTTTTTTCTCTGTAAAACCATCATGTTGAATTTTATGTTATCCATCGTCCATATATATGATTCTTTATGTTTAAGTCTTATCACTTTATAAACAGAAATCATGCTTTCCATGCTCTGTTTTTTATAAGATTTATATGAACATGTCTCAGCTCTTCTGATGAATTAATTTAGTTTAATGCTCTTTATGACTCCATCTCAGTTCAATCTATACAAAATGACAAATTAAGCATTATTATTATCTTACCTACATGGCCTAACCCTTACCTCTATAACTAAACCTTTCAATTCAGACCAAAACCCTAGATCTAGTTTTCTAACTGTCATTCCTATCTAGAAAAACTCCAAACAAACAAAAATCCTTATCTATTGAGCATCATAACTAGCCTAAAAAATTATATCCATTCATCCCTTTGGTTGCAAAGTGACATTGAGAGAGCCCACTCTAGTCTTGGTAGGGATAGCTACTTGACCTAAAGGTTGGTATGTGGTTACCTTCCTTCAACTCCATTCTCAGCCTTGGGAAGTAGGGGGGAGTGATAACATTTTGGCATCATTGCTGAGGAGTGATTGCAAAACTTTTCCTGTAAAAATTTCTTTAGTTCGCTGTAGTTCAGACTTGTAGGTGACAAGTTATGATATTCAAAGAAGGCTGAGTCTATAAATTTGAGCCAAAGTACCAATTTTCAAGAAAATATGGCTCCCAAAAGACACACTAGGTCAAATCGATACCCAAATCCCTCACCAATTGTCAATGACCCTAAGAGTCTTTTAAGAAAGTATAAGACAAAGTCTCAGAAATTTGGAAAGGCTATTCCTCCACTTGTAAAATCAAAATCCTTGCCTGAGACGTTTGCTTCAGAAGATTTGTCCTATAAGTTGAAACATATTTGTTTAGGTCTAAGTATGAAAATTTTCTTTCATAAGTTTTCTTTGATCCTATTGATTTTGAGACATTTTTACCATTTTATAAATCTTCTTATTCCAAGGTTGATAGTGAAGTCTGGTCTAATTTATACAAACTTAAAGGTTTGGTGGATAAGTTTCTAGTAACTTCATACAAATCTTATTTTCAATACTAGCAACAGTCTTTTCTTCACCACCTAATATTACATCTTCTCACATAGCTACATCATAATCTCTTCCTTTCATTAAATCATTACCTCTACAGTTTTTCACTCCATCAACACCTCTACAACCCCCTCCATTAATCATGGCCAGCTTCACTCTGTTGATCTTACCCCAACAACCCACTGCACTACTTCAAAATTATGGTAAAAGATTGCCCCTTTTTGATGGAACATTAGAGGTTATTGCTTATCAACATATTGTCAAAGTGGTTGATTTCATAGATCTTGAAGATATTGACAATGATGACGCCAAGATGCACATTATAGCACAAATTTTCTTAGGAGAGGTTAACAAATGGTTTCGCTCTCTCACAATTGATTCAGTAGCTAATTCAAAACAGCTAATTGACTTGTTTATAACAAAAAGGGAGGAGAAGAAAAATCAATTGCAAATTATATCTGAATATAATGCCTTTAAAAGGAATCCTAATGAGTTTTTACAAGACTTTACAGCTAGATTCAATAGAATTTATGATTCTATTCTTGAAAATATCAAGCCTCCTCCAGGCCTTACTTTAATTTATTACCCTGATGGTTTTGATCCTGATATGGCTTACCATATAAGGGAAATAAATCCATCAACCCTTGAATAAATGAAGAGAAATGCAGTGAGCATGGAAGCTAATTTGATTATCAAAATGTCAAAAATCAAGATAGAGAAAAGGGTCACTATCAAGGAAGAAAAATCTACTTCATTCGAGGGCAAGATCGACACCTTGATTAAAACCATGGAGAAGATAATGGAAAAAATTGCCATCGTTGATAGAGAAGACGAAACCTCCTTTAGAAATATCAATTTCATGGGTCAAAATCGGCAGCCTCAATACAAGATCAAGAAAAGGGAGCAGAGGGGTCAGGATCCACAAAGTCAGTAGAAAATTTGCACTCCATTTCAAAAAAAATAAACAGAAGGTCCTAATGAAGAAGATGAAGAAGATATTTCTAGAGAGACTCATTTATTTGAGGAAAATCAAAGCCCTATTTTCCTCGCTGAAGAATAACATTTTTTTGTATAAATTCATGTACCAGATGATCAACAATATGTCTTGTCAAATGATGATATGCTGTCAATACGAACATAAGATTACCAGAGGGGATATCAAAATGCTCTTACTCAAGTACATATGAAATATGGTTTGAGGAATAGGAATGTTCCTATAACCTCCAATCAGAAAAAATAGAATTCTCAAACTGATACTCTTCATATAGAGACGACTACTTCAAATCAAAACAAAGACAAGGGACCAGTTTTTCCTAGTCATGAAAAAGGAAATGAGGCTTCCACCAACAGTCAGAAAAAAGATAAAGAATTCCAAGATGGAGTAAAAAAAGGGAAATCCTGCATAAAGATCAGCTAGAGAAGAAAGTTGCATCATCCAACGAGGTAGAAAAAATATGCCCTTTTAATCTTGAAAATGAAATCTCTAAATGGAAAGTCTCCATTCCTTTAAATAAAATAGTTAAGAATGACTAGTATGGGTTTCAATTAGCCAAGTTGATTAGGGTAGATTAGATGTATGATATGGTTAATGTAAGTGATGATCACCAAGAACTTTTATTCGGTCCTAATATTGAAGGTGATTTAGAAGATAGTGAGGTCCCTCCATTTTATCTTAGCCTCAAAATCCATGATTTTATCCTCCATAATGCCATGCTTGATTCTGGGGCATCTCATAACCTTATTCCCAAATCCATGATGGATATATTAGGCCTAGATATCACAAGACCTTACCATGACCTTTATTCATTTGATTTAGGCATAATGAAATTTCTTGGCCTCATTAAAGATCTAGTGGCATATTTAGAGAAAATTCCAGCCAAGAATGTCCTTATGGATGTTTTTGTGGCTAATATCCCTCCCAGATATGGAATTTTTCTCTCCCGGTCATGGGGAGCGAAACTTAGAGGTACCTTACAGCTCGAATTTTCATATGCTACAATACCGATCATTGTTCAACTCAGAAAACTATACAGGGAAAGTAAAATGAAGTACATGATCAGTAGTAGAGAAAAACATAATAATCACCTAGTAAATGTTGTTCAAATTGATTTAGAGTCTTTTATCTTATTCAATGATCAATGTTCAACATCTTCAAAAAAATTGATGAAAGAAAAGACATAAATTTCTGAGTTTTCAAATTCTGTTTTAGAAATTGCAAATGTAGAAAAATGAGAAAATATGCCAAGTGGTTTGGAACCAAGTGCATCAGCCCAGAAAAGAGATGAAATAGTGAAAGACACAGAATTTTTTGGTACAATAGATATTTCTCAAGCATCAAGTAAAGTTCAGTAATCATATTTACAGTATCCCGATGAAGAGAGTGGTTTTTGGACCATGGACTTCGATGGAGCCTTGGGTAAGGAAGGGGGTGGCATTGGAGTATGGATTCATAGCCATATAAATTAGTCTCTTAAAATTCCTCCTAATGTTTGAATTTCCTCTTACAAGTTAGATTTGTACTATTCTAATAATGAAGCAGAGTAAGAGGCTTTGATATGTGACTTGAAAATTCTCATGAAATTAGGTGCCAAGAAAATTTCTTTGTATGGTGACTCTCAATTGGTAATAAAACAAGTCAAATGGGAATACTAGGCCAAAAATCCTACGATGAAATCTTACTGAAATTCAGTATTAGATATCCTTAAGACCTTCACTAAGTAGAATTTGTCATTTATCCCAAGGGACAACAATGTTATTGTTGATTCTCTTGCCACTTCGGTTAGCATGTTTAAAATTCCATTATATCCCAATAAGAAGTATGATATAAACGTCAAACATCACTCTGTTATTCCCGATAATGTTTAGTATTGGTAGGTCTTTCAAGATGACAAACAGACCAACAAATTCTTGTAGACAAAAGAGAAATTTGAGAATTTACAAATGGATGACCAATTTATGAGAAGGACCAAGAATTTCATGCAGTAGAAATGAAAGTGCTTCAACTAATAGATAACTCCATTCCTAGAGGTTTTGTGCCTTTGGAGGAACTTTTTGACCAAGATGATGTTGCAAACAAACTGACCATGCTGCCAACAGAAGTAGGAGTGGAAGATCTTAATCTTGGCACTCTTGAAAATCATAATATGGTCAAGGTTTCAAAACCATTGAACCCAAATATGAAAGGTAAATATGTAGAACTCATGTCTTAGTTTGCTAATGTTTTTTCATGGGAGTATTCTGATCTGAAAATTTATGATAAGGGTATAATCCAACATACTATTCCTTTGAAACCAGATCAGAAACCTTTCCGCCAGAAATTGAGGAGAATGAATCCCAAGCTGCTGCTCTCCATTCAAAAAGAGGTAAACAAGTTATTTACTGCTGGTATTATAGTTCCACTTCATTTCTCAAATTGGATGTCTAACTTAGTGTTAGTAAGAAGGAATAAAGGAGAAATCCGCTTGTGTATAGATTTTTGAAATCTGAATAAAGTGTTGTTGAAAGACAATTACCCATTGTCAAAAATGGACCATATTCTACCAAGGGTAGTTGGATCTTCCAGAATTTCATTGCTGGACAGATAATCTGGGTATAATCATATTTTAGTCCATCCATATGATCAAGAAAAGACAACCTTTACAACACCATGGGGTACCTTCATGTATGCCAAAATTCCATTTGGCTTGAAAAATGTAGGAGCGAATTTTCAGTGAGCGATGGAAATTTCCTTCGTCAATGAACATGATGAATTCTTGGTCATATAACTTGATGATATCACTATTTTTTCCAAGAAAAATGACAACACTTGCAGCACTTGAAAACCGTTTTTCATAGATGTAGGAAATTTGGCATATCGTTGAATCCTAAGAAGAGTCTATTTGCTATGGAGGAAGGAAAATTTTTGGGCCACATCATTTCAAAAGATGACATATGTATAGACCCTTCAAGAATTGAAGTGATTCACTTGGAATGTCCTATAAGAAAGAGGGATATTGATTCATTCAATGGTAAAATAAATTTTCTAAGAAGGTTTGTTCCCAATCTTGCTAAACACTTAAGGAAAATTACTACATGTTGAAGAAATATAGTGAGGTAAAATGGCCTGAGGAGGCAAAGAAATATTTCAATCAAGTTAAATATTATTTATCTCACACTCTTATTCTTATTATTCCATATTACACACTTGATTTCATCATTTTTCCTTTGCTTCGGAGAATACTCTAGCTGTTATCCTTATGCAAAATAAAATCCAGAAAATAGAACAACCCATCGCTTTCTTTAGTAGAGCCATTAGAGATGCAATATTGAAGTATAATATCATTGAAAAGTAGGCCTTGGCCTAGTTAAAGCATTGAAGGACTTCCGACTCTATATTCTTCATTCTCATGTGATTGCATATGACCCAAAAATTGCTGTCAAATATGTGCTTACACATAATGATCCTGAAGCTTGGCATGGCAAATTTATCGTTTCTATGTTGGAGTATGAATTGGAGATCAAGCCTACAATATTGATCAAGGGACAAGGCTTGGAAAATATTATGGTGGATTTGAGTCTCCATGATTTGGACATTAATTTTATTTATGCATCATCTGAGGAGAAGAGGTTGATTCATTACCTTAGTTATATGAAATATTTATTTCATCGCCATGGTACACTGATATTGTTTATGTTTTGCAACACAAGAATCCTCCTCCTGTCTTCCCTCATAGTAAATATAGATCTTTGAAGGTGAGGGCTCTTAAGTATTGCATATGTAACAATGCTTTGTATTGGAAAGATCAGGGTGGAGTGTTGTTGAATTGCTTGGTAGAAAGAGAAGTTGAAAAAGTGATGAATGGCTTTCATAAAGGTGACTGTGGTGGTCATATATTCTGGAAGACTACAACAAATAAAATTTTGAGGGCTAGCTTCTATTGGCCTAGTTTATTTTTAGATTTGAATAAGACTGTCATGAGTTGTCATGAATGTCAAATTTTTCAAGGAAAAAGAAATATTTTGTCACTTCCCTTAAAACCCATCGCAGTTCAGGCATCCTTCCAGTAGTGGGCTGTTGATTTCATTGGCGAGATCCATCATCCTTCATCTGCTCAACATAAATGGATGATCATTGCCACTGATTACTTCACAAAGTGGATTGAATCCATTCTGACGAGGAAAGCTATGGATACTATCATTATTAAGTTTTTGGAAAGAAATATCTTGTCTTTTTTTTGCTGCTCATAGAAAATTATTACAGATAATGCAGTTGCCTTTAAGTATAAGAAATTTATTTACTTCTACGATAAATATCACATAATACTCATAAATTCTACAACATACTATCCTTAAGGCAGCAGGTTTGCTGAATCGTCAAAAAAATCATTGGTGACTATAATTAAGAAGTTGTTGCAAGAGAACACGATAAATTGGCACAAGAAGCTAATAAATTCTCTATGGGTAGATAGAGTTAGCATGAAGAGATAAATTAATATGTTACCTTTTTAGCTTGTGTATGGTGTTGACACAATTTTTCCCACTTATTTAGTTGTCCTAGTGATGAAAATTCTACAAGAAATTGACAGTGAACCAAATGATATCCAATGAAGAATCAGTCAAATTATTCATTTACAGCAGGAAAGAGAAGAAGTTTTCAATCATACTTCAAAACTTCAGGAGAAAATCAAGAAAGTGTATGAGAATAAGGCCAAATTTGATGATTTCAAAGTAGGAGATGTTGTTCTTCAGTGGGATGCTCGAAATGAAGACAAAGGTAATCATGGTGATAATCTATGGAAAGGTCCATACAAGATCACAAAATTCAGAGGTAATAATGCATTCTTGTTAGAAGATATTTATGGGCAAGAAATCCTGGGAGGACAGGTGAATGGTAGGTTCCTCAATACTACCTTACTTAAGTTTGAAGAAAAAGGTTCACTTTCATTATAAATATCACTTTTATTTGTTGTTAAGAATAAGAAGTTGTTGTAGAAGTTTGAAGCCCGAGAAGAAGGCCATAGGACTTCTATGAACAACTGATGTTTTTCTTTCAAAAAAATTCAAAAATTTCAGTCATCTTTTGAGTTAGTTTTTTAGTTTGTCGAAGTTATTTCAGTTTCCAATTTTGACTCAATCACCCAATGGATAAGTCTACCTGATATACAGTGTTACTGACACCTTCGGAAAGAGCTTCCATCCCCATATAGAGTCCAATATTCCGTGATCAAAATTTACTCTTTCAAATTTGTTTAGTAATGGTCCTAGGTCAATATTTTATATTTCCAAGTCAATTTTCAAATAAAATTTTGATCACTGGATATGTCTAGGTTTTTAAAAGCTACTCCCTCCACTTTATTCATGGTTATTATCATTTCAAGGTTCATTTCCTTCATTATCATCTAGATTCTTAGGTCAAGTCACCATGATTTCACCTAGGTCAGTATCTAGGTGTCTTTCATTTCGCCACCATAAATGTCCAAATTCTGTCATAAAGAAGGAAAAAGAAGGGTCATTCACTTTCATCATAAAAATTTATCTTTAAAAGGGAGTTATATTAGGTAGGAAAATAAAATAAAAATACAAGTTTTCTTCTTTCAAAATCTTGTTACATTGTCAAAATATTCAAAAAATAAAAGTGTTCCTAAAAAAGGTCATGTTTTCACTAAATGACAAAAAGGGTTTTTTATTGATTTTATAAGAGGAATAAGACAGTTTCTCAATTCATTATATCTTATTTTTCTCGATAAAGTTCATCTATCACTTTTAGAACACTCTACCATTTCAAAAAGGTGGAAGAAAACCAGAAAAAATTGCAAGAAAATAATTTTCCTACACTTATAGAGGCAACTTGATGTTTTTGAGGAAGCAGCGCGATGTTTCTGGGGAAATGCGACGTTTTTGGGAGGTGGTTCTACACTTCTATCACAATGCTACATTTCTGCAAAGATTGCTACGTTTTTGGGTTTCAGCCTCCAAATCAGTTATTAAAGCCTCAAAAAAAGTGTTAAAACCTTTTATAGCCTCCAAAATCAGTGAGTGGACACTTTAAATACCTTCTTCAAGTCAATTCATCAGTGTATGAGTGTTTTCTATCCTTAGGGTTTTGCTCTTCTACGTTTTAGGGTTTATCCTTTCTTGATTTGTTTTAGCCATTGGAGACCCTTTTCCCACCATCTAAACCTTCACTCATCCTTCACAAACCCTACCACAACACCTCCTATTAATCACAGTCCCCTTTACCCTTGTTTCCATCAAAACCCTAAGTCACCGCTACACCTTCACAAGAAAACCAGAAATTTCTATGTTTTCCCATTTTGATCCACCTCGCCATACCTATTTCAAGAAATTCCACTTGTATCTTCAAGCTAACACACCACCCTACATCCTTCATTCTTTGGTGAATTTTCCTTAACCTCCTTATACCTCATCACAATCCCTAAAGCTACCATATCCATACCCCCTATTTTCCCAAATTCATTGTCTCTACCCACTCATTTCATCTAGGAGAGATTCATCTTGTTCACAACTAATATGGAGAGTGAAAATAAATATCACAAGGGATTCCACCATTATATATTTGAGCCATCCACATTGCAAGAACTTAATGCCTCCTCTTATGCCAAGAAATGTTTTGAAAACACTAGATGTCCAAGATTTTGTGAGAATATCATGGAGGTAGAATGTCATGCCCCACTGACTACCCTTTTCCACTAATTTCAACAGATACTGTTGGAAATATTGTCATTGATGGCAACGAAATTGGCAGAAGCAGCAGATGAAGCAAAGAAATTAGAGACAAAGCAGTAGAATTGAATTAAGGGTTTAATACAATGGTTTAATACAGTTTGCAAAGGAGATGATAAAAGGGAGAACTGTTAGGAAGAGACAAGGGAATAGATTGAAGGAAAAATTGAATATCTGGCCAAGATTTGTATATGGTAATGAAGAACTGGCTTAGTTTGATATTTGCAATCATGGAACTACTCGGTTGAATATATGAGGGGCTCTCGAGGCATTCAATGTATCCATTGAAGAACTTAATGGTGGCAGAGATATGAGGTTTTTGATTTTACAGGTAGAAGCGGAACTGTGACAGGATAGAACTTTGAAATGGAAGATTGATATGAAGAATGAAAATGTTTGTAAAGAAATCATGTTGGAAGAGAACTAGATTTGTTTGTTGATTATTGGAAATCCTGCCAAAGATAGACCAGAGTTATAGCACAAACCTAGACTAACCCTTTGGAATCATGAATGAAACCTTGAGCAAAGGACGGAACCACGAAGGAGGAACAGTGAAGGCGGTTTATGGTTTTCATCACACCGCTTTCAACAGGCAAGCGGTATTCAAGAGGTGGGGAGCGATTCCATAGAACGGGCAACACACATCCCTATATGATTTTAGAAAACTGCTTTTCACTATGCGCCATCGCGCGTTATAGTTCGACCCAGGGCGCCCAGAGATATCATTGAATGTCGTTGATCTGGGAGGGGGTAATCGGACGGTTTTCATTTGTTGAAGATACGCGAAGATTAACATAGGTACGATGGACCATCACACGTTAACGTTCGGCATCAGAGATCGAGCGATATGCATATACGCCGTTGATCTGGAAGCTTGCTAATCTAACGGTGATCGGACGCTGGACTTGCGCAAAGTTTACCTATGGTACCATGCGCGTATATGATTGGCTATTGACTATATTTGTGGGCCCGAGGTCAAAGTTCTACCATATTATTTGAAAGGGTTAAAATGCGAAGGGTTAACTTTAATCCTAAAGTTCTATTCAAAATTGTAAATATATTTATTTATCAATTTCTTCAAATTGATAAATAAATTAAAAAGAAATCAAAGAAGTATGTAAGGGTGCTAAATAAAATATCGTTCAAGAATACCATTAGTAATTGAATGGTTTTGACCCATGGTTTTAATAAAGGCGAAAACTATATAAGGTGATGAGAATTATGAAGAATGGGTGTGCACAAGAGGGTTGATAATAAACGAATCTCTTTTAGAGATGTCTATATGAATAAACTCTAATATATCTGAATCTATGGCGTGCCTGTGAATAAGATGATTGATCAAGATATTTAAATCAGATGATGATTAATTCCTGGTTCAATCGACTGACAAAATCATGAAGAACGTATAAGAGTTGTGAATGAATACTTCACTCTGAAATATATATGTATGGAATGGGTAACAGATTGTTGAATTAAGGATGCACCTCTGAAGAAATTAAATAAATCTGTTGGCCTACAAGGTATGTTGTAATGTTGAGGGTCGATGCCTTTAGTAAGGGGGTTGTAGCTCCCTTCCAGTGGTAGTTGGTAAACAAGAACAGGGGGTTGTAGCTCCCTTCCAAGAAAGGCTGGTAAACGAGAGAAGGTTGTAGCCTTCTGCAGGTGGGTGCCTGCATGCTGGTATGAGTCTGCACTAGCATAAAATTGTAATAAGTTTTCTCTATAATTAATATTGAAGACTAAGATTACAACAACAGTGGTTTTCTCTCGAACTGGCTTTCCACCTTAAATCCTGGTGTTCATATGTTTTTGATGATTTGTTCTGTTATTTTTGTTCATGCTTAATGCTTATATGATGTAATTCTCTAAGTAAAGACATAATAAGATATCTGTACATACATGTTGCATGCAATACAGTAACATATGGTTTAAGAAAAAAAAAAAAAAAATTGTTCAGTCCAAAATACTGATTCACCCCCCCTCTCAGTATTTTCTCTTTAGATACAAGGCCATCATAGCAGGAATTTAATCCACTCTATCATAGAGGCCATCACTTCAGCAATAGGGATTCCAAATGAAGGAGAATTCTTGTTCAAGGGCATGGAATTGGACCTTGAGAACTACCCAATATTCCTAAAATCTCATTGCAGAGATGAACTTGAAAATGTTTTCCCTTTTGGGAATTTACTTGATAAGTATGCCACATTAATGAAGCTGATCATGAAATATTTTACATGCGAGGGAATATTTTCAAGACTGTACCAATACCATGTCAGGTTACTAATGCACTTCACAACTACCAAATCACTCAATTTTTCAAACTATCTATTTAGGAGTTTGGTCAAGATGGCGGAAAAAGTATAGAGCAAAGGTATAAACTATCATCCTAGTCTATTTCACCATGGTTTGGTTAAGTTGATTTTTTTTCCGCCAACTCTCAACAAAAACAATATCACCTGGAAAGTTTTCATGGAGAAAGTAGCATAAAATCCTGCTACTAATCCACTTATCATTCATAGCACAAGATCAGTACAACCAAAGGAGATTGGCTCTTCAAGCAGGCAGGCTTAGATTTCAAAAGTACCTAGGGTTGAGATCACTTAAACCTATGAGAAGTGGAAGAGAATGGTTTTTTCTCCTAAGACTATCAGAGGTGTATTGGCACCTGAAACCACACTTGACCAAAGACAAACAGTGGATCAACAACCTAGTCATGATGGTGAGTCACCATTAAAAAACCATGATGAAAAATCACCCTTAAAAGTTGGCATAGTAGAATAGGTGAAGGATAATTCAGTTGAGGAAATGATAAAGGAGAAATTTGAAGAAATAGCAGAGCTGAGGGAGGTTTTCTCAATTGAAAATTCTCAGATCACATTCCTACAACAAGAGAACTTTTAGTTAAAGGTGAAACTACTCCTCCAAGACAAGCCAAAGGTACATGTTGACGTAGATAAAGGAAAGGGAAAATAAATATTAGATGATGATCGATTGGAGGATGCATAATTTGAAAGAAAAATAAGGATACCAAGGACAAGAGGCCTTAAGAGGGCGCTTCAAAAAGAAAGAGAATCAATTCCTAAATCAGGTTGGCAGACTTTTGATGAACTAATTCTTGATGAAATCAATCAAGATAGAGAGTATTGGCTTGACAGGGTCAATGGAAACCTTGAGAATATTATGAAGAAAGCTAAAAGGAACAATAACCTCCAGAGACATATGGCCAATCACTATTGTGCCAAAAAAAAAAATTCCCAATTAAAGCTCAAACAAGTGAAGAAAAAGCTTAAAGAAGCTCAAATGAAGCTCAATGAGCAGGAAAACTTAGAACTCCTTTCTGAGGCATCCATGGTTGTCTATAATATCCTTCACTGGTGTCACAAAACAAATTTTGATCAATTTTGAGCAGTTTTGGTATTTTTGATGATTTTTGCAAAATTCTGGAAATTTTGTCTCCACAGAAATGTCACGCAAAGGCACAACGCTTTCTCTCAGGGCATCCAAATGAATTTTTTCTTACATGGATGTGTTCATATTGATTATTACATGCCATATTTGGACTTTTTTTTCATGAAAGTCTTTGGTTTTGAAGAAAAACTTTAAAAAATGCCTCATTTCTAGGCTTCTTACAGTGTTTTTGACCAGGTGCAACACTTGTGGAGTAAGGTTTGGAAAAACCACTTTTGCAAGTCTTCCTGTGGGTGTTTTCTAAAAATATAAGGTGAATTTGAAACTAGACTAAGAGAGTTACTTAGCCCAACTTTCATATTTGCATTTGGAAGCTTGTATGTGGGTCAAATTCACCCTCAGAAAAGTGTGAATTTTTTGCCAGGTAGGTGTGACACTTCTGCTAAATGCTCTACATTTCTGCATTGGATTCTTTTCAGACAATTGTCATGCCAAGAAAACTCCATAATTTTATGCTAGTTTTCCCATGAGGTTTCATTTGATGTATTTTAGTTTGTTTTTTCCTCTATGATGAGGAAACATGTAATTTAATGAAGGGGACACACACTCCTAGTCTTTAGCTAAATTTCATGGATTATTTTCTAACTTCCCTAGATTCTAGGAAGTGACTCATCTGGTGCAATTATGATGCTTTTTGGATAGGATTTCGGCCCTATGAGGTGTCGTGAACTCTATTTTATATAAGTAATCTACCTCAAGTCTTTTAAAAGGTTGGATAGTTGTTATTTGCAATGGAGCAATTGTACAAGATTTTGTGAATGAAATCAAAGACATTGTTGCAGACATAATGTTGAGACTCCAATGGTATACCTTTGAGAATTTGTTTTTCTATGAAAAATTATAATGTTGAATTTTATGTTATCCATCTTCCATATGTATGCTTCTTTATTTTTAAGTCTTATCAATTTATAAAGAGAAATCATTCTTTCCATGCTCGGTGTTTGATAAGATTTACATGAACATGTTTCTTCTATTCTTATGAATGAAATTAGTTTAATGCTCATTCTGACTCCCTCTTATTTCACTCTATACAAAATGACAAATTAATAATACTCCTTAAATTCCCTACTCGGCCTCACCATTACCTCTGCAACTAAACCTTTGAATTCATAACAAAACCCTATACCTAGTTTTATAACTGTCATTCCTATACAACAAAACTCTAAACAAACAAAAAAAACCCTAATCTGCTGAGAATCATAACTATTCTAAAAAATTATATATATTCATTCCTTTGGCTACAAAGTGAAATTGACAGAGCCCTCTCTGGCCTTAGTAGGGCTAGCTACCTAACCTAAAGGTTGGTCTTTGTTTACCTTCCTTCAGCTCCATTCTCAGCCTTGGGAAGCAGGGGGGAGTGATAACACATCCAATACCATGGTTACTTACCATGGTTCATACATGCAATACCATGGGCTTATCACATTATTTCCTAACTACTTTTAGTCCCTTGCATAATGTGGGTTAACCACTTTATTTATTAAATATGGCCCATCTATTTATTATCCTTACATTACATTATTTCCATGAGTACCTTCCTATGTACCCCATATGATCCCCTCTAGGTATGCCCCATATTATCCCCCCTAGGTATACTACATCAAGCCTATTGGGTTGGTATATGGGGGTGCTTCATAATTTTTGTTTCACATTTGCAAGAACAAGTCTTATCTTGCCATGAATATGTCGCGATTGTTTTGAGCGTTCCCTCCCAATTTTTTTTGATGGGGTGGTCGATGTTGCTGATTATTACTATAGGTGGTTGGTTCTGCAACCCTTTTCCCCTATTTCCCTATATTTTTTTCAACTCAAGGAGCTCAGGACAGTGGTGGGTGTAACGATCATAATTCCCACATATGGAACAAGAATGATTGGTACTTAGAATTCTCATCTTGTTTTTCCTTTGAGAGTTGTTGTTGGTTGGTTGCTTGTTTTGATTTTGGTTGGGTGCCCCCATACTGTGCTTGTGGGGGACACTACTAATTGCTTACCCCTATCTAGGATCTCCTTTTGGTGTGCTCTTTGGTTTTTTCCTAGCAATGTTCGAAGGATTTTATTATTCTCCTATTCATATGGCAATTATTGTTGAGCTTGGGATGGTTGCACTAAATTAACCCCTGCGTTATTTTGCAATGGTGGTATATTTTGTTGTTGTGCGAGGAAAGGAGAGTATTTGTTTCCTTATCCCTTATTGGCATACACATTCTAGGACAACTCTCTTATTTCGATGTTTCTAGATGAGTAATGATTTACTTGAAGGGGAGGGTATGGTCCTATTTGTGGGGGATGGTATTGGTTGACCCTGTTTGTCGCATTTGGCAATGGTATAGGTTGACTAGGGTAGTATCCTGGATTTGATACATTCTGAGTAGTATCAAATGTTTGAGTAACTGAAGAATACATGGGATACTGCTAACTGATGTTAGGTTGAATTTGGGTTAAGGACCCTATCAATCCGTCAGCATTATTTGATGCACCTGGTATCTCTCTATAATTTTTCAAGCATGATGCATTTGGAAGATATTATAGATATATCTAGATTGGATGAATATGAGTTCTAATTGCTGGGATTTACTAGTGGCTTCTTCCTCATTACATGGGTTTTTCATTTCCACTTTTTTTTAAATTTCGGCCATGAGTTATTTCAAAAACAAGTCCAGGAGAAGTCTATCATAAAAATTATCTGTGCACAAGCTACGAATGTTTTTCCATTCAGGGATTTGGTACGATATGTGTATGGCAAGTGTTTTTCTGAAGTGGGAGAGGAGTTCCATTCCTGAGTCATGATGAATTAGGAGATAGAAGAAAGTGAGGAATGTTGTGGTGAGGGCGCTAAAGGTTCTATGTAACGCAAAAGGTTGATCAACATATCATTTCATTGCAGGCCCTATAAGGGTGCATTTAAATAGTCACAATCGAATGGTATCATCTATAATACTATTCGACGAATACCATAGGTGAAAATTCATGACATGGTTTCCTAGGTCTTCTAATTGCTTTCCTTCGATTTTTGGAATATATGAAGTGCTATTGGTGGGAATATATTGCCAATTAAGGTCATGTGCTATTGGTTCATTCATTAGCTTACTTAGATCCGGTAGATTCAAATATGCTAAGAAAGGTATTTGCAAGTTATTTGCCATCACGAAATGATTTTGGACAACTATATGCAAAGGGGTCCTCTATGTGGAGGTCGATGGAAGACTACCTTGGTGGGTGCTCCTGGGGCTATCCAGAGGGGTGCTATGTGGGATCCCAAAAGGGGTAGCTATGGGTGACCCTTGTGGGGTCGTGAAAGGTGTAGTTTTTCGGGGAGGGATCCGAAGAAAAGTTTCCCTAATAAAGGAAGATCCTAGAATGGTGGATGCATATCGTCCTCTACGCATGAACGGCCAGAGGCCTCGTACAACTCCCAGTAATGGGGGGAGATTTAAGGGGAACCTAGATTGACGGGTTGCCTTAGGGTCCCCTATGGTGTCGAATACTGTGACTTGATTTATAACTTTGGATGGAACAATATTTTTATAAATGAAATAAAATAACATACATAAAACAAAGTGAAAATGGAAAGGTGATTTTCCTTTAGGTTAAGCTATGTGATCAATAAAGCAATTTTTTTTTTGTTTATTTGCGTATGATAAAAATATTGTGTAGACATGATCATCCTTATCACTTTCAAAGTAACTAGGACTTATGGAGATATCTTTTGATGGGTCCTGGCGCCAACGTCCTAAAGGAAGTGGTGATGCCTTCTAGCAGCCAAAGAATCAACCAAGGTAACGGAAATGAGGATTTAGTGTTTCCTACCCCATCACCTATAGGGAAAGGATGCCCTAAAATTTCGCCACTAATGTACCTTAATTCCATATGAGAATTCAAGTCTTTAGATTCTTCATAGTCAGTTACCAATACCAAGCACTAGATGGGTTGGGTAGCCCCAAAGAGTACCACACACACTGGACCTAAGATGAACCACCTCTGAATTGGGTCTCTGTAATGCTCAGGAAATATTTTCCATGTGATTATTGAAGGATTTTAAGCTCCCTAAACAATCAATTTCTATGTTTCAAGATGTAACATGACTATGGCGACTTATTGGATGCCTACCCCCAATGGTATTAACTTGGCCTATTATTTCTTTTGTGGCCCCTGTGGGGAGAATTTAGTGGGTTAAAGTTATTATTGTTTTTAGGAGTCTAAATTTTCTTTAGGGTGTGCAATGGTAATAAAACATAAGCTAAGAATAAAATCTCCAAAAACGAGATGCATTTTAATGCAAATCTTACCGATGCTTAGTGTGTAATTTATGTGAAAAACAAAAAGTGTGATAAGATGTGGATATGCGATGATCCTTTACTATATCCATCTAATTACACTATGTGTTTTGATTTTTCAATGCAAAAATTGAAATGATTTATGGATAATGGGCCGCTTACAATTCTCCTGTTTAGACTATGTGGAACTAAAAGGGAGATGGAAATTAAAAATGATTTGAGAAAATGTTCATATGTAAACCCAGGTTCACCTATAGGTGCAAGGGAAGAAAATATTACTTTCTTTGTTTATTAACACTTGAACCCAGTCCCAAGACTAATGAAAATGAAAAACTAGCTTATTTAGTAACAAGATTTGTGGATAAATGGACCACTTAATCCTTCACTAATTAAACTATGTGATGTGCATAAATTTCAGAAAAATAGTTTGAAAATTATATTTGGAGTTTGACCACTTACTCTTCTCCCTAAATAAGCTATGTGTGGTATTTTTTTATTTTTATTTTTGAAAAAATAAACGTAAACAAAAACTCTAATTTCTCTACTAACTATGGTTAGCACAACAACTAGTCAACCTAAACAATAGAATGACACAATGCAGTGGTGAAGGAAATTAAATAGGGACTTCCAATCACTTGGAAAAGTATAAACTACAAGGTTGCTTTATATTTCTAGAACACTGCACATATAATCCTCACACAGACATGGAGCGACGCGTCATTCAGGGAAAAAAGTGCACGACCGAAAACAGAGAAAAAATTTCCTGAGGCTCAAAATAGGTCCGACAGGTCCTGAAAAATTCCCAGAGAGGTCCTAAGTGCCTTGTAGCTGGTTACGTAGAGAGGAGGTCCTACAAAACAACTGTTAAACCAAGAAAAAAAACTAACGGAGTCATTGATTCTGTGATAGTGTCTTTGTCACGCTAGTGTACCAAATGACACTTGTTTAACAATAGGTTGATTCTAGAAAATATCACAGTGAATATTATGGTACTGTTGATGGACAGACTAAAAATAAAAAAAAAATAAAAAAAAATAAAAATGAATAGTGGAATTAATGAATGTAAAAACATAATCTCAGAAAGAAACAAACAAGACAATAATATCAATAGAGAAAACAATCCAATACGAAAATGGAGAAAAAAACCCTTTATTGGTTGCTAGTAGTAGAAGAATACAATTATAACACCCTTGTAGTGAGTCCTTTGAGCTATGGAGCTCAAATAATCTCAGCAAGGGGGTCCCTTTCCTTGGTTTCCTTGCAAGCTTTTGCTCCCTCTCTCAAAAGGAATGTGAAGACTCTCCAATGGTGGTGTCCTCTTCCTTCACTAGGATGTTGTATTTCTTAGAAGAAACATGGCCAACGTTCCAATTCTTTCATTCCTCTTGCTTCAACAATTGAAAGCTAGTATTTATATGATAGAAATTTGGCTAGCATAACAATGTCTCATGCCTTTGCTTCTCCCATGGCTTGCTTATATAGAAAATTTTGAACTCGTCTTCCCTCTCTTGGCCCAAGAGTGATGGTGACTCAAGAGTAGGACACAAGATTCCTTAGAGGGATGTATATCCTTAAGACGACCTCAAGTTGGCTATCCTTGACTATCCATGACAGAGAATCAACTCACCAAGTGTGGGAAGTGGTCCCGGATAGTGAATTTTCGCTATCCCTAGGACCACGTGCCTATAAAAGAAATAGGCGCATGGTTCCCACTAAAAACCTTTGTTACTATAATGTAGTCCGAAAATTTCTCACATAAACTTAGGAATTTTTAAATTTTTTTCCTTCATGATGTATTTCTGCTGGAAACTATTCATTTGTACCTTTTGCTTGAAAATTTTCTAATGTCTCTTACTGTACAATTTTCTCATTTTAACACCACCATTGCCTCATTAAAATTTTTGTGGTTAGTGCGATCCAAAAGGAAGGTAGAACTTTGGATGAAATAGTTGGAAGGCCATTTCATGTAGATATTTCTACCCCACTAGAGGATGCCCTATGATCTAAAAAATTGAGAGCACATAAAAATTTCAATAATATACTGTCACTTGATCATAAGAGCTTATTAATTTAAGTTACAATTTTATCCATAAACATGAAAATTTCATCATAATATTGTAACTAAAGACACATATAAAAAATCACAGTCAAGCGCAAACAAAGAGCATCATCAAAACCAGGATGATAACAGAGTTCACCCCCTCCACTAGGCTATGTCTCCAGATTCGCATCCAAAGGTCAAATCACTTTTATTTTCTTTCTTAAATGAGGAATGTGTATGATGCTCTAATAAAAAAGGGTGGCCAAACCTATAGTTTTCTTCTACTACCAAATAGTCTTTGAGACTTGTACATAATAAATAATTCATCAAAAAGACCTCGTGAGATTTACAAGCTTTCAAAAGCTTTCTCAATATGAAGCTCTAAAAATTTCCAAAAAACTCTCTCAAGCTCTCTCTAAACTCTTTAAAAACCAACTCTCTTTTCAAAGAGAACATAAGAGAATTTATAACTTTTTGGGATCCATAAACAAAGGAGATAATATCTCCTTATATCCACATATTAAGGAGAGAATAACTCTCGTGATCCATAAAAAGATTAACTCATCCACATTTTTAAGGGAAACAATCCCATGAAAATCTCAACTTCCCACTTGATATTAGGAAAATGGTTTGTGAGGTGGATTCTAACATGTTTACAATTTACTTTTTACAATTTAAATGAAAAATACATGAGCACATTGAACATTTTATTCTCATGAATTTTTTAAATAATTCAACCTTTACCAGTATTCCCTTAAACTTTTATTCAACATGGTTAACTTGATTGAATATATCAATATCCTCCTGGATCACCCTAGCAATTGTAACTCTACCTCATGACCTTGCAACTACAACAATTCACATAGAACCTTGGCATATGGAAAATTAACTACCCAATTTTCAAATTACGAGGGTTCCTAAGGATTCAAGAGCTAATTCCCCACATAAAGGAGACAAACAAGATCATGATGATGATGTAGAAATATTTGGGAGTAAACCCGCCACCAGAATATTGAGAGGATACAGGAAGCACTAAAAAATGGTGCCAATAGCCAATAAGAGGAAGACAAAATGACCCCATGTTGTTGCACTTCCTGAAACCCTCCCCATTGTTGCAGAGAAAAAAATAGATGAGGTTTCCCCTGAATGTACACAAGAGCATCTACATGATGTATTGATGGAACAAGGAGTCATGGAGTAAGGATTCATGGAGCAAGGATTCATGGAAGAAGGATTCAACCACCTTGCTGACACATAAGAACCAGTTGAGGAGGTTTCCCCCGCTGATACACAAGAACCACCACAAACAAAAATCGAAGTCCATTAGTACATACGGGAAGTAGCCCCACTATATGAAGGAGAGGACCTCTCCTCAATTTCATTGTTATATGGGAGAGATGACGAGGACCAAGAAACCACAACAAAATTTAAAAAGAAACACATTAAAATAGTAAGTACCCCTTCATATCTTCCTATGTATAGTTTTTTGTTAAGGAAGAATAGGGTTCGCAGATGAAAAATAGACAACTTCAAAAAAAAGTTAAAACCCTAACAAATCATCTCAAAGAAAAATAACCTTTTGAAAAATTAAATTCCTTGGCCCATCTTGCAGACACCCTAACCATGGGTGTCATAGATATACCTTTTCCTTGGGTCCAAGAAAATATACCCCTTTGCAAAAAACAAACCCATGACATTGTTGTGCAAATAGGGGATCAAGAACTAGACATAGCTCACAATTATAGTTGTACAATAGGAAGGATGGTAGGGAAAAAGGCTATTCAAGTTGTCATCCTAGATCCTATGATAAAGCCATCAAAGGATAAATTGTCCTAGTTGATGGCCTCGTATGAGGAACAAGGAAAGAAACCGACCAAAGGCATTGTTGTGAAAATAGAGGATCAAGAAACAAACATAGCTCACATTTCTACTTGTACAGTAGGAAGGATGGTAGATGAAAAGGATATTCAGGTAGACATACCAATCCTTTGATAAAGAAATCAGAGGATAAATTAGGCCAACTGATGGCCTTGTATGAGGATCAAGGAAAGAAACTAACCAAAGACACTGATGTGCAAATAGAGGATCATGAACCAGAACAAAATATGGTAGAGGAAAATGTTCTTCAGGTGGAGACACTAGATCCTTTGATGAAAGCAACATAGGATAAATTAGACCCATGGATACCCTCTTATAAGGAAAAAGTAATATTTTTGGAAAATCACGAAAAGATAATTCGTGAACTTTGCGAGATATGGGAAGAATGTTCAAACAAATTTAAAGGACAATATAAATACACAATGGTTGAGCTGAAAAACAAGGTGACCGAGATGGAGTATGAGAAGAAACAACTTAGACAGTTAATGGATGGTGTACTTAGTTGTAGTGCTCCTTCAACCAATTACAACATGTACTTGAAGAAAATATTTCTAATGGTTAAAAAGAATGATATAATCACCAATAAGCCTTTTTAGATTGATACCATAAATGGATTCATAGAAGCATACATGGCCTGTGTGAATCTAGAAAAAGACTTTCTCTGTGAACTGCTCCAACATAATTTAATATTTCCTTTTAACAAAATATGGAATCCCAAATCTTATGTAGGGAATGTCTAGTTGAGATACTTTATATCTTATTTGAGAAATCAGGTCAGTCAGAGGGAAACTCTAAAAATTAATAAAGAAAATTTCAAGAGCAATCTTTGGGTTAGAGGAAAATTTAAAATACCTTGAAAGGTGATACAAGAATAGAAAGAGTGGGCCAATTTTCCAAAGGAAGAAAATATTATCAATAGAAGCATGCAATAGGAAATTTCATATTGCACATACCGGATTCAAATATTTGATACTGCCATAGAAGAAGGATGTAAAGCAAGGTGGGATGCCTCAAGAAAACAAACCCGAGTTAGAGATCCATTTCACCACAATAACTTAAAGATAAAATTAACAAGGGTTTATAACTATATTTATTGCATGCAACAGCGTGGGAATACCTGGATCAATCTTAATTTTCATTATCCAATGATTTGGCTACCAACAAGGGTATATCAAAAGTCCTATAGACTAAAAAAAAAGCAAGAGTTTGAATGCTGGAATGAAATTCAGTAAAAGACAATGTATCTTTGTCTTGATGAAGCAAGAAAGAGTGATTATAGTATCAAAAATATTCATTACTGTCCGCCTTCAAGCTCAAATTCAGAGTGGCCGATTTGTTCTTGTTGACATTAACTCCCTCATTTTCACTGATATTATCCCCCTCACTGTTTCTTACAGTCACTAGCTCACGTCGCTGACAATCATTTCCAATGCCGCGAAAAATCATAGTCTGCAAACAAAAAATATGTATCGTTGTAATACATATTATTATCCAATAATATAAAATCATTAGCAATTAGAAGTTATCAAATATTGGTGAAATTGTGTTTTACATGTTCAGTTACATTTCCGCTGCAAATTTTGTTACATTTATGTTGATTTTCTTCCAATTTAGATATCAGTTTCATGATTAGACACTAATGTATGAAAGTATAAATAAATTATGATATATCTTCTATAACATACTAAATGATCAATGTGTTGAAATACTGAATGTAAATGCATGGAGTTATTTACTAACTTTAATTGACAATTGGGACAAATTTCCCAAATCAACAAACATAGGCTGACCACTTATCAAAAATACATGAACATATTCAACACCACAATAATAAATTAAATACATGTAATACACTAATAAATATTAAAATCAAATTGAAAACAAATATATCACAAAAAACCTGTAAAATCATGCATTGTTGGAGCGAGGGTGATCTCACTTGTTGAGTTGTTCAAACTCAAATGGTTCATCTTCATCTGCAGTGATATTAAAATCAATTTCCAATATTTCATTTATTTTGTTTGTTTTTATTCTATTTTTTGGGCTCAGGAAACTCTTCTTCCTCTTCAAAGATGATTGAAAAGCACCCAACCCACATGTGAATTCATAATCCATAATATGAATATTTTTTGTGTCATCCAACTTTTTTTAACCAAGGAAATCAATTGTTCAGCCTTGGTCAAAGTAGCAGGAGGACTATCTTGAAGTAGGACTAAGTAGCCAAATAACTCCTCTTTTTCCAACTCAAGTCCTTCAACATTTACATCAACATTGTGACTATCCATGGAAACTATGTTTGCATCTTCACCAATATCTTATGCGTCTATATTTATCTAGGGAGGGTCATTGTATGAATCAATTTTGATCTAATGTTTTAGTAATTGGCTTGAATCCATTGAACGGAAGCACAACCAACCTACCTTATGGCATACTTGCAAATGTTGCCACAGATAGACCATGTGAAATCACAAGTTATGAAATTTTTTCAATGAAAAGTAACAAGATATTTCTTATTACCTTAAGATTTAATCCTCACCCAAAAAGCATGAGACATTTTATCATGAGGGATGCACTCACTATTTGGATTTATTCTTGCTTTTTCCATTAACGATTCAATTTTTTTCTCTTTCTTGTAATTATTCAAATATCCTTCCTTTTTTAGAATTTCCTTAAATTGATAACAAGGTTCAACATTTGTTAGAAGAATATATATCAACCAATCCATCCTACGTGCACATTTCTTTCTTCTATCAAATATAAATTTTGTCTTTAGGTAACTATGATATGAATCCACAACGTTGTTTGTATCCTGATTTGCATGGGAAAAATCCCAACGACCTTTTACCCACATCCCTAATTTCAAAAAAGTTGGGTTAATGAAGAAATTTCATCTGTATTTAAACCAAACAGAGAAATGGAAGAAAGAGAATGTGAAATTATAAATATTTTCACCGACAACACAATTCTTGTGGAAATAGTCTAAAAACTTCTCCTCATTAGAAAATTTGTTGAAGAATGCATTAATTGCAATGTCAACTTCATCACTGGAACAATCTCTCATAATAAAACCCAAATCACTAAACATCTATTTTTCTATTTATGGACTACTTTCCAATTGATTTAAATTTTTTAGCCATGCTTGACATACATGTCAAACAAACAAGATAATGTTGCACCTTGTGATTCTCTTGCCACATTCAATTCATTTCAAGTGCATTCTTTTTAGAACAAATATAAGTTCTACTGTAAAATAAGAAGATTGGAGTTACCTTAAAACACCGATTTCAACCAATGCATCATCAACCATGAAGGCATTAACTTTCCAGGTATGATCAACTTGGTGAAACCTATGCATGAGGTGCTCCAACCATAGTGCAATGTCTTGTGATGTATCACGTGATGCCATCACCCATGAAACTAGCACCCCACTTTGTTTCTCATCAAACACCATGAGTGGGTACAAATGATACTATCACATTAAAAAAATATATGAAGTCAAATTTAGCTCATTGATAATTATCAATCACTACAAATCAAATTATTATACTAGATCAATCATTCTTAATACACTCACCCCATATTTATTTGTACTAAATGTTGAGTCCATGGATATTAATCTATTATTCGATAGCTTGACCATGATCTCCAACATCCACGTCATTTGAATTACAATTATAAAAGGGATTTCTCCACCATTCGTATTTGATAAAATAAAAATTCATCGCGATTTTTTTTATACTAAGGTTTCACACTCATTACATCCTTATTATGCAACTAATATTTTCTTTTCATTAGATGATTATAGATTTTAACATCTTTCCTTAACAAAAATAAGTCCCTATCTCGAGTTGTGGGATCCATGTCAACATATTTTTTAACATGCATTTTACAAACTGTTGTGAAACCAGCTCCAAAAATATAAGAAAAGAGATATCAACGCCTTAGAAATAAGCCACTTTGAGGGGGAAACCTCCAATAAATTACATTAATGAACAATTCTTGGATGATAAAAATGAAAAAATATCCTTTCTATATATAGGAGTCCATGAGGCCACACTGTAATCCTAGTGGGGCCACAATGTAATCCCACCCGACCTAACAATAATAATGTAAGGGCACAATAATAACAATATGGGGGTTACAAGGGTACAACAATAAAAATAAGGGGGGCTGCACTAACATAATAAGGGACTACACTATTAATATAGGGACTTAGCATGCCTCTCTCCTTCAAACAAGTGTTGTCCTCAACGCTTGATTATTTCTTGATGCTTCTATATAAAATTCTCATCCTCCCATGTTGAATATTCTATAGAAAAGTTCTTCCACTTGCCGAGATACTCTTAAATTGATCGTACTTTTCGAGTTCTTGTTTTTGTGACTGCTTCAAAACTTCTTTCGATGTGATGTTCATCTTCTTGTCGTTTCATTAGATTCTGCACCAAAGTTAGGTTATCCTTTGAGAGTTGGAGAACTAGTTGTTGATGCTCAATGTGATCTTCCACTAATTTATCATCCATATTAGCTATTATTTGATCCTTCAAACCATCCAAATTAGCCTCCATTTCTTCTTTTAAACCATCTATTTCATCTTCGGTTGCTCTTCGTAAGATCGAAATTTGTTGCACTTGGTACCGTAATTTTGATATCTCATACTGTAATTCTTCCTCTTCATGCATCATAGAATAGCTTTTTTAGGGCTTAATGGGTATGGAATTATTTTTTGGAGGCATTATAGAACCCAATATTAATAAAAAATCTAAAATATGCCCTTGGAATCACTTCAAACTACTTCTTCAAACAAACCTTATGCAATTTTAAAAACCAAAAACACACCTTTTTCTTGCTTTTTAGGAGCTTGATATTGAAATTGAATTATATCTATAATTATGGATCCTAGATATTTGAAATTTAGTATTTTAGTAGCCCTCTGAAACTTCTTTCAAATTCCACAGGTCTGATCTGATTTGGATTCTTCAAGGAAAAGTTATGTCCAATCTCCCACAATGACCCAATTTTGGACTAGTTTAGTAGAGCAAACTTGTATGACTTGCCACGTGTCATTGTTTCATTTTTTAGCTCTAAAATTGATAGAAAAGAAACTAAAATCTGTGTACTTATGACCACTTTTTACAGAACTCCAATCCGATGCTCAAAGAGATATTTATGAAGATTTTCCCACGATCACCTCTTTGAGATGAAATTCAGGAGCCTGAAAAAGCACTACCTTCCACAAATCATATCTCCAAAAATGTTGCGAACCAAGCTCTGAAATTTTGCGAAGATGTTCCCGAGGAATTTGGCTTCGTACCCTAAAAATTTCAGCTTCTGAACCTTCATAGAAAAAACGTTATAGAGAAAATACCATGATGACCTGTTTGGAGTAGCGAAACCCTAAAATCTCAAAGCTCTGATACCAAATGTTGTGAAACCAGCTCCAAAAATAGAAGAAAAGAGATATCAACGCCTTAGAAATAAGCCACTTCGAGGAGGAAACCTCCAATACATTACATGAATGAACAATTCTTGGATGATACAAATGACAAAACCTCCTTTCTATATATGGGAGTCCATGGGGCCACAATGTAATCCTAGTGGGGCCACAATATAATCCCACCCGACCTAACAATAATAATGTAAGGGCACAATAATAACAATATGGGGGTTATAGGGGTACAAAAATAGAAATAAGGGGGGCTACACTAGCATAATAAGGGACTACACTATTAATATAGGGACTTAACACAAATCGATTCAATCAACACTTCCAAGAAGAAACAACTCTATACATAGGAAACCATGTCCCTTAATAAATTTGGTTGATGTAGGGATCTAATATCACCCAAAGTGTCATGCTGGCCATGCCAAGTCCATCCTTGACTATCTTCATGTTCATACATGTTATATTTTATTATTACTATTCCATGGATTTGAACCATAACTTTTACAATGAAATGGCGTTGACAACCCCTCTTTTTCACAAATAAGGATCTTTGCTTCATTTCATTTTGTCTTCTTCTGTCCTCGGGGCCATATGAATAAGCATAGCTACATATTTTTTTTTGAAAGGTCAATATGCATATGAAAAACGATCGAGTACCATTATTACCAACATCTAAAAAATGCATCTCTAAAAAAATTTCAGTTCATATCGCAAGGAATCAATAGGCCTTGAGCCTGAGCATCTATTTTGTACCTTCAAGAAAGAACATGGAGAACCTGGGTTCATTTCCTCTCCTCTAATAAAGTCTGGAATTATATGTGTAGGGATTTTTGCAATCTGACCAATCTCCATGTTATTTCCATGCACTTCAAACCAATCTAAATCATTTCACAAAAATATGATATTTTCTTTAGGGTCTTGCACCAGAAGGGAAATGATTGTTCCCCATTTAACTAGCTTAAGCATTTTGTGACCAAAAAATTTACCGCAATGGTGAACCAACGAGTTGCAACAACTGTGAACCAACAATTTGCTGCAATTGTGAACCAACAAGGTGCTACAAAATTGAGCCAGTGAGTTGCTGCAATGCTCAACCAACAAGCTGCTGCAATGCTCAACTAGCGAGTTGCTGCAAAACTGAACCATCGAGTTGTTATAAAAGTAAACCAATGAATTTCCGCAACGGTGAAACAATTTTTTGCTGTAATAGTGAACGAATGGAATTTTGGAAATCAAGTTTGGTTCTCTCCTAACCTTTGATAATAAACAACCAGTTGTGTGCTCTCTTCTTTCTATTGGGGAACTAGTCAAATAGTACAATATTGTCTGCATAAATTAAAAAAGCAACCTAGAACGACATTTATTTTTCAGAACAATAATATGTGTTTTCCTTTCACATAGAATTGAGTGCATAAATTAAAAAACAACCCATCATCAACATTTCCTTTCTAGAATCATTAGATGCATTTTCGTCAAAAGTATTCCACATTTCATGTATATTTTGAAAAAAATTGTTGCTTGATGGATATGTAACTTAAACAAAATTGTAGTATATGCATAAGACTGGACATTTGAATTCTAGAGTAAATTATGATATACACCAAGGCCACTGATATAATTGTTAGAAATAAATGCATTGGGTGATTATATTTGTAGCGTAATTGATCGTAGGATCAACCCTTGTATTTCTATATGGTTTAGTATTTAATTTTAAAAAAATACATCTTCTTAATACATGAATGACATATAAATATGCAATTGGATAATTATATTAGTTACACTTTCATACTCGACAATGTATGTATAAGCACAGAGATATGTAGTAAGATTTACTGTGGAATCTAAATTTTTAATTTCGAGGATGAACCTAAATAGTTTGTTACACAGCAATTTTTCACTGTCCCTGTAATCCCCCATCCCGCACGTTGGAGGGCTTATTCTGTGACCTATGAGCAGTGAAATTTCCTGAAACCACTTTCATGGCATCCCCCTGGACAAGGACAGTCATTCCCCTGAAGACAATTCCTTGTGAAAAAACCTAAAAATAGCATTTTTTTTCCTCGGCGTGACTAGCCAGTTCAGCCCTCGCGCCAACGGGGGAAATCCTCCAAAGAGGGCGCGCCAGTTGGCGCACTCTCACAGTGTTATACCCGTGCCAGGCTTATTAAGGAGTGTTTTTTAAAAATAAATGGTGGAAGATTGACTCCAACCAATTCCTGAACTGGTCTCTAAATTGAGCTGGGAGGTTTGGCTCTGAATCTCAATGTAGAGGAAGTGGTTTTCCACCTCTCATGGAAGCTTCCTTGAGGATAGGGCCAATCCAATTATTATAGGAATCCCAACTCCCCTTCCAAAATATATATAATCTTGCCATTTTCCTTTGCAAGCTAGCCTTCAAGAGCCTTCATAGCCTAGAGAATGCTGCAAGAGCCTTGACAGTCCTCATAGAGCCAAATCAGTAGCAAGGATATTATTGTCAAGACAACCGAAGAGAGAGGCTTGTCCCATTCTTGACGAGCTTTATCGAGACGTATTGCGCTGTCGACCCGCTGAAGGAAGATCCAGCGTCAGAGCGCAGGTTGTATCTATATTTGTATTGATTAATGATAAGTGACTTCGGTTATGGTTCCACTCGTATTGTTCATACATTGTGATCATGTGTTGTGCCTTCTCTGATTGATACATAATTTCATATATTGGGTTTTACGCTTGTGTGTTCATAGTGTTTCTTGTATGTGCAGGTGTTTTATCGCAACAAGCGGGAGAATTGTGATCTGTCGTAGCAAGGAAACGGGAGCGCTATCTTCTCTATGAACAACAGTGTTGGACTTAAGGTACGCCTTTCTCGCAATTTGGTCTATTGCAATTAGGAACTTGCGCCTTAGCATGATACGATTGTTGCTAGACCCAATCTGGGTTAGTAGGGATCACCTCTATCCGCAGAGGGGATTTACCTCTACAACAAATTGGTGACTCCATTGGGGAGATGTTGATTTGGAGTATTGTCTTGTCTTTTCAGTCGATTCTTGATTTTGCTTTCTTGATCAGCTCTTTTGGCTGGCTCTTTTCGTGTGTTTGGCTTTTGTTTAGCTTCACCATCACTAGTCTGTTTCTTGGATTGCTCTTTTTTATTTTTTCTTAATAAACTCAACTGGCGCGCTTATTAGCCTGACAGTCACACCAATTGGCGCATGTTGCCAGTGTATTACCTGCGCCAATGTTGTTCTGGTGCTAGATTCAGCCTGACAGTCACGCCAATTCTGTAAGGTGCTAGGGTTTGCTCTGTCTTGAGCTTTCTGAGCTTGATCTGTGATTTTGGTTTCATTTTTACGACTACCTGAGTGTTCTGGAGCCGTTTTTTATTGAATCTGGCCTTCATCCTTCGGTTTTTTTCCCTCTTCTATTGATTTTACATTCTAGCCCTAGGGCATCTAGGTGCTATAGTGTGTCGAGCCTCCCGTGGGAGTTTTTGGCTTCTCTCTGTTCAGTCAACTTTGTGATTGCTTCTCTCCATTCGTTTGGTGGTTTTATATCGTTTTGTTGTGTTCTTTGAGTGATTGGTTTCTTCCCCATTCGAATTCTGCCTTGTCTTGTTTTGGGCCTAGATTACATGATTCATTAGAGTCTTTGGGATTATTTTGGTTTCGAGGGATTGTTTTGTCAATTTGAGGTATGATTGTGTGTTTGCATTGAGTGAAACTTGCTTGTTTTTACTCCTTTGCTATCTCTTCTCAAATTGCTCGTTTCATTAGTTTTCATTTGTTTAGTGCACTTTGCTCTTAAACACTGAAAATAAAAAAAATCTCTTTTTCTCTTGATTAGTTAATG
The DNA here is from genome assembly GCA_034641835.2 of Pinus albicaulis. NCBI lineage: Eukaryota > Viridiplantae > Streptophyta > Pinopsida > Pinales > Pinaceae > Pinus > Pinus albicaulis. Next base: position 693,086,942 of record CM076572.1, on the reverse strand, counting down.
CAAAGTGAATCTTTTCTGTGTTATTAGTGATTTATAACTCTGAAAGAAAAGCTTTTTAGTTTTCATTAGCTTGCATTAGAGACATTAGTGATTGTTTTCTGGTCATTTTTTTATGGTATGAAAAGCTCTCAACTCTCTCATAATTAGCTTTCATTGAATGAAATGATATATTATGGCATGTAGTGTGCATTTAGGAGATTTTGAGACATAACACTCGCCAGGGCCTGAAAATTGAAATATAATTGAAGATTAACATTAAAATTTATTCAATTTACACTAAGGCAGCATTGAAACATTAACGAAATATTTAGAGGTCTAGGCTAGAGACGTGTTCCAGCGTCGTTAAACCTAGTAGTTGTCATTCACCTCTTGGCTTTAGATAGCACTAGTATGGACTTGTGCTCCCCGTACCATCGTGTATATAAAGGGATACCCCACTAGGTTGCCATCCTTTATCCATAGGAAGCCGATTCTACCACCCTATACCCATGATACACCAGACATAGCCTTCGGGGAGATTTCCTGCACGTACGTTAAGTCCTTAGTTGATTTCTCTTTCATTTTGAAACCAAGGTGTATATTGCAGTTCACGGTTATTTGGTACACCCTTTGCCTAGAATTCTTGAGCAGTCATTTTGATCTTATTTGACTCCTTAAATTTGAAAAGATCAACAAGTGCTTGTGCTTTCATGCTTGCTTCAAAACTAAAAGAGATAGAGTCACCTTTCATCCGTTTCTCGACTCTTAAAACATGAAACAGTGAAGTTTCTAAGTTTCAATGTGGTAAAATAAATCACCTGCAATCACACGCCCTTTTAGATTTTTCTTGTCGCCTGTTCGATTGTGTGCCTTGGATTTTTAGCCCGTGTGTTTGTTTGATATTTTTCTCTTGTCGTTATTGTCACAATGGCGGAACCCTCAATTTCATCTACTGGTAGTCCATATACAGACAATTCATCAGAGGTCTCTCAGTCCTCTGTTGAACCTCAGCAGCTTATCGTTTCCAAGTTTCCCGATGGGGAACCGGTTCTATTTGCGCTTCCCTTTGGGGGACCAGTTGAGTTCAATTGGCCTTTATCTGACGCTTGGTATGGATTTGGAGTAGGGGAATACTTCCCTCCTCTTACATCAGGTTCGCCTTTTCTAGCTGTTGCTATTCCTCCTAGTCCTCACCGTTTGCTACAAGATCTATCAACAGGTTCAGATATGGACTCTTCTAGTCATTCTCCTAGTGAGGAAATTACCACGTCTAGTGAATATTACCGGTTGTTCCCAGAAGACAACCCCGAGTTATCTGTCATGTCTTCGCCCGGTCCCTCACTTCCAGCAAGGTATAGATCCTTAAGTCAGATTATGACCATTGTTTCCTCTATGGGGATATCAACTCCTTCTATGAGTCCGGTTATTCCTTCAATGGGGATGTCTCCAAGGACACCCATCACGTCATCCCCTCAGGTCACTTCAGTACCTGTCAGGCCCACTGTCTGTGTGGCCACATCTACAATCGTTGTTACCACTCAGTCCGTAAGGACCACATCGCTTCCCAAAGACATCTATATAGCATCTGCTATGCTGGAGAACATTTCTCCTGAGGAGTATCGATTTTCCCTACAACAATCGAACCCCGAGGTTGGTCAATCCTCCCAAGATCCCAACCGTCCGTATTTTTCACATTATGCATAAAATGGTACCCCCGTTTACATTTTTCCATATCAATACGATGAGCAGGGAAACACATTATGTTTACCCGCTCCCGAGGCTTATCTCCATGGTCAAGGTTTTCCGTCTAACCAAGCTGGGAAACCTTATAACCCGCAAGGGAAACCCTTCCAGGGCCAACCTTTGGGCCAACCTAGTTATCTTTATGACTTGTAAGGTCAACCTTCAGGCCCACAGGGGTTGTTATATGGTCCGCAAGGACAGTCTTACAACCCTTCAGGTCAACCTATCCAGCCTCACCCTGTGGTCCAACCAGGGCAACCTCAAGGACCCACAGGTCAACCGGGGTACCAACCAGGGCCGTTGTACGGTCTTGGGGGGAAAGTCCAACCTTCTCAACCTATGGTGCAACCTCTGCAACCTCAGTATCCTATTGGTATGAATGTTGCACAACCAAGGCCCTCTTATGGTCCTATTACAAGTCAAACTGGTTATCAGGCACAACCTGGCTATCAGGCACAACCTGGCCCCATTCCACCACCAGGCCAACTGGCCCATCTGGCTCAGCCTAGTGTCCCACATCAGCTAGGTCAACCTGTACAACCTGTGCAACCTATTTACCTGGGTCAACTTTTTCAACCAGGGAAACCCGTTCAACCAGGTCAACCTGTCCAACCAGGCCAGCCTGCACATCCTGTCAACCCTGCTCAACAACCGATTTACTCGATGCCACAACCGAATCAACCAGTGCGCCCTAATTATCAGGCTCAGTAGGGTCCCACCTATCAGCACCCCACTAAACCCCAAGGTGGTTACTATCCTCAAGGTCAATCTCGACCGACTTATAACCTGCCCCAAGGTTCCCATTATTATCCTCAACAACCCGGCTACACCTATACTCAGCAGCCATATTCACAGACTGCTCAAACGGGGCCGACATATAATCAGGGTCCATACCCCGGTTATCAACCCTCATACACTGGTTACCAGCAACTGTATCAACCTGGTTATATGGCCTATACCCCCTATAGTCAGAATCCTTCAGGACAGAACCCATGGGGGCAAGGTTATGCTCAACTAGCATGGAGTATATGTACAGGTCCTTATCGAGGGCCTGGTATGCCTTTCAATCCGCAGTTGCAGTTCTTGGCTACCTTGGAATTACCGGACGTTTCTAAATTAACCAATGATCCATTTCTTCACGATCCTTATTGGCCCCTGGTTCCGACCAAGGTACCCGGCGACTATCCTAAGTTTGAAGGTAAAGTTGGAGAGGACACCCAAGCTCATGTAATGACCTACCATTTTTGGTGTTCGTCTAATTCTTGGGTGGATGATTCAATTCGTCTACGTCTCTTCCAGCGCACTCTTACCGATCTTGTCGCTAAGTGCTATATAGAATTACCCCGTGGCATATTTCAAGACTTCAATACGTTAGCTATGGCTTTTCTGAAGCACTTTCAGTTACCGGTTCGCTACGAAGCCAGGACACATCTCCTAACTTCTTTGAAGCAGGATAAAGCCACCCACATATCCGATCACATTCACTAGTGGCGACGTCATCATAGATTGATCAAGTTTGATATACCTAATCAAATACTAACTCATTGATTCACCACCTCCTTCGTTAAAAAAATTTCTCAAGATATTGCTATGGGGGCATGTGTGACTGAAGAACAAGCCATCATGCGTGCCCAGTACCTGGATCTGGTGTACTCTTAGTCTGGCACGCTTTTTGACATTTTTACTAATGCTCCACAGTTGGGAACCTCTAAAGCACCACCTACCCCTACATTGGATGGTGTTATTGGTTCCATTTCTCAAAATTCTCAGAAATCCTCGAATGGGAAGCAAAATCCCAATTCTTCCAATAATTCTGCTCTTCCCGCCCCTCCAAATTCTGGAAAAACTGTGGAGGTCAATGTCATTCAGGCTAATCCTACGGAAAAGGCCTCCAAAGGAAAGAAGAAGGGAAAAGGAAAATCCAAACTCGATGCCCCAAAACCAGAGTATTCTAAACCTCGTACTGATGATGGTTCCCAATGTAAACCGAAGTACCCCTGCCTTATTTGTGAAGGAGACCATTATACCAAAGATTGTCCACAACGATCTGAAATTAGTCAACTTCTCAAAGGCTCCAAAGGGACTCCGGCAGTTCTCAAAGAACCGTTCCCATCTCAACAGACCCATATGGTTCAACAGCCTTCACCATCTGCACCATTTGGGTCCCAGGTCTTTATGATGAATGGTGATGCACTTGTCTCAATTGCTACGCGTTCGAAGGATTATGCCGGATCACGCCAGGCAGCTGGGAAGGAAGTCGTGGATGGCCCACCTCCCCCTCCTGTCTCTGGTCCTTTTGAAATTGAGAAGCCCAGTGCTGAACCTGTTGTAAGGCCACCTTCTAAAGGTGTTCTGTGAAGATATTCCTACAACCCAAATGCCCGTGCCGCTCAGCACTACAGTATTGTTGATGATTTGGCAAAGGCGCCTTCTGCCATGTCTGCATTGGAAGTCCTTCAAAGTTTCCCATCGCAATGGAAAGCTCTATTGTCTGCAATCGGTGGAATCGACCCCACTGATTCTAATATTCTCACCTTCGACCTAGAAAATTTTACCCCACGATTTCCACATCAAATTGCTCTTGTTATACAAGTCGGGATCAACGGCCTCAACATCCATAGGGTCGTTGTGGATGAAGGTGCTTCCACCTGTGTCATGTCATCCGCCTGATGGAAGGCCATTGGCTCTCCAACTCTTTCATCGTCTCCCAATGCCTTAGAGGCATTCGATGGTCGAGAATCAAAACCCCTGGGTGTTCTCGAGAGTTTTCCAATTACGTTACAAGGGAATACAGTCAACGTAGAAGTAGAAGTGGTTGACGCCAAGCTTAAATACAATATTATTCTCGACCGTAGTTGGACTCATGCCATGTTATGCATGCCTTCCACCCTCTTTCAACTTCTCAAGTTCCCTCATGAGGGAAAAATCGTTACTGTGGATCAATTTTCTTTCTTCACCTCATCCTCTGAGAACAACATTCCTTACATGGATCAAATCCCCATTCCCCCTGATAGTGTAGGACTCGGTCTCTTCAAGGACCCCATCCTCATGGGTATTTTTCCCATGCCACCACCGCACACCGTTCAAGTTAATATGATCTCTAGGTCTGATGACCCATGGATCATCCCTTCATCTGAACAAGTGACTGATTTTGGAGAATCGATGCCCTTAAGTCTAGCAGAAATTAATCACTGTGAAATTGTCACTGCATACGATCCTCCTCCTCCTCAACATGCTCCTTCGAGCATGGATTTAGATATCTATTCCCAATCCCCCTGGCTCGGTGAGTCCGACTCATCTGATCCTCTAAAAGATATATTCGCTTCTGACGAAGCCATTGTTGAAACAATGTCTCTTCAGGACCTGCCTTGGAGCGATGGAAATCATTGTTCCTCCTTTATGCCTGGCCTAGGGGCAATGTCTAATTGTCTAGAGTGTGATTTATCTAGTTATCCCCCTCCTGAGCCTCCTCCATTGAGCTTGTCGGAGCATAGTTCCTCCACTTGTGTCAAGCTCCTAAAACAATGAAACAAGCTGCTATGAGGACAGTTCTTTTAAGTGTGTCAACCTCATTAAAATAATGAAACACGAGCCTGTTCAATTTGAGTTTTGTTAGATTTATATCAAATCTCTTATGTTTTGAACCTTCACTCCATTCTCCTATGGACTGAAGCTTGGGGGGCATGTACCTCGAATTGAGACACCATGCTAGAGGCATGCCCATATTCCTCATATCAAGCATAGTTTACATTTGTGTTTTAAGCTTGCATAAAAATAAAATGTGTGATTAGATACATTTTGTGAAATTTTTCATTGGGTCGTTTGTTATGCAACTGATACATTAGATAACATTGTATTAGAAATTTTCATGGCATATAAAAAACATCATCACATGTAAAAATATCCATCCAGAAATAGGTATATATATATGTGTGTGTGTGTTGAAATGTTTGCATAGTGTGCATCACATAAAATAAAAAATATACATGTTCGTTATAATACAGCCGGAGATGACATGTCTCTCAAAAATATATGCATTAAAAATCCCTAGATGTCTAATCAGCATGGTGCTCATGGTAACATGTCACAGCGCGCACCAAGCGTCTCAGTAGTCGGTGGAGGTGACTAGGCACCCCCACGGTGTGTCTCTGATATGCCATTGGGAAATCTACTAGCCAGGCATAGTCTGGAATCCCCCAGGCAATGCCCTCAAGGTTTTGGATCAGCTCTCCTCCTTCAGCAACCTCTGCCTGAGGGTCGTATGCGAGAGGAGTTCTTTGTGCAATAGGAAAAATGCTGGCAGGTCTCTCTAGGCCAACATCTGCATACACATAGAAAATTTATTATAATAGGAATGTATCATAAAAATCATAAATGCATAAAAAATCAAAAAAGAGTCATACCCAACTCCTCGTCCCAGTCCTCCCCCTCTGGGAGCAGAAGATCTGGTTCTCCAGTGAAATTAGTCCTAGCATAGGGGCAATCCTCAACTACGATCAGTTGACGCCGTAACCATGCAAAGAACTCGGGCCTCCAGGACATCTGCTGGCCCCCTCCTGATCTCGGCATGAGTGTTTCACATTGAGCCATCCTCGGCTCCCTCAGTGTCAGCTCATCAACTATTGCCCCTTGGCCCTGAAAAATGGGTAGTCGTTCCAATATGAATGACACCAAAATGGAACCGTATCCCAACTGCTTCAGTTTGGATTTCTTGCACTTTGTTAGTTGCCTTTTGATGTTGGTTGTCACTATGGTGGCCCAATCGAACAGTGTAGGATTCATGCACTCGGAGGCTAGTAGGAGATATGCCTTGGTTTCTTCATGCGGTTCCTGTGATCCCGCAGCCCGCGTAATGGTGTGAAGCACTACTCTGAGTGCTAGGTCGTGGACGGTGTGGACGTCCACTTTCCCACTTCCCGATCTTGTCTATGCCCCTGGGCAGAATATCGCCATTACATGTTCCATATTCTCTCCAGAAGGTCTACTACCTATCATAATGGGCATTGGGCCTCTGCGCGACAGTCTAGTTATGAAATACACATTAGAGACCTCAAGTTCTAGCACTTGGTCCTGAAGTTTAAACACTTCCTCGTTTTCATCCCATGTGCTAACCAAGTACTGTAATAGCTCAGGTTGAGCTCATAAGCATGGCATAAGGAAAAATTTCTTGAGACCACAGTCCCAGAGTGCGTTCATGCAAGCTTCATTTTTCATGGCCATTTCTTCCTCTTCTCCAAGTTCCCTCTCCTTCCATTAAATCACCGTTGTGCTTGGATATCTGCACCAACATGGTAAAAAATGCCTTATTAGATCTCTGTTACACTTAAAAAATCGATTGAGTGGCTCTCATTTTGGAAAATTAAAGCGGAAATCGCATTGCGCCATTGGTGCCACTGTTTTTCTAACAGTCGCGCCGGTTGGTGTTACCCCTTTGTAAGCAAGAGCCGATTGGTGCGGGTTCGTGCCAGATACCCGTGCCAATTGGCCGAGCCCTAAATTTTCAAAGGGTTCCCCCAGATGTCAAATGCACAATGGAAAACTACAAAAAATGGATCGAAACAGAGCTTAAGGGAGCGCCTCTTACCTAGAACGGACGAGAACCTGGATGATGTATTGGATTGGTCGCTATCGTCGCCGCAAGTTCGCACACCAAAAGACCACTGTTGCTCTGAAAATTAGTTAAGAAGTAAAAGTAAATATGTTTTTACCATTTGTGGCATATTTATAAATTTTGAAGTCAAAATTAGGTTTTGAAAGTCATTTTTCTCAATATTTTAATATATTTTGTCGAAAAATGGATTTTACACTTTCTTTTATGTGTAGCGACAGGTTTTTACGTGGCTTGGACAGTGATACGAGTTGTATTTTATACTTTTTCGGACTCGGTAAAAACACGAAAAAGTCATTTTGGAGTCATCTTTCAGCTCTTTTCTGACTCTCTAAACATGAAAAGATTGCCGAGTCGCTTGTCATTTTGATCTCGTAAAAATGGTTACGAAACAACATCTACCCAGTATACGTTTACCCCTTTTTCAGGCTGGGATAGATTATTTACGAAAAAGGAATACCCTAGCCTATCGCGACTAGGAGGTTTTCTCAAACATAGTTTTCTACCTTTTCGGATCTGAGGAACTATTTACGAAAAGGGACTGCTAGATTTTACTTTTCTGTTGTCCTTTCAAACTCTCTAAACATGAAAAGACGTCAAGTTCTCTCTTTTTCAGACTTGTTAAACCCTGATGACATCGGATTCAGTCGTAATGACGATATTCGAGTTTCTCCTTCCTAGGGTTCGTTAAATGTACTAGGATGGATTCATCTGAAGGATGGACTTATATTACAAGCATATGCTATCCTCTTCAAGATTGTGTAAAAATGAAGAGGTACTCACCAGAAATGGTGGGGAAAATGGAACCAGTATCATCGTTGTGTCGGCAGTATGTCGCTCTTGAACATGGCACTTGTTTGCATTCGTGTCGGGTTGGGGACATCTCATCTCATTATCTGTTTGCCTCCGTGGGTTTGGGTAATCCTTTTTGACCTCTCATCTACTCTTTGCCTTGTCATCATGACCTCATATCCTTTGATGTCAAATACTGCCAAATCCACTTTCGTGCCGCCGATATGTTCAAGAGAAGTTGACCTCTGCAAAGTTTCAACCCCCCTCCGATTCTCATCTGATCCTGATTCACAACACATTATGTTCATCTGTCTCATGTCGATGATGTGGGAAACACTATGGCCCACCTTCGATCAAGGTCACTTCCTGTCGACTTCAGCTCATTATCTGGGAAGCTGATCTAGAGACTCCCTTTTGGTACCTTGGAGCCTGCATGCCTCAATGGCAATTTCTTCGCGTTCGACGTGAGGTTTTCATCATTGGCCTCTGATCGAGTGATTCTACGAGTGTTCGACGTCATCTCACTGTTCACATTCTGTAGATTGTACCTATAGTACCTTGAGGACCATTTTCACTATTGGTGGTACCTCTTGCATCTGTTAACAACTTTCATCATTGGCTGGTAATCAGGCGATGTTCTTGCATGTTCGACTTTAGCTCACTTATTCGCATGCTTGAACTTGTACTTTTTTCGGGTCGAGATGGAGTGCAAGACCCTGGATTTTGTCTGTTAGAATCTAGGCTGCAATTTTGTGGGTTATTATGATTGGTTACATGACTCATTCATTGGATGGCTATGACCATACCTGAGTCTATTTATCGATCCTCACTGGATGGCTGTGTCCATACCTTGGATCTGGATTATTTTATACTCTGTTATGGATGGTTGCGCCCATACCACATATATCATGTATTTGAGATATCAATTGTACTTGTCTACATAGGTTTTCCGACGGCAGTGTTTTTAGTTGGACTCATTCTCGTAAAGCATTTCACCCCTCTCTCTTTCAGGTCTCATGCTTTAGGGGGCATTTGTTACACAACAATTTGTCACTGTCCCTATAATCCCCTGTCCCGCACGTTGGAGGGCTTATTCCGTGACCTGTGAGTAGTGACATGACCTAAAACCACTTTCATGGCATCCCCCTGGACAAGGACATTCATTCCCCTGAAGACAATTCCTTGTGAAAAACCCTAAAAATAGCTTTTTGTCCTTGGTGTGACTAGCCAGTTCAGCCCTCGCACCAATGGGGGAAATCCTCCAAAGAGGGCGCGCAAGCTGGCGCACTATCACAGTGTTATACTCGCGCCAATATTATTAAGGAGTTTTTTTTTAAAATAAATGGCGGATGATTGACTCCAACAAATTCCTGAACTGGCCTTTAAATTGAGTTGGGAGGTTTGGCTCTGATTCTCCATGTAGAGGAACTGGTTTTCCACCTCTCATTGAAGCTTCCGTGAGGATAGGGCCAATCCCATGATTATAGGGATCCCAACTCCCCTTCCACCATCTATATAAGCTTGCCATTTTCCTTTCCAAGCTAGCCTTCAAGCAGGGAAAATTTTAAGGATGGACGTTTATTTTAAATTTTAAAAACTTGGAAAATCTTAATAGTCCCCAATATGTGAATTGTAAAAAAATTTATGTTATTTTTGTAAAAATATTTAGTTTTGTAATCATTTTATATTAGTATATATAAAATTTTGGCGATTTTTAGGGTAATATATTTTTGTAATATAAAATTTGGGCGAATCAATTTTTTTACAAAATGGGAATTGGCGAATATTTTTTTTGGAAAAAGCATGGAAAATTAGCCCACTTGGGAATATTAGCCCCTAAAATTTTCCATGCCTTCAAGAGCCTTCATAGCCTAGAGAATGCTACAAGAGCCTTGATAGTCCTCATAGAGCCAAATCAGTAGCAAGGAGTTTATTGTCAAGACAACTGAAGAGAGAGGCTTGTCCCATTCCCAACGAGATTTATCGAGACATATTCCACTGTCGACCCACCGAAGGAAGATCCAGCGTCAAAGCGCAGGTTGTATCTATCTTTGTATTGATTAATGATAAGCAACTTTGGTTATGGTTCCACTCATATTGTTCATACATTGTGTTCATGAGTTGTGTCTTCTATGACTGATACATAATTGCATATATTGGGTTTTACGCTTGTGTGTTCGTCGTGTTTCTTGTATGTGCAGGTGTTTGATCGTGACAAGTGGGAGAATTGTGATCTACCAGAGCAAGGAAATGGGAGCGCTATCTTCTCTGCGAACAACAACGTTGAACTTAAGGTAGGCCTTTCTCGCAATTTGGTCTATTGCAATTAGGAACTTGCACCTTAGCGTGATACGATTGTTGCTATACCCGATCTGGGCTAGTAGGGATCGCCTCTGTCCACAAAGGGGATTTACCTCTACAACATAGTTGATATTAATAATAAGGTGAATCCCCTGTTTCCAAATTATTTCTTAGAAATGCAAGTAAATCTGATTTTATGAGGACCACTATGAGTTACTATAGGTGGAAGGGTTAATAAAATTGGGGTGAGAAAACATGGAATAGAGTAAGAGTAAGAAAATTTCACCAAGTTTCTAACAATGACCAAGTATTAATGACTATCTTACAATGACTAGTGGGAATTGATATGAAGTAAAAAAATATTATGCTTATAACTAGAGCTCAGATCTCCATAGGTAGAATAGGACAAGATGATAACTAGAGGTTAACTACAAGTTTATGAACCGACAAATTCCATAGCTCAATAAAATAAAATATATTGGTGCACCAATTGGGGGTTCCATTTAAGTCTTCTAAAGAACTTTAATATAAACATAAATAAACAAATTATACACAATAATATGATCAAACAACAACACAAACACCATCTTGATTTTGAACTTACTGTTGCACATCAATGTGGGTGACCCCGACATTTGTTTCTTTGGTTACAGACACATGAAAACACAAATGAAAAATGACAAACCCAGTTGGGTAAATTAGATTATGTTTGAGGGTGCAGGGGATTTGAAAATGAAAACAAGAAATGCTAAAGAACAATGTTGCTTCGAAGCTGTATATTTCTTCTGAAGGTGAAGGGGATTTGAAAATGAATAGGCTAGAGAACAAGGGTGTTTGAGAATGGATAGCATGGAATTCAGAGAAGAGAAGGCGAGTGTTATAGGTTAATTTGGGCATCACTCTTGAAACTCAAATCAGTAAAAACATGGCCTATCATACTCTAAATCAATTGCTACTTGCCTTAAACAAGTCATCCCATTGTTGGTTTTATCCATGAAAGTTTCACTGCTTTAATTCCATCTAAAGTGCTCCATTGAGCCACCAATTCACCCCTAGACTGCAATAAGTTCTTTGCAAAGCACTTACTCCCATACAAAGTAGCCTCGCAAAGCACCTAGGCCCACTTAATAGTGCATTGGTCGACTGTGAGCGAATTTTTCAGATTATTCCAAGAACATTCCCACTTTCTAGTGGCTTCTAGAAGTGTTTCTAGCTATCATACTATCTGATAACCTTGAATATGAACACCATGGAGCCATTATAAACTTATCATTTTATCCCATTGAATAAGGAAACTCCCTCATCGATTTATGGAAAAGACATTCAATGACCAATTAATGCCAAAATACCCTCATTTCCTATAAATTGAGCACTAATCATAGTGCAAAATGAGAGCAAGTGTTTGAATTTGTAGACTTATGTTGGTGAGATTATAGCTCTTTGAGGTATTGTTTGCAAGTAATGTTATGCTACTGGAGTAATTTTGCTAATGTGATGAGTATAGGACTGAAGTTGGAGTGAGTTGACATCGAATTGATCTAACTGGTTGTAACTTCTCTTGCTATCTTATAATAAAGGGATTTGTTCCTTTCATAATACACTTGTTCATGCTTTTATATACGTATTTTAAAATGAAATCGATTCAGTTTTATTAAGATGAATAGGTCATATGCCTTTATGTCAATTTCTATCTTCTGTTAGTAATTATAGGTACCAATCAAACAAGTTCAGTTCCATTGGGAGTGATGGAAGTGAAAAAAGGGAGATGAATAATATCGAAGGATCACAAGTCAGTGTTCTTCTCTTATATGTTTATCTTAAGGAAAAGGTTAGGTGTCTTTCATATGTTGTTTTAGGTGCGTCTACCACACTTAGGGAAACTTATCTATCCATAGGTTTTATTTCCGTAAAACAAATTTGTGACCATAATGATGAGCGATTGATCGTCTTGGTGGGTTTCTCCTTGTTTTTCACCCTCTAGTAGACGTTAATTTCTTCATTATAGTAATTTGAATGTGTTTTGGTAAAATAAATGTGTCTGCATGCTTGTTTTGAGATTCCTCTAGCACCAACACACTGTTTCTTGACACAGTTCTCTGCAAAGCATTGTTGGCTTAGAGACAGTGCTCTGCAATGCACTATCTCCCACTCAAGGGTGCATTGCTCCTGTAACCAACCAAAATTCATCATATTTTTATCTTTTACCATCCAGTTCAGTGTCTTGTTTGTTGAGTTTTAAAATTTCTGATTGCCTCTAGAGACCAAGTTACTTCTACTATCCTTTCTCACTTTGGGTTTCTAGTTGTTCAATGTTTCTTCTTGTTTTCTTTATCATTGTTGATATAGCTCCAAAGTTTAAATTTTACATTTGATCAGCTCTTTATTTTTGAAAGAGGAATTGTCGTACTTGTCTTCATTTCTATGGAAAGTATTGAATGGTTGTTTGTGCATATTAGTTTCTTTTTTGTTCATTCACACTTCAAAGAAATAAAAAAGAAAAGAATGCATTTTCATATAGGGTTTGTGAGTGTTGCATATGAATAGTTAGGGAATTTTCATTTAGATATGCTCATTACTAGTGGCTTACAATTTGATTGCTCTATCCCTTGTATCTAAGGTTTTCATTATCAAAATTGAATCGAAATGAATGCTTATCATATTTTTTGCATTATAGGAATTTCAAATACACCATGTGGTGAACCTGAAAGGAAATTTTCTATGCAAGATCAACTTAAAATTTATCTCAATTTATCTAAGATAGCATTTAGAGGTCTAGGCTAGATACGTGTTCCAGCGTCATAAAACATATCAGTTGTCATTAATTTTCTGTGATACATTCCAAGTGTGATACCTCATCCCATGTATGTAAGTATATCGAAGCTTGTCCAGGTACCTTGAGTATATCAAGGGGTGTACTAGTATGAAAAGTATAAGGGGATGCTCTCACTGTGTAGTTTCACATTAGACAACACTAACACGGATTGGACCTCCACGTACCATAAGTATATTTTTTAGGACAAAATTAGGTTTCTTACCATCCATAGGTAACCGAGTTGGTTGCCTTGTACACTTTGATACACCGAACACAACATTCGTGGATATTGCATGCACGTACATAAGTCCTTGGTTTACTGGTGCGGTATATTGAAGTTCACAGTTGCTTGGTTATCCTTTTGCCTAGCATTACCCTCTTTTTTTGTTGTAATAAAATCAATCAGCAATCATGGAAGAAGATCAACCCTTTCCCCATCTTTCACCTAGGAAAATGAATAAACCACCTTTACCACCATAAGTTACACCTAGTCAGCAAAGGCGAGCTCATCCTACCAAGTTCGGTAGCTCTGGAACCTTTGGTGCTTCATTTTCATCTAATTTACTAGAGTCATCTGATCCTTTAAGAAATATCAAGTCATTTCTACCGATCCTGATTTATCTGCTATAGGCAATATGGAACCCTCATATTTACCTGAAGACATTGAAATTGAACCCAATGAAACAATAAATACAGAACTTGAAGTTGTTCAACCAGAAGTCAATCCAGAAATTGTCGTCTTTTACCATAACATCTTGATCCCAAAGTTGAACAAAAATAATTTGTTCCCATGCCAAAAGATGATAAACCAACTCATAATCAGTCATTTGTAACTATTGAATCATCCTCTTACCATAGAGTTTACCACCTGGAATTTATCTCGGGCCTGATGTTGAATTACTTCCACCTTGTTTGATTTCAATTGAGGAAGAAACTCATGAAGAGACAACTCCTACAACTCTAACTCATTTTGGGTCTGGGCTTCATCTTTATCTGTATTTTCCTTGTCAGTGACCCACACTACTCTCATTGATCCTCTTCAGTTTCAAGTTCCCGTATATTCTTTAGAGTATTTACTGGGTTATTTAACCATGGCTGAGACAACATCCTAGCTTTTACCATCTGTTACAACTGTGACAACACCTAATATTGTTACCTCTTTGATATTTTCTATGACACTTGAGTCTCATATTTATGGTGGCCTATCTGTCTCGTAGATTTAACAATCTTTAAATGGAACCTACTTTGGTGCCTCCTCTAGTCCATGGACTTCACCCATATCATAATCTAGAGTTTTATCTACTTCCTCTCTTACGAGTATTGAATGGCATGTTCCTTTATTTACATCATAGGCTCAATATTAGGCTGGTCCATCTGATTACCATACATATTATCTAGTTTATATTGGACTACCATTATATGAAGGTCAGTATGTTCAATATATTTATACTCCATATGCTGGGGGGAAACCCATGTTTACCCTATACGGCAGTACTCCTTTGTTTTTAGGTCAATATTATAATGGAATGCATTTTTTCAATGGCAACGTACCTTGCCTGTTCAACCGCAAACGATTGTGTACCAATATCAATCAGTTCAACCTGTTCCACTCGTACTTACTACGCCTATTATTACTTCCTCACTTGTAGCTCAGCCTTCTCAACTGGGTCCTTAAACCTTTAACCCTCAAGTTTCAGGTCTACAAACTCCGTCTTCCCAGTTTTATTTACAACAATTTTCTGTATCAAGAATTTCAAAAACACATGCCAATTTACCCTTGTACAGAACATCATAAGTTTCTACTAGTTTCGTCTTTTGAAAACCTGGCGCAACTTATCCTGGTGGGCAACGATCGTATTATCAAATCCCATGGAAACCACAACAGCAATTCCAACAGTATCAAACCTATTTTGGACTTGGTCAATAAGCCAATGCTGGGTTTGTTCAACAACAAGCTTATCCGAGTTCTGGTCAAAAATGCTATTAAGGGTTTGGTCAAAAAACTTACCCCTATCAAGGTTACCAGCTATATATTCCTTATACTAGTGCACAACATCCTATTTCCTAGTCAATTCCATCTTACCTTGGTTACTCTCAACCCAATCTAAACCGATAGTTGTTGTTTTTTGAACCACTAGAGTTACTTGATTTAAACCGGCTCACTAATGATCCCATTCATTATTTACCTTAGTGGTCAGTGATTCCTCATAAATTACCCTCTAATATTCCAAAATTCAATGGAAACTCTGGAGAATATCTGTCTACGCACGTTATGACTTATCATTTATGGTGTTCCTAAAACTCCTTGAATGATGATTCTATTAGACTCTGTCTTTTCCAGTGAACACTCACTGGTCTAGATACAAAGTGGTATATTGAATTACCACGAGCTTCTTTCGATAACTTCATGGCTTTAGCCACTACTTTTTTAAACCACTTCTATTTACCCATCAGATATGAAACTGGAATGAAACTTTGGACCAAATTTAAATAGACGATTGCTACCCACATATCATATCACATACATTAGTGGCATCGTCTTTGTCGAATGGTTAAAACCTTTGTTCCAGATCAAATTTTAGCTGAGTGGTTTATAAAGTCCTTAAAGCCATCTATCACCAAGGATGTCACCAAAGGTGATGTTGTCACTGAAGAGAAAGTAATTTCTCCTTCCCGGGATCTGGATTTGATTTATACTTAGTTTGGCACGCTCTATAAAAATATTATGAATGCACCACAACCTAATTTTTTTGTTCCTCTTACTCCATCTAGTAAGGAATTGCATGCCGACGAGGGTGTGATTGGTTCTGCTAGCACCCAGCCAACAAGTTGACCATATGTTTCCACACTTGCTATGTCAAATCAAACCCCTGTTGCATTTTATCTTGTGTCTTCTTTCGAAATACATTCCATGTCATCTAATAAGGGAAAAAGTGACAAGCAACCCGGAAGTAATAAGAAAGGGAAAGATAAGAAAAAATAAAATTCACCTCAGCAAGAAAAATCATCTGATACACTTGGTACTTCTCAGAAACCTTGTTACCATTGTTTGATATGTAATGAGGAGAATTTTACATGAGACTATCCTCACCGCTTAGAAGTCTAAAAAATTCTTAAGACTTATCCCACATTTACAGTGTTGACAAACTCTCTTCCGAACCCAGAAACACATATGGTTGCTATGTATCCCACTTCTACTTCACAAGTGCTTATGTTATCCGCCACTAAGCCCAAAAATGATGTTTTTGTGTGTTGGCTTGAGAGGTCCTGACCCAGGTTTGGAGGTTAAGGTTTGCCAATAAACCCCTATAATACTGGCCCTTTCGGTAGTGACCTACTTGCGTAGGTCAAAGTCTCACCCGAAGCAGTATGGGTGGGTGATGGAACTAGGTTTCCGCACCCTGGGAGAGGATAGGTAAGCCAAGAAGAGTTGTGTCTGGCTTTATAATGATCATATCGCATATCAAAAAACTAGATCTATTGATCTCCTTCACATCCACGTACGCAAGGTCAATTATACTTACTATAATTAACAAATCATACACTCCTAAAAAAGTAGTGCAACATTACAGTTATTCTTCGCATAAAACATAACAGAACAGACCCAGATTGAAGGTTTGTGTAGCAGAACACTTAACACAGTTACTTTTTCATCTTAACACATAATATGCATAACATAACTGCATAAAATATTCACATCAACAATACAAATAGATTCAGTTACTCAACAACCTTTCTCATTCATTAACATTCAGATCCTTCTTACAATACCTAAACCCGACCTGTGCACACAGTAGTAAGGTCCGCACACAGTAGGAATAGGGAACTCCACACACACAGCCAACAGTATTCCTTTCCCCAAAAACCCAAACAGGTCTACTAAGCCATAATTCACATCAAGATCTCATCATCTCTTTTTCTTATAATCCAAAATTTCCCTCTATTTATAACAATTTAGCCTAATCTTTCCTATGGTTCGCACACCATGGTTTGCAGACTCTAGGTCTACCCTTTGAACCATTACAATGCTTTTGGGGCTTTGACCCACCCCAAAACCCCTGCGCTATATTAATTATACTCAAAAATATGCAAAATTGGACCAGTTTCACAGCATGCAAGAGACCCTATTCCAACGGGCCCCCAACACAATCTTGTGACTCATCCCGAGTCACTGGGGTGGTGCAGTCTCTACCTACGCACATAGGGCATTGATGGCTACGATCAGTGGAGGAAATACTTCTTGACTCTGAGCGGCAACACTCTACATGATTTCTACAAGCTTCTGGGAGGTCGGTCCTTCAATAGTTGTGTTAACCCACTCTAATGTCTAGTTGAGTCACTTGATCGCACCATCAATATCCTGTGATAGCTGGAGGGCGGCGTCGGCCCATGGCTTCAAGCATTCTGTGATGGCATGCTTCATTCATCGGAGTTCCTCAATATTATCTTGGAGTGCTTTGCTAGTCTTCAAGCGTGCCCAATGCTGCGCAGGGACTAAGTAGGGCAAGGTAGCTTCGATCTGAACGAAAGCGGCTTCCTTCTATTGTAAGTCCTGATTGATTTTCTGAAGAACCGGGTTGAATTGGACCCTATCCAAAGTTGCATGGCCGACTCGAGTAACTGAGTACCCTGAGCAATTTTTCCTATAATTATGTCTGTAGCTTCTATTACCAGCACATCACGCTGGGATCGTACCTCTGGAGGTGTGGCAGGCTGTAATTGGGCCTGTAATGTAGTGATTTACCATTCCATTTGGGTCTTAAGGGTCTAAATTTTGGTTTTGGACGTCTTTAGTGCTGCAACCAAGCCTTCTAATATGGCCCGGAGTGGAGCTGTAGCCAGGAGCTCATCTAGGAGCTTTGTGCCATGCGGGTGGACCACTATTTTGAGCTATACCTTCTGCGAGATAGCAAGGGAGATGTCTATGGTCTGCCATGCGGTGATTGGCATGGCCACATCGAGCTGTTTCTATGTGCTTCGGTCGCGATGATGGGTCTCTTAAAGCACGGTGGTGTGGAAACCCTGTAACACCTCGCGGGGCTGCTTTGCCAAGTCCAATTATAGTCCCGTATCCACTAGAAGGTGGGTGCCGACCAGGACAGTTCTAGGAAACAAATAAGCACAGCTTTCTTCTGCAGTTAGCCCAGTACTACTGGCTTTCATGGGCGCCTATGCCTATATTATGGTAGGGTGCAGCATATCCATATTTTTTTGGATGTCACGAAGCTCAGCCTGCATGGTGTTGATTGCAGCCTTTTGTTGTGCTTCTATGGCTGCCCACTTATCCTCTGTAGCCAAAGTAAGTGCGTCCGTAATTTTCTCAAGATCACCATCAATTAGCGTGATCATTGTGTCATATTATTGGTGTTGGGCACACTACTTTTTTCGGGGCCCCTTTGCAAGCTCTCAGTGTCGCTTCGTACCTCGAAGGGATTTAGTATCCTCATTAGTCAGCCCTTTTGTTCGCAAGACTAGCTGCGAATTGACTGTGTCAGCTCTTACAGTGATCTGCGACAGTTGCGTAACATCTTCCGTGGCTGCGTTCGAGCTCGTCCGGCTAGACCCTGTGATCATCCCAGGTTTGAAATGGCATTAACTTCTATCATATAGCTTTGATGCCAATCCGTGCAGGGTTCGAAGTGAATTCTATATGCAGGGAACCAGAGGGAAATTAGCTTATCAATTTCAGCATCCCCAGACCCCCTCAACGTAATGTTCGTAGGCTCTGGACTGGTAAGTTCTGAAGCGTCCACAAGGTTAGGGGCTGCCATATTAACGTAAGGAGGGGATCCCAAATTTGGATACTCATAGGAAACGGAAGTGGGTTGATTGGGTATGAATATAACGCTAAAGGTCTATAAAATCATGCAGCAGAACAATACCTGCAGATTAAAGAGATGATATGGAACCTTGGTCAGAGTTATCCTTTCTCCTTTATAGTGCTCGTGGCTGTCCAATGGTAAGGTGAATATTACTTGGAACTTACCATCAAGCAAACAGTAAAAACTCATAATAAATTGCCTCATTAATTTCCAGCCACCTGTTTTCCTTAATGGTAATATTCCATTTTTACTAGAGTTCAATGTTCTGACTGTCATCGTTTGCACCCTATGGGCTTCCCAAGGATCTACTAACCTCGGATGAAGCATCTGTGTTGCTTGCACATCCTTAATTATAGCTAAAGTAGGGTGTGTTGTAATGCAATTCAGGTGCAACCTAGAACACTTGGCAACCATGTGCATCCCGTCTAGTTCTGAGTTTGGAACAGTTCAAGGATCATCCTTTCCTTCCTATGGGCTGAGGCTGCAGTATTCAACCATGTGTGGTACCTACATTCCCCATGATTCAGATGTGATGTACAGGCATGGCCTACCCCAAGTCAAGGTGTCAATTGTCTGCAGAGCTGCGTCGAGCGCTCCTGTGCCATCCACCACCCAAAATGTTCGCAAAAAATCATCCCTCAAAGTCTCCCAATGGTGAATGCACTGATGTAGCTCCGCATCTAAATACCATGCAACTGGAGGCAGTCCTAGAGCATGGATAAACAAGTGGACCCATTATTTTGGGGTTCTGTCACATCACTGTGTTTCCCATGCGAGCAAATATCTGTGTGGATCTTCTGACCCAAGGAACGTTTTGATCTGTCTCGCAGCTAGAGCTTCAAATCGCAGGATCATCTTATCCCAATATTCCTCCCAATCCTGAAATACCTTCCCATGCGTCTCCCACCAGCGCACAGGTGTTCCGCGCAGGGCTAGCTTAAGGGCCCATAGCCTGCATCCCTTGGGAACTTCTACTTCGAATGCATGTAAAAATTCCTTAATGCTACCTGAATCCCCAAAGTAGGGCATGTCTCTTACCTCAGAGGAGATGCAGTAGAAGTTCCTTGTGACCCGTAGACATTGCAGTGTTGAAACCTCATGCAACTAGCCTTGCCAATTATCTAGTTCCCCATAAGAGTCGGAAAATCATTCACTCTCTTTTTCCCAATAGAGTACTCCTTCCGCCGTGGGGTTAATCCAATATTTTTCCTACATAGTCAACTTGTAAATGTGATCCACTTCCTCCTCATCGTGCACTAGCTCTGTATACCATGCACCTTCCGCGGGATCCAATGGTCCTATTACTCATGTACCATTATTTTCAAACACCATGCTTTGCTTTTTGAGGTTGATAACACCCCCCATATCTATATCCTAGTCCAGTCCTAGGAGCGCAGGGTAGGGGTCCGCATCTTCTACAATTTGTATTACCTCAAAGTCAGCTTGGGCCTTTACTCCTGCGATATCTACCATGATTTTTGGCAGCCTTCCTAGAGGGATGATCTTCTGTTGATTCACCATGTGTATATGGATGGTGGACCATTCCAACTTAGGTTCTCCCATTCGTAGTCACCTGATCCATCTTATAGTCACCAATATGCACAGTCAACCGCATTTTTCTTTCGGTGCTTTTTTTATACCTGTATAGTTTGTGTACATCCTTGGTCCTTGGGGTCGGATAGGCCCATGTTGCCCATCTATTCATTAATTCCTGAAGGTTCTCTATAGCCTTTGGGTTACGTAGCAGCTTCATACATGCCTGCAGAAAGGGCTCGACCCCCTCATCTGTCTTGGGGTGTGTCGGTACCTGCACAATAGTTTCCTCTGCCTTAGCGAAGTTCTGGCAAGCTATGGCCAATGTTTTTTGTCCCTTTTTCATGCTCGATCCTTCTTGATAGGTCAGAGGAGCCATGGCAGCCTCTTCCTTTGGTCCCCGGGTGGCCATCCCACTGCGTGTTACGACTTTCACACTTGGGTCCATGTTCCTTAGTTTGGCCTTAACTCTCTGCACATTCTGCGTAGGGGTGGGCTTCTTTTCCTGCATTTTTGCTATTAAGATTGGGAAATATTCAATCACCTGGTCTAGCTATCTACAATATCAGCAGGATTTTCGTGTAGGATTTGGGCAGTCCCTAGCAAAGTGCCCTGCTTCTCCGCAGTTATAGCAGACTAGTTGTCTGCGTCCTTGACCTGCGCTTCCTCCCCGACCTCATCCCTTGTCCCTTGCTGGAGAGCCATCAAATCTTGCGGGAGATCTAGGTGACGCAGGGTCTGATTGTATCCTATACAAGTTTCATCAATCTATCATCAGATCATTAGTTTGACAGTTCTACTCATCGTGTCCTACCGACTGGCATAACCTGCACCATTTTTTTCTTCAGTTCTAGGACATACGCTCCTAGCTAGGGGCAATGGTTCGTATCGTGCAACCCTACTATGCGATAGTCATCGCACCATAATGTAGATTCACTTGAGCCTGGACACACTAGGTTAGGTTCTCTTGCCTGTATGTAATCTGTCAATAGTGCGCACTGATCCTTCATATGGTCAGATACCCGACATCGCATGCACCATAGATCTGTGCTTGCTCCTTTTCCTCGTTCCTTTTGCAGATTCTGAATTTCCATGTGCATAGCTCTGAGCTACTCCTGAATTTGCTATACTCCTAACGAAGTATCTTCTCTGGGCGGAGCTTCTAGTTTCATAGTGACTTTCACAGATTTTTCCTGCTACTCGAAGGTTTGGTGACTCATTGGTATGCACAGGTGAGGCAACAAAATAGCGATGAACCATTCTGTATGTTTTCTATCGTCATACTCAAATCCTCCTTCCCTGTTTGCTCTCTTCAGTCACTGATCAGCCTCACATACAGACTCATACGCTCCTTGCTTGAAGTCCTTCACATCTACTACTAATTGAGAGTAAGATTTTTGCTTTTGGAATTGTTGCTTCAAAGCGTCCTTAATATCTTGAATAGATGCATTCCCGTTCTGAGATATGTATCGCATATACCAGTCCAAAGCTCTTTCTTCGAATTCTAGGGACAGGTGTGCCCTCTTCACCGTATCACTTGCCACATTTTGCGCAGTCCATACATAATCTGCAACAAACCAAAATTGGTCCATATCCTCATCTCCTACCCCCTTGAAGGTAGGTAGTTTCAGGTGCGCAGACATATCACTGTCCGGTGGAGGTGGTGGTATGGGCAAATTCTTACCTCTGCGTAGCCTAGATGGTGGTGTAGTTGGGGGGCTCTACGCAACCGTCTCTCACAAAGGACTATAGACATATCTTCCCCCTTCAAGGTTGGTTTGATAGTATTTACCACTACGTGTCATTCTCTCATCCGGATCCAAGTTCATTCACTCGGTATGATTGCATAGAATACTCTTCTCGCGCAGTAATATCTTAATTAGCAGGGGTAATGTCTTCAAAAACTTGCCCCGAAAACCTTTAAATAATCTCCACTCTGCTTCAGAGTCGGAGATGAACTGATCAATGGAAAATTCCATCACAAACCCTCCTAGCACACTATCCACCTAGTGATCCACCCTGCGAGTGATGGTATTATCAGTCCTTTCCAGCTGCTGGATCAGCCCTAGAGTCCACTGAGTGACTCGTTCATCGTTCCAACACTTCTGGAACTCTACGAGCCTTGTCAGCCACTTCTGAATCTTGATTACATATGTCACAAAGAAAATTTCATAGCTTTCCGTAAGAATGTACCTGTCTTTCCAATTTTCTGTCGTTAACCTCGTGTTGCGATTCTCTTTTATCGCAAATTCCTGAATCTACTTTTCGAACCACTCTTTCATTTCCTTCCTCTCAGGCTTCCAGTACTCTATTGTCATTACCCGATCCCTCTCTCAAAATTCTCCTGGTCCTGGAAATGGAACCATTTGTTCGCTCGAGGGGTCCTGACCTAGGTCCAGAGGTTAAGGTTTGCCAAAAAACCCCTATACTACTGGCCCTTTCGGCAGTGACCTACTTGCACAGGTCAAAATCTCACCCAAAGAAATATGGGTGGGTGTTGGAACCAGGTTTCTACACCCTGAGAGAGGATAGGTAAGCCAAGCAGAGTTGTGTCTGGCTTTATAATGATCAGATCTCATATCCCAGAACCGGATCTATGGATCTCCTTCACATCCATGTATGCAAGATCAACTATACTTACTATACTTAACAAATCATACACTCCTAAAACAATAGTGCAACATTACAATTATTCTTTGCATAAAACATAACAGAATAGACCCAGATCGAAGGTTTGCGTATCAGAACACTTAACAAAGTTACTTTCGCAGCTTAACACAGAATATGCATAACATAACAACCATCAAAGATTTTCATCAACAGTACAAATAGATTCAGTTACTCAACAACCTTTCTCATTCATTAATCCTTCAGATCCTACTTACAATACCTAAACCCGACCTGCGCACAGAGCAACAGGGTCTGCACACAGTAGGACTAGGAATCTGTACGCACACAGCCAGTAGGATTCCTTTCCGCGAAAACCCAAACAGATCTACTAAGCCACAATTCGCATCAAGATCTCATCATCTCTTTTTCTTATAATCCAAAATGTCCCTCTATTTATAACAATTTATCCTAATCTTTCCTATGGTCCGCACACTATGGTGTTCAAACTCTAGGTCTACCCTTTGACCCATTACAATGCTTTCGGGGCTTTGACCCACCCCAAAACCCCCGCGCTAGACTAATTATACTAAAAAATATGCAAAATTGGACTAGTTTCATAGCTTGTAGGAGACCCTGTTCCAACATGGTGTGTACTGAAAGTAAATATTATAGTAATCCTCTTTTGTCCTCAAATATTCAGGCTAAAAATAAACCTACTACTTCGACTTCGACTTTGTCTGATTCAATTCTGTCACATATTATTCCTAATTTGACAATAAAGCTTCCTAAGGGAGTAGTTCATAAATCGAATTTCAACCCTCAAGCTCATGCAACTCAAAGTTATAACATAGTAGAAGATCTGGCTCAGTCACATTCTACTATGTCAACGCTTGAGGTTCTTCAGAATTGTCCCTCTCAAAATCATGCTTTGTTGTCGACAATTGGTGGAATCGATCCATTGGAATCTAATCTCATAGTCTTTAACCATGCAGGCTATGTGCCACAATTGCCATCACAATTGGCATTTTTCATCGAAGTAAATGTCCTGAATCACCTCATTCATCAGTCTAGTATTGATTAAGGTGAACCTACTTATACCATGTCTATGATTTTTTGGAAGTCTCTTGGTTCGCCACCTTCATCACAATCACCTAAAATGTTGAAAGCTTTTGACGGTCGTACATATAAGCCTTGTGGAACAGTAGCTTGCAAGTTGAACTAGGGGGAAATTTTTTTACTATTGAAGTTGAGGTTGTTGACATACCCCTTGACTAAAATATCTTACTAGGAAGACCATGGGTTTATGCTATGGTTGCGATTTTATCTACTTACTTTCACATGGTCGCTTTCCCCCATATAGGCGTCATCACAGTCATCAATCAACTCACCTTCTTCGGCTTTGATTCCTAGGAAACTGGAAGCATTTTGTTCGTTCACAGAACCCCGCCATCTCTTCAGAACATTGGTGTAGGACTCTTTAAGGATTCTTCCCTAGTGGGAACCTTTTCGTTACCGTCTCCTCTGTCATCAACGATAATTGAAAAAATAGAAACCGGAAATATGATATCTTCCACTTCATCTGACTTATGGAAGGTTCCAAGCAATTCCAAAATAGATAGGTTGGGTGTAACTATGCCGCTAATTCCAACTGAGCTCGCATAGCAATTAATTTTTTTGTCTTGTGTGACTCATCCTGATCATTTGTCACTGACTGTTTGGATCGATCGTTCTTTCGATTAGGGTACTTCTTTTGACCCTTTTCACGTATATTATCAATTGATCAAAGCATTATGGAATCCATGATGCTAAAAGAAGAACCATGGATAGATTCTCGTCACCAATCCCATCTTCCAAATTACATTGAAGATAGTCCAACTGAACTACATCACCCTACAGTCATTGATTTCATAAAAAATTCCATTTCTATACATGCCGTCGATTCTGAGCGAAACCCATAAAATATTTAAGAAACTATTTCCATCGATATTTGAACCAAAACTGGTGTAGTAGAAAACATTCATGTCAGCGCATCTTGTTCTGCATCCAAACTTGACAATTACCGCTCTCTTTTCTGTGAATTTTGTGATGTATTCGCTTGGTCATTTGAGGCAATTCTAGAAATCGAATCCAATATCATTGAGCACGAGATTAAAATTTACCTTGATTTAAAACCAAAATGACAACGCTTCCATCCTATTCATCCTAAGAAGGTTGTTACCATTAAAGTAGAGGTTGAAAATTTTTTGCATGCTGGTTTTATTTACCCTGTTTATCTTACTGATTGGGTTTCCAACATTGTTCTTGTCATGAAGAAACAAGGGAAAAATAGAGTGTGCGTTTATTATAGAGATGTTAATCATGCTTGTCCAAAGGACAACTATCCCAGCCCCTTTATTGACCAAATCATTGACGAATGTGCCAGATGTGAAACATTTTCCTTCATGGATGGTTTTTCCTGTTACAATCAGATCAATATTCGCCTAGAGGACCAATATAAAAAAACTTTTATTTGTCCTTGGGGCACATTTTCTTATCGAAACCTCCCTTTTGGTTTAAAGAACGTTGGGGAAACCTTTCAAAGGAAAATGAATTATGCCTTCCATGACATCAAAAACATTGTTAAAACTTATCTGGATGACTTACTTGCCCATTCATGAAAATGAGATAACCACCTGGTACATTTGAGAGCCATATTTTTATGATGTCGTCACTAAAAAATACTCCTCAATCCACAAAAATGTGTCTTTTGTGCTGGTTGTGGTTGTTTTCTTGGTTTCATCGTGTCAAAAGACAAAATTCGACTTGATCCCTTGAAGGTCCATGCTATTTTAGATTTTCATGTGCCTTCCAACCTACTTCAGTTATAGAGCCTCCAAGGGAAGGCTAACTTTCTAAGGATATTCATTCCCAAATACGCCAAAATGGCTAAAGGATTTACTCGAATCTTGAAAAAAGGGACTCCCTTCCATTGGGATGAGGTTGCACAACCGTCTTTTGGTGCTCTTAAAGATACCCTCATTTGAGCATCATTAATGTATCCCCCAAATTATAAAAGTGATTATTTCTTGTATCTCACCACTACAAATACAACCATCAACATGGTGTTAGTCCAAGAAGAAG
Source organism: Pinus albicaulis (assembly GCA_034641835.2). Classification (NCBI taxonomy): domain Eukaryota; kingdom Viridiplantae; phylum Streptophyta; class Pinopsida; order Pinales; family Pinaceae; genus Pinus; species Pinus albicaulis. The sequence goes on along the minus strand of CM076572.1, from coordinate 693,060,622 downwards.
ATGGGATTGAGCTTCTGATCTATTATTTGAGTTGCAATCTCAATGATACGGAAGTTAAGTACACTTATGTTGAAAAGCTCGCTTTGGTAGTCGTTCAAGCTATACAAATATTTCACCACTATATCCTACTCCAAAATAACATTTTCATTTTGGATTGCAACCCTATGACATACATTATATCACATTAATTTCTAGGGAGAAAATACTCAAAATGGATAGTCATTTTGTAGGAATTTGATTTGGAATTAATGAAATCCAAGTCAAAGAAGTCTTTGTTTTTCGCTAAGCTTATCTATGACCTTCACTCCATTAGCACTGAGTCCACATCAGAACCATCCATTCCATATGAGTCTTTGTTTCTAGTTGTGTCATATGACCCGTGGTATGGATATTTTATGATCTATCTACAGACCCAAAATTTCTAACCCAATACCTCTCACTCGCAACAGCAACGAATTTGATACCAAGCCAAATATTATCTGATTGTCGACAATACAATTTATCATCATGGTGTCGATATGATTTTACGTAGGTTCCTCACTCATGAGGAGGCTGAGAAAGTTTTAAATGATCTCCACACTGGTACCTAAGGTAGACATTTGTCTGGTTTTGCTATCACATAGAAGATCCTCTGCGCTGGTTACTTCTGGCTTGCCATATTTCATGATTGCATTCTCACGGTTAGAATTTGTCATGCTTGCCAGATATTTGATCATAAAACCGGTGTATTGCAAGTGCCAATGCATCTTGTCATCGTTGTGGGAACATTTTCCAAAAGGGGCATTAACTTCATGACATGTAACCCTCGCTCGGCCAGGGGGCATGGCTGTATTATTTTTGTCGTTGACTATTTTACCAGGTGGACCAAGGCGATGCCTACATTTAACAACATAGGAAAGAAAGTTGCATTTTTTTTCTTTAACCATGTCATTACTCGGTTTGGTGTTTCGAAAGCCATAGTTACAGATCATGGAAAGAACTTTCGCAACTACATGATGACTAAGTTGACTGGCAAGTTAGGACTTTCACATGATAGTTCTAACCCTTGTTATTCGCAAGCTAATGGACAAGTTGAAGCCATCAAAAAAATTATTAAGAGTGTGCTTCATCGAATTATTGTGGTTCATAAAAAAAAACTGGCATTTAATCGTATACTCAGCTTTGTGGGCTTACAGAACCTCGCTGAGAAACACAACCAGATTTACTCCCTTTCAGCTAGTTTACGGTTTGGAAGCTATCTTACCAATTCAATGTGAAATTCCATTGTTGAAACTCACAATTAACCTGCTACCTAACACTTCTAACAATGAGGCACATATTTTAGATCTTATCCATCTAGATGAAACGCGTTTTGAAACCACATTGGCCAACGAAGCACATAAGAGACAAATGAAGGCGCAATATGACCACAATGTCAAGCCTCACACCTTCTTGGAAGGAGATCTAGTCTTGATTTTAGGGAAAATTTTAAGGATGAAAATTTATCTTAAAGTTTAGAAGAATTGGCGAATATTACTAGTCCCTAATATCAAAATTTCAAAATGTTTAGGGATATTTTTTGTAAAAATACTTAGATATATAATAATTTTATAATATTCTATATAAAATTTTGGCGATTTTTTAAGTAAAATAATTTATGCTATAAAATTTGGGCGAATAACTTTCAGAAAAAACTAGAAATTGGTGAATCATTTTTTTGGAAAAAACATGGGAAATTAGCCCACTTGCGAATATTAGCCCCTAACATTTTCCCTGCTTGATTTATGATCAAGAAGCTGATAATATAGGAAAATTCAAACCATTATGGCATGGCCCCTATATTTTCAAGCATGTTCTGGCAAAGGGCGCCTATGAGTTGGTAGATTATGATGGGATTCCATTTTCACAGCCTCAGAATGGGCTGTATCTCAAACATTACTATGTTTGATTCTGCATAGTAAACACTGTATGATATTTTATATATATGCTTTGATTATGTGTGTCACAGTGTGTCCTTTAAGATTTTTCATGTGGTTAGTAATCCACTTTGCATTTTTGTTGTAGATGTTAGAATATTTGGAACCATTTATTGGTTATGCCGATGGTGCTAGTCGTAATACTTAGAATCTATCTTTTGCAGCATTGGCCAGCTTCGCTCCAAGTTGCGAGTTAGTGAGTTTCAAAAAGATTTGTATCGGTCGATCTAGCAACAATATCACTAAGTATAGTGCATTGATCGAACTCCTCTCTGATGCCATTTCACTTGGGGTTTTTTCCACATCATCATTAGTTTAGACCCACAACTTGTCGTACTACAAGTTACTAATGTTTATACTGTCTGAAATCCAAAAATTCATCGCATGTTCCTCAGAGTTCTTCTTTTGGAAATACATTTTTTTTACATCCAATATCAACAAATTTTCAGAAACTTTAACACCTTGACTGATTCTTTAGCAAATTACGTGTTAAAAAAAAAATTGCAACATATGTAAAGACATAATTTTAATTCACAACACATAATTGAATAAGATTGCACATAACCATAGGAAAACACTGAAATTAAAATAGATAGATAATCGAGTTTTTTAGAAACATTTGTGTCCAAGACATGTTTGTCACATGACCTCAAAATGTATGCAAACATATCATATCCTAAGTAGATATAGTGGTCATCATGATAGCAGGTGATTTCTTGAGCTATCATGTGCAATATCCTCATCGATCAGCTAGGAATACTAATAGTATGGCGTTGTAGCCTCATCGGTAACTCCTCGATTTGGATATCTGGTATCTCAAGAGTCAGCCCCTCTACATGTTGCTGTAACTCAACCAGAGTCTCGGTCAAATAAAAATCCTAAAGGACTTCCCTATCAATAATCCTCTCTGCTGGTTCATCCACCTATTGTAGACAACCCACTGGTCGAACACTACCCACATATGCATACATAAAACATCTTTATTTTATTCTTGGAAACATCAAAAAACACAAAAATATGTAAAAAAACAAAAAATCAAAAAACATGGTCAAAACATTTTACCTATAGCACCCCATTGAGTACTTGTTGGTAACACCAAATCTGGGTCTCCGTGGAAATCCACCCCTCTATATGGATTCTCCTCTATGAAGATATGTTGTTGTCGAAGCCAAGTAAAGAATGCAGTATAGAATGAGATTGATAATTGGCCAACATGTCTAGCCATCAACTCTACCCATCGCTGCATCGGCAGATCCCTAGTACCAACTACACCCAGCGCTACATGTTGTGGCTGCATCAATAGAATTTTCTCCAGAATGATAGTGATCATGATCGATCCATAGCTAAAATTATTCATCCTGCCACTTTCACTTTGGTCAATTTTTCTTTCATCTGAGAGAGTACTACTTCATCTCAATTGAACATGGTCGGCTCGAGACACTCAAGCGCATACTGCATGTATGATCTATTCGCAACATGAAGTGTCACACTTCTAGCTAACTTTGCATGGTGAACATGAGCATTCACAAAGGCATATTGCGCACATCCTTGATGTTTATCTTTCCATCCTTGCTAGGCTTTGTACCTTGCCAACAAAAATTTCGAATGTAATACTTCACTATCTCACCTCCACGAATGGAACACGCAATGGAAATGGGGGCACCACGTCTTGAAAAACCTATCAGAAAGTAAATATCGTCGACCAATATTGGGAGCCCTTTTTCCCTAATGTGAAATTCCTGCTATGCCGGATCCTATGAGAAAATCAAGAACTACAATAGTTCCAAATGTTGCCTCATCCTTAATACTTTAAATTACTTGAGTAACTCATAGTATCTAAGGGCTCTCACAGTGCCAAGATTATTTAGGGCAACCATATCAAGATCCTCATGTTCCCTTTCTCGCCATTTAATTAACATTATTGTTGTGTGGATTAATCCGTCTTGCGGACAAGACCGATCTCCCTAGTACTAAAATTATCTAGCAACAAACAACCAAATACACTAATCTTTCTCTAAGCATGTATGATTTACAAAAAACTCTACAGAGGTGTAAAAGACTTACCGTATGTCCAACGCTTGTTTGAAGTCTTTGTTGTCCCCCATGCACTTGAAGGAGTTATCTTCGTAAACCTACAGTCACAAACAAGCAAAATATTAAATAGCACCTGTATAGACATCATCATAAACCATGCTTATCATAGTGATCAAGGAGTCTATGAAATAAACCATTAACTGACAGCTTATTGAGAAAAATGAGTATATTTGTATTAATTTCAAAAGAAAGAAAACCTTACAACCTGAGCCTTGATGTTGCACAGGTCTTCCTGGGGTCCGAAGTAGGAGTCTCCTCTACTTTGATAAGCTCTGCACTCCTCCAACCAAGATGAATAGAGGTATGTAATCTCTCCTCACAAAAGTCTTAGTTAACTGAGTCTGAATCTTAACAACACTTAACCTCAAATATTATAAAGCTTGAACTCCCTTTGAGGCTACCCAATGCCTCTTTTTATAGTGAAAAGGAGGAGGTTTCAGTTCCAACTATGAAGGGATAGAATCCTCCTTCAAAGGGATCAGCTCCTCACATCAAGGGGTTAGCTCCATAAGGTAAGGGATACATGAACCTCATAAGAGAGGTTCTTCCACCGCAAAATCTTTTCTAGAAGCTTCCAGAATTTACTGAAAGTGAGCTTTTTTTAGTTTACTTGTGCCTTTTTAATATTTACAGGGGTCCACACCCATAACATAGATAAAGTGCGTTCAGGTACATAGAAGACATGAACATTAGGTGCGGGACCGCAGGCAAGATATAGAGAAAGTGCGGCACCAAAGTTTAGGAGATTTCTAGGAACTTTTCTCTGATTTTCAAGGCTTGAAATGAGGAACTGATATGTTAGGCAATCAAACCATAAGCTTATTTAGGATCCATTTCATGAAAAAACTAAAGATATTTTGGGCACAAAACACAAAGAAAAATTCTCAATTGTGCCCAACACACGCTTGTTCCCTAGACAGAGCATTGCATATCACCTAGGCTTCTGTTCAATTCCTCTTCAACACACCTTTTGACACTCAATGGTGCATTGGTCCTAGGGTGTTGTATATTTTCCCTACGAGCCCCAAAACCTTAAAATAATTACCTAAAACCATAAAATAATGATACCAAGAGAAAGAGAAAGGTTAGATCTCTTACCTGGCCCTGACGGCATGAGAAATCGTCCACAGAATCTGTCGTAATAAGTTGCTGATGTTCAAGGATAAAAACTAGCTCATAGCACTCAAAAACTGAATGGTAAATGTGAAATGGTAAAATGACATGGTAAATTTTTATTTAAATAGTATTTTCGATTATTTCATGCATATTTAATGAATCAACTATAGTTCTTACCTATTTTTACTATTAAACAGATATGTTTAATCTGTTTGGTGGTTCTTTGAGTAGGTTTACAGTTGGTATAGTGATTTTGACATGCATGATCTTAAAATAAATTTTGACCACAAAGCACATTTTTATCTCTTTTTTGAGCTCTATTAAACATCGAAAAAGGAACCCCCCTGGAGTCCTCTTTCATCTCTTTTCAGACTCCCAAAACATGAAAATATTGTTGAGAACTTGTCCTTTCGAGCTTGTAAAAGGAACTGAAACGACATCTACTCAATATAAGTTTAACCGTTTTCCGAGCTAGGATAGATTATTTTCGAAAAAGGAACGCCATAGTTGAACATGGATAAGAGGTTCTCACAAGTATTATTTTATGATTTTTAGGACTTGAGGGAAAAATTTACAAAAAATAACTTGTGGAATTTTCTTCTTGTCCCTTTTTTCAAACTCTCTAAATATGGAAAAGGACTGGGTTTTCACTGTCATTAGACTCGTTAAAACATAAAATATCAATGGAATTTTCCATCATGACAACATTGAGTTTCACTTTCACTAGACTTGTTAAAACATCATATAGCTATGGATTCACCCGAAGGGTGGAATTATACATCAAGCATATGTTATCCTCCTCAAGCTTGTTAAAAAATAAAGAGGTACTGGTCAACAATGACTGGGGAAATTGGAAATGGATAAATCAATTTATGGTAGCAAGTCGCTCTTGAACATGAAACTCATTCACTTCATTTTTGTGGTTGTTACGTTGGGTTATCTACTTAATGGTCTATCATACCTATGGTCTATCATACCATCCATCACTATGGTTTTGGGTCAATGCTTCCAACTCATTTAGTGTCACCAATATGTTCAAGAGAAGTCACTCAGTAATTCCTCATCCTTTGCAATACTCATAAACTTTTATTTCATGACCACCATCCCTGAACATTACTTCATCAGTTACATTCTATATCTACAATCATTACTCCCGTTTTGTTTCATTGATGGAAGATACATCAAGGCCCTCCTGCGACAAGTCGTTTCCTATCGACATCAGCTCATCATCCAGGAAGTTGAATTAGAATCACCCTTCCAGTACCTTGAAGTTTGCATTCATCAATGGCAAGTTTCTCACTTTCGACGATAGACTAACATCACTAGCCTTTCACCAAAAGAGTTTGTACAGTATTGGACATCAAATCATCTATTCACACCATGCAGAATATACTGTAGTACCTTGAGAGCCATTTTCACCATCAGTGGTTTCTCTCGCACCTGTTAACGGCTTACATCATTAGTTGGTAATAAAACAATTTATTCCCATGTTTGAATTCAAATCACATAATTGTATGGTTAGACTCATACTTAAATGATTGGGTGAATGAGATAGAAGACCTTGGATCTAGTTTCATCCATCCGAGCTGCATTTTTAGGAGTAGTACCACGTCATTCGTATGATGGCTTTACATAGATGGTCATCCTATCATGGATATATATGTGTAGAAGACTTCCCGATGTTATGATAATTTATGTGCTGAGTATGGGTATGCCTCCCTCAGTAATTCATGTCCAAAATGAAAAAGATATCATGATGTAATGTATTTTAATTGATGCAAGTCACTGTCTGCTTCAGATCCTACTCATCACATCGTAAAATATATCACTCAATATTATCATTTATGACTTCATGCTTTAGGGGGCAACTATTACAATTCAATTTGGGCATCACTCCTGAAACTCATATCAGTACAAACAAGGTCTATCATACTCTAAATCAGTTGCTACTTTCCTTGAACAAGTCATCCATTGTTGGTTTTTATCCATGAAATTTTCACTGCTTGAAGTCTAGCTGAAATTCTCCATTGAGCCACCAATGCATCCCTAGACTGTAGTAAGCACTTTTTGGAGCACTTACTCCCATGAAAAGTAGCGTTTCAGAGCCCCTATTCCCACTTAATAGTGCATTGGGAAACTGGGAGAGAATTTTTCAAATGATTCTGGGAATCTTCCCACTTTCTAGTGGCTTCTAGAAGTGTTTCCAGCTATCATACTATCTGATAACCTTGAATATGAACACCATGGAGCCATTAAACCACTTATCCTTTTATCCCATTGAACAAGAAAAATCCCTCATCCATTTATGGGAAATCCATTAAATGACCAATTAATGCCAAACTACCCTCATTTCCTATAAATTGAGCACTGATCATAGGGCAAAAGGAGAGCTAGAGTTTGAATTTTTAAAGTTATGCTGGTGAGATTATATCTGAGGTAATATTTGCAATTAATGTTGTGCTACTAGAGTAATGTCGCTGATGTGATGAGGATAGGACTGAAGCTAGAGTGAGTTGACATCGAATCGATCTAACTAGTTGTAAATTATCCTTCTATCTTATAATAAAGAGATTTGTTCTTTTCCTAATACATGTCTTCATGCTTTTATATATGTATTTTCAAATGAAAATTGATTCAATTTTATTAGGATGAATAGATCATATGACTTTATATCATGTTCTATCTTCTGTTAATAATTTCAAGTACCAATTAAATGAGTTTAGTTCAATTGGGAGAGATGAAAGTGAAAAAAGGGAGATGAAGAATAGCGAAGGATCACATGTAGGTGTTCTTCTCTTATCTATTTATCTTAAGGAAAAGGTCAGGTGTCTTTCATCTGTTGTTCTAAGTGCATCCAACACACTTAGGGAAACTTATATATCCGTAGGTTTGAATTCCATAAAACAAGAAGGCTCACCATATTTCTCCACAATATCCCATTAATTTTGTGCATAAATTTCTGGGATTTGTTGTGTGGTAGGTTTCGCGTCATTTTGTATCCTTCTACAGGAATGGAGTTGTTGTTGGTGGATGAAGATGGGAGAATGTATGTCAAGGAGATGGTGGGTGGAGTATTATACCATAGGGTTATCTTTGGTGATGGTTTGATGCGAAACATAAAGGGTGAAACATTAACCAATTAGAATATTCCATTAAAATATATACATTTGCAAGCATATGAAAATCGCCTAAGCATATTCATATGCACGAGAGATTAGCCACACTCTGAGAAATATTTTTAAAATATTGTGGTGGTGACATGCTATGTTTTTTATGGTCTATATTGCATATTTTTATATTAACAGTTCACAACCATTGGATACCCAAACCTACAATCAAGATAATATGCTCAGGTGTTTCAATGTACGCGAGATATAAGTTTTCTCTTTGTCAGTTCATGTGAAGTGTTAACTTATCAAACTCTCAATATTAAATTGGGAGGTTTGTTGTCTGAACATGTCTGTTGTTGTAACATATTTTGGCACACTGAAAATTTTTAATTTTCAGTGAAAAATTGTCAATTTCTTACTAAGCTAAAAACGTTGAGAGATATATTTATTATGATTTTGAATTTTTTATTCCTTTTATATATTAATTTTGATTTAAAATATATTATTTTTATAAAAATATAATTATATTTTTATGGAAATATTTGTTTTAAATTAAATTTTAATCCTAAGTCAAACCAAGCATTTAAAATTTATTAAGAACAGTCTCCATTATATTTCGGACCCCCCAGGGTCATTCAGGTTTTAATAGCTGGGGGGGGGTTCCGAAATTAGTTGTTTTGGGAAACAACTCTTGACCACATGTCAGAAATTGTGATAGTTCGCACCCCCTAGCAACAAAACCTCTTACTAGCAATTACCCCCTCTGAATTTCTGCTCACTCCCATTTTGAAGTTGATGGGTCAATCAGATGATATTGCTGAGTTAAATGGATTAGTTTCAATCTGGTTCATTCCTCAACATTTTGCATTTGTTTGGTAATTTCCCTTGCAGAGATACCTATAGTCGCAGTCAAAACACATGGTAATCGTGTGGTATGTTGCAACCATTTTTGTGCTACACATTTGTCTAAATTGGATCTTTATCACTTATATGGATTTGGGACTTGTGGGAGAATCCATTACATTGGATATATCCCGGTGGGTATACTCAATGGCTCAATTTCTTTATGTTACTTATGGAAGTTGTCCCGAGACATGGATTGGACTGTCGAGAAAATCATTCAACAAGTTGTGGCCATTTTCCAAACTTGTTACACATCATTTTGTCACCATCCCTACAATCCCTCATCCCATACATTGGAGGACTATTCCCATGACCTGTGAACAGTAAAATATCCTAAAAACACCTTGATGGCATCCTTCTGCACAAGGGCAAGAATTCTCCTTTAGAACATTTCCTCAGGAAAGCCCCAAAAACCCATGTTTTGGCATTGGTGCGAGTAGCCAGTTCATCCCTCACGCCAATGGGGAAAATATACACTAGTGGACGTGCCATATAGTGCTTTGTCCCTGTGTTGCACCCGCACCAACCTATTTTGGAGTGTTTTTTAACAAATTGGAGGAAAATTTTTGATTCTAACAACTTCAGAATGAATCATCAAAAAGAGGTTGGGATGTTTGGCTCTGGATATCCTTGTTTAGGAAGTGGCTTTCCACCTCTCATGGAACCTTCCTAAGAGATAGGACTCTTCCCCATGATTATAGGGATCCTAACCTCTCCTTCTTCTTCTATAAAAGCCTAGCCTCTCCATTTGCTAGCTAGCTGAACTTTTGGGAAGGAAATTATAGCAAAGTTGAAATCAAGAGCAGAGCTAAGGAGAACCCTGTGAGAGAGAGAGTTTCGTCAAATCCCTGACGAGCTTTGTCAGACACGTCCCACTGGAATCCTGTCAAAGGAAGATCACGACGTTAGAGCACTGGTTGTAATCGTTCTCTCATATATTAATATACATGACTCTGCTATTGGTTCCATGATTGTGTTTGTCCATTATATAATGAAATTTCATTCGTTCCTCTATGACTGATCGATATTTATAAAGTGTGAAATATTACATTGCATGTTGTCTCTCTTCTTTGCATGTGTACAAGTATCTAGATGCAGCGAGCTCACGGATCGTGACTTGTCTAGATAGGAACGGAAGCGCCACTTCTTCTTCGACAACAACAATGAAGGAATCACGGTAAGCGATCTATCACGATTCTATCTTTTGTAACTAGGAATCAATAGCTTTGCATGTTTATATTGTTGCTAGACCCACTCTAGGGCTAGTGGAATCGCCTCTGTCTGCAGAGGGGATCTACCTCCACAACAATTTGGCAACTCCGCTGGGGAACAGTGGGAGTTGGTCCTTCCTCCATTGGGTTGTTTTTTGGCTTTTTGTTTGATTAGTCTACTTTTCTAGTTCACCTTCCTTGGTGTTAAAACCCTGTTCAGCCCCCAAAAGACTAGATCTAGCCTCTATTCATTCATTTTCATAAATTTCTAGGGTAAACCTGATTGGCGCAGTTATCCCTCTGACAATCGCGTCGAAGGGTGCTAGTTGCTAGTTGGGCACCCGCACCACCCCCTGTTTGGTGCAGATTACAGCCAGACAGGTGTGCCAAACTTGGTAGGTTTTAGGGTTTGCTTGCTTTTGGACTCTTTGAGCTTTATTTTTGGTCCTGGTTTATTTTTTCTGATTGTTTGAGTTCTTTGACATCATTTTTTACTGTGTTTAGCCCTTTTCTATCAGTTTTGCATTTTAGCCCTAGGGCTTCTAGGTGCTTCAGTGTGCTGAGCCTCTTGTGGGAGTTTTGGGTCTTTACTTTCTCGGTCAACTTTGTTTCTGCTTCTTTGCATTCATCTTGTTGAATCCAATTGGGTCATTGCATTTATTGAGTGATTTTCCCCTCTTTCGTTCAGTTTCGCTTTGTGTTGCTCCAAGCATAGATCACACGGTTTGTTTGAGTCTCTTTCAAGATTCTTCTTCGCTTTGAGGGATTTCGTCATCAGTTTGAGTCTTGATTGTGCTTGTTTGAGTTGAGTGAACATGTTTTGTTTCTGCTCTCCCTCTATCATTCTCAAATTGATGTTTTCATTAGTTTTTCATTTATTTAGTGCATTTTCTCTAATATATTGAAAAATAAAAAATAAAAATCTTTTGCATTTTTTATTGGCATAGTGAAAATTGAAAACTCTTTCGCATTACTAGTGTTGTATAAATTCTAGAGAAAAGTTTTCTAATTTCATTAGCTTGCATTGAAATCGGCAGTGGATGTTTTTGTGTGTTCATTTTGCTATCATTTAAAAGCTCTCAACTCTCCCATAGATAGCTCTTCATTGAGCGAAATGATATTTTGTGGCATGTAGTTTGCATCTAGAGGTTTTATGAGATCCAACATTCGATAGGACCTTGAAATCGAAACGTAAATTGAATATCAACTTTAAAATTTACTAAATTAACCTAAGGCAGCATTGAAACTTAACGGAACATCTAGTAGTCTAAGGTAGAGACGTGTTCTGGCATCTTTAAGCCTAGTAGCTGTCGTTCGCCATTTGGCTACAGACAGTGCTAGTATGGACTTGTTCTCCCCATACTGTCGTGTATATAAAGGGAGACCCCATTAGGTTGCAAATCCTTTATCCATAGGAAGTCGAGTCTGCTGCCTTTTACCCATGATACACCGGACACAGTACTTGGGGAGATTACCTACACGTACATCAAGTCCTTGGTTGATTTCTCTTTCATTTTTACCAAGGTGTATAGGGCAATTCACATATATTTGGTACACCCATTTACCTAGATTAACAGAGCAGTCATTTTGATCTTTACTGACTCCCTAAATTTGAAAATATCATCGAGCGCTTGTCCTTTCACGCTTGTTTCCAAACTGAAAGTGATAAAGTCATTTTTTACTCGTTTCTAGACTCTTAAAACATGAAATAGTAAAATTTCAAGTTTCAATGTGGTAAAATTAATCACCTACGATCACACGCCCATTTAGAGATTGATTTTTTTTGGCTTGTTTTTGTTTGCCTTGGTTTTTCCTGGTGTGTCTTTGTTTTTGATATCTTCCTCTATTTTCTATAGTCACCATGGTGGAACCATTAGTTTCGTCTACTGGTAGTCCTTATACATATGATTCATCAGAAGTCTCTCATTCCTCTGCTAAGCATGAATAGCCCGTTGTATTCGATTTTTCCCTTTGGGGGACCGATTATATCTAAGCTTCCCTTTGGAGGACCAGTTGAGTTCAATTGGCCCTTGTCCAATGCTTGGTTTGGATTTGGCATTGGGGAACACTTCCATCCTCTTACATTGGGATCACCATTTTTGGCTGTTGTCATACCTCCTAGTCCCCGTCATCTTTTAGAAGATCTTACGGTAGGGTCAGATATGGACTCATCCAATCCTATTCCTAGTGAGGGAATTCCTACTTCTGGTGAAGACTACTAGCTTTTTCCCGAAGACATCCCAGAACCATCTGTTCTGTCTTCACCTATTCCATTGCTCCCAGCCAGATATAGGTCTTTAAGTTAGGTCATGGCTACTATTGCCTCTATGGGAATATCAACTCCGTCCACGGAACTGACCATTCCCTCGTTAGGGATGTCGCCACCGATACCTCTCATGGCATCTCCTTTTGTCACATCGGTACCTGTTAGACCTATTATCTGTGTGGCTACGTCTATGCCTGTTGTCACCACTCAGTCAACTGGGACCTCGTCAGTTCCTGAAGATGTTTATATGGCTACTTCCATTCCTGAGAACCTTTCTCCCGAGGAGTATTGGATGAATTTATAGCCGTCGATCTCCCAGGTTGATCAGTCCTCTCAAGATCTTAATCGTCCTTACTTTTCTCACTATGGAGTGGATGGTACCCCAATATATTCATTTCCATTTCAATATGATGAGCACGAAAACCCCATTTATTTTCCTGCTCCTGAGGCTTATCAGCATATTAACGGTTTTATACCTACCCTACCTATGCAACCTTTTAACCAACAAGGAAAACTCTTTCAGGGAAAACCTTTGTTTAAGCAAGGATATGCTTCTGGCCCACAAGGAAAACCCTTCCAGGGACAACCTTCGGCCCAACCAGGGTATGCATACAACCCACAAGGGCAACCCTTACAGGGGCAACCTTCGGTCCAACAGGGATTATTTTACGACCTGCAAGGGAAGTCTTACAATCCTCAAGGTCAACCTCTACAGCCTCACCCTATGGTCCAACAAGGGAAACCTCAAGGACTGGTAGTGCAGTTGGTGTATCAACATGGACCTTCATATGGTTCTGGGGGGAAAACCCCTCCTTCTCAACCTTTGGTGCAACCTCAGCAGCCTCATTTTCCAATTGGTCAAAATGTTTCATAGCCAGGGCCATCTTATGGTCCTATCCCAGGTCAACCTAGTTATCAAGCACAACCTGGCCCACTCCCGCCATCAGGCCAACCTGCTCAGCTAGGGCAACCTGATGTCCCTCATTAGCTAGGTCAAACTGTTCAACCAAGACAACCTATATAATCTGTTAACACTGCTTAGCCACCGATCTATTCTATGCCACAACCGAATCCACCTGTGCGCCCAACTTATTCGACTCAGCAAGGCCCCACTTACCAGCAACCCGTTCGACCCCAAGGTGGCTATTACCCTCAAGGTCAGTCTTGTCCGATTTACAACCCACCTCAAGGTTCTGGATATTACCCTCAATAGGCAGGCTATACTTATACTCTGCAGAAAAATCCTTATGCTGCTCAATCGGGACCCATGTATACTCAGAATTAGTACCCTGGTTATCAACCCCCATATCCTAGTTTTTAGCCGCCGTATCAGCCCAATTATCCAACTTATACCCCCTATGGTTAGAATCCTCCAAGACAAAACCAATGGGGGTAGAGTTATGCTCAACCAGGATGGAGTATAGGTACAGGTCCTTATCGGGGACCTGCCATGCCTTTTAACCCTCAGTTACCTTTTCTCTCCATGTTGGAATTACCGGACGTGTCCAAATTGACCAATGATCAGATTCTTCATAATTCGTATTGGCCTCTGGTTCCGACGAAGGTGCCTGGTGATTGTCCTAAGTTTGAGGGAAAATTTAGAGAAGACCCCCAAGCACACGTCATGACATACCATTTATGGTGTTCTTAAAATTCTTGGGTGGATGACTCGATCTGTCTGTGTCTTTTCCAGGGCACTCTCACCGATGTTGCTGCTAAATGGTACATAGAACTGTCCCGTGGTATTTTTTAAGATTTTAATACTCTAGTTATGGCGTTCCTGACACATTTCTAGTTACCGGTTCGTTACGAAGCTAGGACGCATCTCCTGACATCTCTGAAACATGACAAAGCTACTCATATTTCAGATCACATTCACGAATGGAAACGTTGTCATCATCTGATCAAGTTTGAAATTCCTGATCAGCTTCTGACTCACTGGTTCACTACTTCTTTTTTCAATAAGATTGCAAAGGACATTGTTATGGGGGAATGTGTAACCGAGGAACAGGCCATTGCTCACGCTCAGTACCTTGATTTAGTGTACTCTCAATCGAGCAAGCTATACAACATCTTGACTAATGCCCCACGACTAGGGACCTATAAAGCACCGGTTACTCCATCAGTAGACCGTGTTATTGGTTCCGTCTCTCAGACTTCTCACAAGTCTCCATATTCCAATGCTGGGAAGCCAAAATCCAATTCGTCCAATGATTCTACTTCTTAGCCTACTCCAGATTTTGGTAAAACCGCGAAGGTCAATGCCGTTCAAGCCAATCCTGCAGACAAGACCTCTAAAGGGAAAAATAAGGGCAAAGGAAAATCCAAATTCGATGCCCCAAAACTGGAATCGTCTAAAACCCATGTTGATGATGGTTCGCAGCGAAAACCAAAGTATCCCTGCCTGATTTGTGAAGAGGATGACTACACTAAAGATTTTCCTCGATGATATGAGGTTAGTGAACTACTCAAAGGCACTGAGGAAACTCTGGTAGTCCTTAAAGCACCTTTCCCATCTCAGCAGACCCAGATGGTCGATCAATCTGCACCATCTATGTCGTTTGGCTCTCAAATTTTCATGATGAATGGTTTTGCACTCATTTCCATCGCTACTCGGTTGAAATATTATCTCGGATCACGTCAGGTAGCTGGGAAGGAGGTCGTTGATGGTCCTCCTCCTCGACCTACCTTTGGTCCCCTTGAAATTGAGAAGCCCAGTGTTGAACCCATTATATGGACACCTTCTAAAGGTGTTCTCTGGAAGTCTTCCTATACTCCTAATGCCCGTGCTGCTCAACATTACAATATTGTTGAAGATTTAGCGCAGGCTCTGTCCATGATGTCCACGTTAGAAGTCCTCCAGAGTTGTCTGTCTCAATAGAAAGCATTGTTATCTACTATCGGCAGTATCGATCCTGCCGATTCTAGTCTTCTCAATTTTGATCTAGAGAATTTCATCCCCTGACTTCCGCACCAGATCGTGCTTGTTATACAAGTCGGTATTAACGGTCTCAACATCCATAGGGCCGTGGTGGATGAAGGTGCATCTACCTGCATCATGTCATCTTCTTGCTGGAAGGCTATTGGCTGTCCAACCCTCAATTCATCACCCAATTCTCTTGAGGCATTTGATGGAAGGGAGTCAAAACCCTTGGGTGTTCTCGCTAGCTTACCGATTACATTGCAAGGAAAGACTGTCAATGTTGAAGTCGAAGTCCTTGATGCAAAACTCAACTATAATCTTCTACTCAGTTGCAGTTGGACTAACGCTATGTTGTGCATTCCGTCCACCCTCTTTCGACATCTGAAGTTTCTGCATGAGGGAAAAATTATTACTATTGATCAGTTGTCATTCTTTACCTCATCTTTCGAGAAAAATGTGCCATACGTGGACCAAATTCCCAATCCCCCTAATAGCATAGGGCCGGGTCTTTTCAAATATCCCGCTCTCATGGGTATTTTTCCTTTTTCACCACCCAATACCATTCAAGTCAATATGATCTGTAGGTCGGATGACCCATGGATCATCCGTTCTCCTTAACAGGTTGCCTCTTTTGGAGAATCGATGCCTCTGACCCTAGTTCAAATCAATTATTGTGAGATCATTGCCGCATCGGATCCTCCTCTTACTGATAATGCTACTTTGAGCATGGCTCACGATGTTTATTCTCAATCCCCTTGGCTCAGCAATGCAGATTCGCCTGATCCTTTGAGAGAAGTTTTTCTATTTGACGAAGCTATCGTGGAGACTATGTCTCTCGAAGATCTGTCGTGGAGCGATGGGCATCATCATTCCTCGTTTATGCCTAGCCTGGGGGCAATGTCTAATTGTCTCGAGCATTTTGCATCTCAGGTTCCCTCTCCGTCACTCCAAACGCCAATATTGACTCACGAAGTTTTCTCAAAAGGAAATTTGAGCAACATTACCCAAATGATGCCTATCTACATCTTCGTTAAACCAAGGGTTGTCAAGAACATCCATGTGGGAGTCACTTGTTCTCCCGATGAGATTCAAGTGTACACTAGTCTCTTCCGCAAATTCCATGATGTTTTCGCTTGGTCTTACAAAGAGATGCCTGGAATTGATCCTAGTTATATCATCATGCACGAAATTCCCACCTATCCTGGTACAAAGCCTGTGTGCCAGCATCTGCGTCTAGTGCATCCTCGGAAAGCCACTGCTATAAAAGATGAAGTTGAGAAACTTCTTAAAGCGGGTTTCATATATCTGATCCCTTTGACAGAGTGGGTTTCCAACATTTTCCTTGTGGATAAGAAGCAAGGCACAATTCGAGTCTATGTTGACTATCGAGATATCAATCGAGCTTGCCCTAAGGACAACTATCCCACCCCTTTTATCGATCAGATCATTGACGATTGTGTGGGGAGTGAGATCTTTTCTCTTATGGACAGCTTTTCAGGTTATAATCAAATCAATATCCTCCCATCTGATCAACATAAGACTGCTTTTATCTATCTATGGGGAACATTCTCCTATAAGAAACTCCCTTTCAGCTTGAAAAATGTTGGGGCTACCTTCCAACGTGCCATGTATTACGCCTTTCATGACATACGTAATGTTTTTCAGCCATACCTGGATGAGCTTCCAGCTCATTCAGCTCTGCAAAAAGACCATTCAGAACATCTCCACTAGATTTTTCTCCACTGTAGACGTTACAACATCAGGCTTAATCCTCACAAGTGCGTCTTCTGCATCAACTCTAGTTGACTTTTAGGGTTCATTGTCTCTAAGGACAGAATTCGCCTTGACCCTCTTGAGGTTGAGGCTATTTTCAATCTCCCCTCCCCATCCTTGTTACATCAGCTTTGGAGTCTTCAAAGGAAAGAGAATTTCTTACGTCATTTTATCCCAAACTATGCGGAGGTAGCTAAAGGGTTCACGCAACTTCTAAAACAGGACATCCATTTCTGTTGGGACGAGATTGCTCAGCAATATTTCAATAACCTTAAGATGTTGCTTATCAATGCTCCATTAATACGTCCTCTGAATTATCATCGTTACTTTGCCCTCTATTTAGCTACGGTATTCAGTACAATTGCCATGGTTCTGGTGCAGGATGACGATGACGGTAACAAACATGTGATTTATTACCTGTCTCAAAACCTCCTCAACACTGAAATGCGTTATGCACACATTGAGAAGTTGGCCCTGGCCAGGGTCCAGGCCGTTCAGTGGTTTTGCCATTACATCCTGTTACGCACGGTAACCGTGATTTCTGATTGTAACCCCATGACTTACATTTTGTCTTGAAAATTGCTGGGGGGAAAGTACTAAATGTGGATTGTGATCCTCCAAGAGTTTGATTTGGAGTTCACTACTACCGAATCAAAGAAGTTACTGGTTTTTGTTGATCTCATTTGTTCTCTCCCTACCGACTCTGTTTCGTCTCAATCCGAGGATCATATCCCAGACGAAACTCTCTTCTTAATCAGCACTCTCAATCCATGGTACGATGATATCATCATGTACCTCAAGACATCTACCTTCTGATCTGAGTTAATAAAGGATGCTCGATGCCGTGTTTGACATCAGTCGCAACCATATCGCATTGTCGGAGATACTCTATATCATGTTGGAGTCGATTTTGTACTCCGCCGTTGTTTGAACTTAGAAGAGGCTAAGAAATTTATGAATGAATGTCACAGTGGCGCCTATGGTTGTGTTGAAGCCTAGAAAATATCTGCTTCAAACATTGGGGAAAACCACCCGGTCGGGACCTTAGGACAACTCCTTTTCCGTTTGGTATGGTGGCTCCGACTGGATTTAAAGGACCAGTTTCCTTATAACTAAATGGGTTGGTGATGGGTTGATTTGGATGAGTGGAAGTGGGACTAAATTGACTGAAAATAAAACTATCTAATTAAACTAGATGCTGATAAAGAAATTCTAACACTAACCCGGGTAATTATATGTGAATACAACTTAAGATTGTTCCAATTTAACAATAACCATGAAAATGTATTATTATTTAAATTGAAATGTGCAGAAACGAATAAAGATAACTCTGTTTAAGAAATTAAATAGAGTTATATTAGCATATTGCATTCATAATTGTATACCATCTATATATGCTTATGAAAGATAACATTTCAATTATACTCAGAAATTATATATAAAAAGAAACATTATTAGAAACAAATATATATAAATGATAGCAAATTTTAAAACGAATATCATATGACAAAGGAAATCAACATTGAACAGATAGAAATACCTCATTCATCTTGAAGACTTTCAAATGAAATATGATACTCTAATCCAGTAACTCTGATGTAAAATCAAATCCAAAGGTACAGAAATGCAACACTTCAAAGATAATTTCAGCACAAAATCACCAAATGTGATCCTTTATAAAATATAAGAGGGAATGGAGTACAGAAATGTAAGCTCCAAGTCCAAAAATATTACAACTCCGGATCCCTTCTCCAAATGCATGAGAGGGATTTAAATAAGAAATTACATAAACAAAATCCTATTACTACTGCTACAATCTATCAAATTAAAAACAGAAATGCTATATTAAATGAAAATGATTCATTGCTTTTCTTTCTCGCTTGATGTAGCCAAGTTGCAAATTTTCAGCATATCTTGGAGCCTCGGTGGATGACTCATCTCGGAATGTAGCTGTCCAGCGTATGTGGCATCGGAAAATTCTGGAATTAAACAATCAACAGCATTTGAAAGGAATTTAATAGCCATTTGTTGATTGTTTGGCTTAATTAAATAAGTCCACATATTGTCCCAAGATATTGCTTGAAGTTTGTTGATCTGTTGACTTTTATTCATCATTTCTTCTTTCCATCTGCAATCGGTTTCTTTGACCTTAGGCAAACTGCCTGGAACACAATCTGAAATGAGATTAATTGAATACAAGTTGTCATTGATAAATTGCGTTATATTACTCATCATGCTTCTAGCTCTTGATATTTCTCTCTCGGCTTTCATTAACTGATGTTCCCATTCTGTAAACAAGATTTCTTTATGTCTTTCTTCTATCCTAGGAAGATTAGCTTCTCTTCCTTTTTCTGTATCTTGCCAAGTAAGAAATTCAGAAATCTTTTCATCAGCATCATCAATTTCTTGCCTGAGAGTAATAATGTTCTGGATCAAGGATGATGTAATATCACAAAATGGTTCTGCCTGTGATAATTTTGTACAAAATTCATTTAATTGCTGAGACAAAAGTTTATTAACTTCAAGAGCTTCCGATTTGAATTCACTTAATTTAGGGAAATATTTGAACCTCTCTAAAGCTTCTTGAAATTCCTTTTCCTGTGCGATCTTTGCATTCTTCTCACTTTGCAATAAATCTTGTAACTTGGAAATTTCTTGATTCAATTGTTGTTGTTTGCCTAAAACTTGCTCATCAACTTTCTTCTTTTCTGTAGTAAGTTGTTCTTCTAACTCTTTAGATTTGAGTTCTTGATCCTATAATCGTTGTTCCAATTGAGCAATCTTTTGCTTACTTTCATTGGCTTGTTCTTCAAGAAAAGCTATATGGAGATATTTTTGTGTCATCAACTGAGAGACTTCTGCAGCTTTATCTATTGTTGCATCACTATATTCTCCTGCATATTGAGACAACTTAGTGAGATCCTCAGATGTATTCACTTCAGTATTCTTGTAGACAATATTCATGAACTCCTCCTGTGGAGTGGAAAACATGTCCTGATCTATCTTCCTTCTTTTTCTCTGTTTTCTAACAGTAGCCTTATGTTTAGGGCTATAAAATACATCCAAAGGAGGGATCTCCTCAATCTTCAATACAATCTGCCCTGTATGATGTTCAGAAATGATTTCGACATCCTGCTCTACTTGCTCTTTATCTTTATCCTGCAGTCCTAATTGCTGAGCGAATTGATCATATTGTTTCAACAATTGAGAAGAAACATTAAGATCAACAGAGTCTATAATCTTCTCAATAGTTTCTTTTCCTTCCAATTGTGTATATGTTTTCTCTGTATTTTTTCCTTGCTCAATGGTTTTGCTATCTGATTCTCCTTTTTTATTATGCACATTAGTATCAGTACTTGTGCATTTTCCTTTTGTTTGAGCTGTTGACTGTTGATCAGTATTTCGATCGGATTTACCATCAGTATTCCCTTTCTGAGTATCAGGTTTGCCATCAGTGATCACCTTTTCAGTATGTACGGTTGGCTGGTTAATAACCGATTGTGTAATGACTTTACCGGTAGATGTTTCTCCTGGTGTTTTGTCAGATGTACCCTCTATCTTTGACCCTTGTATAGGAATTCTCAGTTGGTCTAGAGGAACTCTCAACAATCTTTGACTTCTGAATAACAAAAATTTATTCATTTCTTCCTTCTGGAATTTAGACTTAGCTAAATCATAAACTTGAGGAAAATCGTTCAACGAAACAAACAAATCATCAAACTCATCTGGTTCATGCTCAAATCGAGCAATTGAAACTGAAGCAGTAACATTAAAAGCTATCTGTCATGGATCATACTGTCTCCCTGGAATGGTTGCAAATTTACAACCCTTTATTTTGGCGACTTCCTTTTCTGTGTGTTTGAAGTCATTCAGAGTAAACTGACCACAATTGAATGGGAATGGAGGCCACATTCTTTTCTTACTATTGTTTAGAGCTCTGGATATTCCTTCAACTGTCAATTGATAGGAGATTTCCCGGGCGAGAAGTTTGTCTGGAACAATAAGAGGAAGAACATGGGGTTCCACAATACTCCCAAAAATCCTGATGTATGTGAATTTCTCCTCTCCAAACCAATATCCTATTGAGGATAAGTCGGCTTTAGCTTTATCAGAGAATCTAGGAGGGAAGCGATTGAAAATGGTTTGAAAGACAGGGATAAGGAAACCATGGCATATTCTATACACATTATTTTGGAAATGAACTTTCCAAAGAAGTTTATGATATATATGAATTGGGGTAGGGTCTTTGGGAGTCCATTTCCATCCTAACAAGGGAAACTCGGAATTAAAACAAAGAGCGTCTAGAATATAGGCACAAAAGAAAAAAGGAGTGGAATTTCCAGCGGTTTTATCTTGTCTGTACTCGAGTATTCTATTAGCCATTCTATCAGAGAGAATAACAGCCTTGTCCATAATGTCGGAATTGACAACAGCTAAGATTAATGGGACCATTTGTATAGAAAACCTAGCGGAATTATCGTTACCAAATAATCTACACATCATGGCAGCGGCATAGCAATACGGAGGTAAGAGGGAATCTACAGAATACATACCGGATGCTTCATTTCTGTGCTTCTCAGGATTTTTCCTCCAATATTTGATAGGATCAGATTGAACTTTATTATTATCAGCAAACTCTTTGATAAATTCTTTGTTATAAACCTTCTGCGGATCAGGAAGATGATACATTGCTTTAATGTCTTCTGCTTTAAACGACCCAAAAGATACTCCGGAAGCTGAAAAAAACATTCTGTCCTTTATTTTCACACTATCGATGACCCATCGAATCACATCATAATAAGGCATGATGCTTGCTCTGGCTGCAATTCGATGTAGAAATGAATTTGCGAGTGATTTTTCAGTAATATCAGAGTCGGAATCTGAGCTATCTTCATCTGGAACTGATGCCTTTTCCACTGTGACTTTGGGGTTTTCTTTCTCCAATAGATTGTAAACTCCTTCCCACGTCATTCTTCCGAGCCCTTGGCATGATGTATCTGTAACTAATCTCAGTTTTGTTGGCTTTTATTTTGAGACTGTAGGAGTCTCAACAAACTTAACGGGAACAAAATTCTTGGTTCTCCTCGCTCTCTTCGACATTTCTGTGTTTGATACTATTTCCCTTTGTCTGTGAACGAAAGGGTTCAGCGTTCCTTGATTCTGCAAGACAATAAACTTTCAGTCGTGACAAACAAGCAACTTGAAAGGAACGATTATGAACGCATGATTCATTATTTATTGGTCTCGTATAGCGTGTAAATGTTCTCTTTGGGTCACACTCATGTATTTAAAACCGAATCATCAACCAATATTCATTTGATTTGCTATTGAATACCAACGTACAATTGGAGATTTGACGCCTTGTGAAATATTATAATATTTACCTATCTTGAATTCTTCGAACGTAATAAATATCATGTATCAATCACATCGAAAGTTTTCAAATGGTACATAAATATCATAATACAGATTTCTCGATTGGCCGATTGCAATTGCAAACTTTTCGGATTTCCGATTAGATGGTTTTAGATCGCAATCGGAGAGATTCAATCGAAAAGAATTGTTAATGGCTTTCTCCAATTTCCGATGGTGGGGTCTACCATATACAATTTTTTCTTATTTAAATGAACAAATGTTTGTTTTCCTTTTGAAACGTGTTTTTTATAATAACGTGTGTCGCATCGGAGAATTTGAAATTGACCGCAAAGAGCTTATTAAAAAGTGTTCCGATCATGCGATTGCGATTGGTCGCATCGCATCGGAGGTATGTAAATAGATAACTTAAACCTTTTTCGTTTGAAGTTTTGCGATCGGACTAATCACATCGGAGGATTTGGGTTTATATGTTAAATTTTCTCTAAGGGTTTTCCCCGATCTCCGATTGTGATTATTATTCATTGGAAGTTTACACTTGACTTGTTTTTTATGATAAGGTCTTTTATATTTGATCAGGTCAGAAGTTTTGAATGGTGTATTTGGTTTGTATACAAGAAAAGATGAGCCTTTTCAAAACAATGAATCTTTATTTCTAATTCTTTTATTTCTATAAAAAGAAAAAGGGACCCTATTTCTAAATGAATTTTATTCTAAAATTTAAGAAAAGGGAGGGTTGTTGTATAGTACAACAATTGGCGATTCACTGAAAGAACCAGTTATCTCTGAAAAAATAAAATGAATACTATATTTTTAGTAAGTAAATATTTTTAAAGATAATGAAAACTATCCTAGGATAATCAAAAATAAAATCTAACTTATGAAAAAGAATAAAAATTATTTACAATTTCTTTCTAGTTTCTTGAGAATAAAAACATTTTTGGGTAATCTCAAGCTTTGATTGGTATTAATAATGAAGTAAGTGGATTTCTCCAAGTTTGGTTTTATAATATACTCTATTGTCATAGGTATTGCCTCTGCTGCCCGCAAACGTTCATAGTTTCGACAGGGTTACCTTTTAACCATTAACTATTCATTGTCCCATCCAACTAAGATTGTGACTTTTTAAAAGATAAATTCATAAGACATATTATCTCATGTTTTTTTTGTCTTTTATTTATTTTTTATTTTTAAGAGCCATTGTTCTGGTTTGGTAGCCAGTTAATAACAATTCCATTCACTAGTTGTAATTAAACTGAACAAGCTGGCTCGTGATGAGACCCCTTGTCTTATATTTATAAGCCATTACCCTGTTTTGATGTGCAGTATTGGTAATGTCAGTTTCATTACTTCTTATGAATATGGTAAGTCGGCTCATGATGAGACCTCTTATCTCTTAAAAAAAAATTTACATAATTTTTTAGAATTACATTCTAAAAAATCACAACCTAAATGGATGGGGTGAAATAGTTTTATCCTTAAGAATCAATGGATGGCAATTTTCAGAGTTTTTGAGTACCAAGACTTGAATAATCTTTAATTTTATAGATAACCTTTCTATGCTTAATAAACTTATAATGATTTACATTTCCCTCAAGTTTTCAAAATATCATGCAAATAATTGGAATAATCTTTCAAAGTTTAACATCTTATTTAAAACTATCAAAAGACTATGATCATTTCTTTAAAAATTCTTATTTACACAAAATAAATATTTATAATATTCTTCCTAAGAATTTTTCTAATAAGTAAATAGTCAATTAGAGACTTATTAACAACTTTTATTTGTAAAAACAATTAAAAACTTTGCAGAAAGGAATATGTACAGTTTAAGAAGGGGTTACCTCCTTATGAAAAGAATTTCTTCAAGATAAGCCCATTTACAGGAAGAGATTCTCTCTTACCTGTTAGATCTTGGAGCATGAATTTATTTGAGCCTATCTTTTCAATGATCTGAAATGGTCCAAGCCACATCTTTTGAAATTTGGTATGTTTACCTTTTTCTTCATGTGCCTTATCCCATTTTAGAACAAGATCACCAATTGACAAAATTTTTGAGCCAGTAGAACTTGCATCAAAAGAAGATTTTACAAGTTGTTGATGTTTTTCATGAACAATTTTAGCTTTATCTCTATCTTCTTCTAGTTTAAGGATTTGATCATATCTCAATTGAATGGATGAAGAAGGATTTTCTTCAATAAATTACACTAGGGCTAATGATGGAAGAGTTAAATTTGATGGTATCACAACTTCTTTTCCATAAACTAAATTGAAAGGTGAAGTTCCTATTGAAGCTTTTTCAGTGATACGATCAGCCCATAATGCAAAGATTAAAGACTTGTGTCAATTCTTTTGATTTTGATCAATAGTCCTTTTAATGATTTTGATGAGATTTTTGTTAGTGGATTCATCCAAACCAATACCTTGTGGATAATAATTTGCTGAATATTTCAGTTTAAAACCTCTTTTGACTGCAAATTCTATTAAACTATTTCCGGAAAAATAAGATGCATTATCAAAGACAAGAGCTTGAGGTACACAAAACCTGGTTATGATGAATTGATCTATGAAATCAATAATTGCATCAGAATTGGCTACATTCAAAGGGATTGCCTCTACCCATTTTTTAAAGTAATCAGTTGCAGTAAGGATGTACTTGTGCTATTTGGAAGAATGAGGTACTATCTCACCAATAATGTCAAGCCCCCATTTTTCAAATGGTTGCTCAATACTCACTGGTTGCAAAGGAAAAGTTGGTTTCCTTTGTCTTCCACTTGCAGTTTGGCAAATTCTGCACTTCCTTACATAGTCATGTGTATCTTTAAAAAGGGTAGGCCAGTAATAGCCAGCACGAATTATTTTGTGAGCTATGGTATCACCTCCAAAATGACCTCCTGTTGGTCCATCATGTAACTCCTGCAAAACCTTTTCAGCTTCAGTCTTTTCAAGACATCTTAATAAAATTGAATCATAATTTTTCCTAAATAACACATTATCAATGATCTCATATTTAATAGCCTTTAACCTTAAAGCACGTTTTCTCTTATAGCTGAGATTAGAAGGAGCATACCAATTTTTCAAGTAATAGATGAGATCAGCATACTGAGATTCAGAATCTGTAACACTTATCTGACTTACTTGAATATCTTGGTTTGAATCTTGATTTTCTGGTATGTTATGAGCTCCTGCCAATAGTCTGCAAAAACCTTGTCCTCTAACATCTTAGCTAGTTTAATATCAACATCATATTCTTGCAAAGTTGTTACCCAGTTAGCTCGTTTTTCTCCTACTTCTCTCTAAATTAATAATTGCCTCACTGCAGAGAATGAGACAATGATTTTTGTATGAGTTTTTAAGAGAAAAGGTCTGAAATGCTTGATTGATTTAAACACAGCAAAGGCTTGTTTTTCAACATCAGAATAATTCATCTCAGCTCCTTGCAGATTTGAACTAAAGAAAGAAATTGGTGCTTCAATTTTCTGATCATTGAGCTGTGTTAAAACAGCTGCATAGGATGTCTCAGTGGCTAAGGTATACAAAATAAAATCTTTAGAAAAATCCGAGGTACTTAATGCTGGTGCATTAATGATCGCTTGTTTGATTGCCTCAAAGGCTTCTTTCTCTTTATGCCCCCATTTGAATACTGAATTCTTCTTGATCATATTTTGCATAGGTAAAACAATTAAAGAAAAATCAGGAATGAATCTTTTTACGAAATTGATCTGTCCAAGAAATGATTGCATGGATTTTTTGTTATGAGGTAAAGAAATATCAGAGATTTCTTTTACTCTATCTGGATCAATGTATATACCATCTTTTGACACAACAAATCCTAAGAGTTTTCCTTCATCCAAAGCAAAGAAATATTTCTTTGGATTTAATGAAATACCAAACCTTCTACATCTTTCAAATATTTGCTTTAGATCATGTAGATGATTGGTTCTCTTTTTTGAAAATACTGTTATGTCATCAAGATAAACAACAACTGAATTATTGATCAGACCTTTAAATGCTATGTCCATGGCTCTTTGGAAAGTTGCTCCTACATTTATTAGACCAAAAGGCATTTTTTGATAAGCATAAGTTCCCCATTTTGTTCTGAAAGTTGTTTTCAATCTGTCATCTGGATGAACTAAGACTTGATTATAGCCTGAAAATCCATCAAGAAAGGACATAAGTTCAGAACCAGCTACCTTTTGAAGTATCTGTTTCATGGTTGGCAATGGGAAATTGTCTTTTAAACATGCCTTGTTTAAATTTCTGAAATCAATACAGATTCTTATATCACCATTCTTCTTCCTTACAGGTACCATATTGGAAACCCAATTGGATTGCCTGACAGGAAAAATGATTTTGGCTTTTAGAAGTTTATTAAGTTCTGATTTGATTTGTCCTTCGAGATTTGGATGAACCTTCCTTAGCTTTTGTTGAACAGGTTTAATATCAGGAAGCATTGGAATTGTGTGTTGAATAACCGAAGTATCATACGTTTTTAAATCATCATAATTCCAAGAAAAAATGTTTTTATATTTGTTCAAGAGTTTAATGAAAGAATTCCTGTCCTCTGGTGTTAAATTGAGTCCTAAATTAACATTTTGAGGTTTGGAATTAGAACCAAGATTTACTAATTCAAACTTCAAAGTGGAACTTTGAATTTTGGCATTAGTGACTTTCTTGAATCTGTCTTTAATATCATATAAGTCCTCCAATTTAACAACAGATTTCGGAATGGGATTTTCATTACCTTTTGAAGAAATTTGTAAATCATGATCATTTTCATCAATAATTTGCTCATCATATGATTTCTCTGAAGTCATGAAATTTAAAATATCTTGATCATGATAGAAAACTCTCCAATTTGTAACATTGTCTGGGACAGATGGACGAAAAATTAATTCTACAGAAAATCTATCAGGACTACAATCTTCAGTAGGTAAGAGTTTAGATGCAACATTAGCTAACAAGTCAGCTGATGTATTCTGATTCCTAGGAATAGGAGAAATATTGAATGCTAAAAAATGAGTGGTGAGATCTTGTACTAGGGTTTGATAATGTTTAAGATGTACTGAAAGGCAATGAATAGTATTCCTAACTTGTTTTATGACAATTTCAGAATCACCAAAGACTTTCAAGTATTTAACATCTAACCCTATAGCTTTATAAAGTCCTTGAACCAAGGCTTCATATTCTGCAGTATTGTTAGTACACTCAAATTCTAGCCTACATGACAGCATGGTTTTCTCCCCATCTGGATCAATTAAAATGCATCCTGCTCCAGCTCCATCACTAGACTTTGATCCATCAAAATATAACGACCAAAATAAAGATTTATCTATTGACTTATCTATAATTACATCAGAAGTATTTACAATTCTGGAAGAATCGAATTGTGAAAAATTTTCTATTTGAGAAACAAAAGTATTTACAGAAAAAGGTGATTGGGGTGCTTCGAAGTTTCCAAGAAATGATTTAGCAGAATAACCTCCAAGAATATTGTTGTTGAATGCCACAGGTTCATTAGGTTGTTCAAATTCAGTGACAGTGTGGGTCATATGTTTTTCTCATTCAATTTTGATTTGATTTGGTTTCCCTTTGTAGGGAAGCCACATATGTGAATAATCAGTCGAGATATAACCATTAAGTTTCGCAGACCAGTCCCTGCTTAGGATTAATCCATAGAATTCAGGAATATCAGCAATCAAAATATCAATTCTTTGGACAATTCTAGGATTGAAAGCTAATCTGATAGTAACTGAATTGATTTCTCCTACAACTTGAACTTTAGAGCGATCCAATTGAACAATATGAACTGCCGATTTCTGTGGTTTGATATTCAATTTGTCACAAAAAGAAGTAGGCATTATATTAGAGGAAGCTCCAGAATTAATTAAACAATTATGCAGATTCTTATTGTACATTTCATAAGTCAGAAGAAAAGGAGGAGTTTGAGAATTTTACTTTTCTCCAATGAGCACGGTATCAGTAGCATCTACCTTATCTGGTGGCTTACCAGCTCCCCTAGCTGCTTTTGCTACTACACCACTTGGTAAAGGAGCAATTGGTGTAGCATTTAATTATTTTAATAGCAACTTCTGCTGGTGTTTTAGTTTGCTAAGTTCATGTAAGGAAATGTTGGCTTTAATCTTTTTCATGTCTTCAACAATGTTATACTCCATAGGATCTGACACTACTAAAGTCTTTGTTGTCGATGTGGGAGGATTAGAAGAAGATGGCTGATTTTGAGTAGGTAACGGAGAAGCTTTCTTTGCAGGGGATTTGTCTTTGGTACTTGGAGTTGTGATTTTCTTTTTAGGAGCTGTTTGTAAAGGCTCTGCTGTAGATTTACTCCTAGTACTTACAGGCATAGCTTCTTGTTCTACCTCACTATCAGAATTAGGGAGAATAAAATCCCACATTCCATGTAATTCAACTATTTCTTCATTCTCATCTTCCTCTGATTATGCATTAGAAATTGCATTAGGAGGTTTAGATTCAACTTGATTTCTTCTGAAATTTCGGAATGGTTTTTTGGTATAAGTTTCAGCTACTTGTTTTTTAATTTCAACCATTTCATTTGACATGGTTTTAAGAACTTTCTGTAAACCCTCCATGTCATATGGATCTTTGGCCTTTTTCTTTAAATCATCTTTGAAGCTGACTTTCTTTGATTTTCTTTCGTCAATAGAATTTTTCTTTTCTAGAGAAATAATTCATTTTTCTACTGCAATAGCCTCTTTCATATTCTCGGCTAATGTAGGTTTTGCAGCTCTATCTACAAAAATTGCTATGTTTGAGGGTAAGGCAGTTATATACCATTCACTTCTGACTTGTTCACTAGGTTGTGAATCTGTGTGGATTTTGTTCAAGAGTTTGTTGAATCTAGCGTTGAAATCTTTAATGGGTTCTTTGGGTTCTATCTTCAAATTTGAGAGGTCATTGAGTAAAGTAGCCATTGATCGGTCATCTCCAAATTTGGTTAAAAAATGATCTGCAAAAATGGCCCAACTTGTTATGGATCCCGAAGGTAATGAAAAGTACCATGATCCTGCTGCTCCTTGAAGAGTATAAGGGAATAGTCTGACTACAACATCTTCATGTGTGACTTCATTCAAATTTACAGCCAGCATAAAGTTATTGATATGTTCTTCAGCTTGAATATTAAGATTTGGACTAAATTTTGGAAGCCATTTTCCAGGATTTTCTGGTAAATCATGTAAAGGTGCAGCCATGTTGATTGCCCCTGGAGTAGCCCATGGTCTAGCCATTATTAGAACAACTATTGGAGGGGTAGTAGAAACTGGTGGTGTTTGAATAGAAGTTGTTGGAATAGATGATGTTGAGATTGATGATGACTGAGCAGATGATGATTGAGGAGATGATGTGGAAACAACTGTACTTTGTTGAGCTGGGATTTCGGAAACAGGTAATTGAATATTGGATGTTGAACTTATATCACTTTCTGATTCCGATTGAATTCTTTTTGTTTTTCCCTTACTAGGTAAAGGAAATTCTTGTGGAGGAATACCAAGTTTTTCACTTTGCAGCCTAGTAAGAGGTTTTGAAGGAACAAATTTTGAACTTACACTACCTTCAGATATTTCAGACTCTTCAAGAGATAATGAGAATCCTTTCAATTTATGAATTAAATCTTGAACTTCAGGAGACTAAGGAGATTGCTTGTCTGAATGTTTTGAGATTTTGGTAGTGGGTGTATGAATATTCTTCGCAATTTCTTTTCTAGGATTTTGAATTTCATAAGAAATTGAAGAAGTTGATGAGGGTGTTTTGCTCTCAGAATGGCCTGTGGATAAAGATTTACTTGCCATTCATAGCTCATGCCCTCCTTCTAGCGCCAAAAATGTTGAAGCCTAGAAAATCTCTGCTTCAAACATTGGAGAAAACCACCCGGTCGAGACCTTAGGACAACTCCTTTTCCGTTTGGTATGGTGGCTCCGACTGGATTTAAAGGACCAATTTACTTATAAATAAATGGGTTGGTGATGGGTTGATTTGGATGAGTGGAAATGGGACTAAATTGACTGAAATAAAACTATCTAATTAAACTAAATGCTGATAAAGAAATTTTAACACTAACCTGGGTAATTATATGTGAATACAACTTAAGATTGTTCCAATTTAACAATAACCATGAAAATGTATTATTATTTAAATTGAAATGTGCAAAAACGAATAAAGATAACTCTGGTTAAGAAATTAAACAGAGCTATATTAGCATATTGTATTCATCATTGTATACCATCTATATATGCTTATGAAAGATAACATTTCAATTATACTCAGAAATGATATATAAAAAGAAACGTTATGAGAAACAAATATATATAAATGATAGCAAATTTTAAAACGAATATCATATGACAAAGGAAATCAACAGTGAACAGATAGAAATACCTCATTCATCTTGAAGAATTTCAAGTGAAATCTGATACTCTAATCCAGTAACTCTGATGTAAAATCAAATCCAAAGGTACAGAAATGCAACACTTCAAAGATAATTTCAGCAAAAAATCACCAAATGTGATGTATAAAATATAAGAGGAGATGAGTACGGAAATGTAAGCGCCAAGTCCAAAAAAAATATTACAACTCCGGATCCCCTCTCTAAATGCATGAGAGGGATTTAAATAAGAAATTACATAAAAACAGAATCCTACTACTACTGCTACAATCTATCAAATTAAAAATAGAAATACTATCTTAAAATGAAACTGATTCATTTCTTTTCTTTCTCGCTTGATGTAGCCAAGTTTCAAATTTTCAGCATATCTTGGAGCCTCGGTGGATGACTCATCTCGGAATGTAACTGTCCAGCGTATGTGGCATCGGAAAATTATAGAATTAAAAAATCAATAGCATTTGAAAGGAATTTAATAGCCATTTGTTGATTGTTTGGCTTAATTACATAAGTCCACATATTGTCCCAAGATATTGCTTGAAGTTTGTTGATCTGTTGACTTTTATTCATCATTTCTTCTTTCCATCTACAATCGGTTTCTTTCACTTTAGGAAAACTGCCAGGAACACAATTTGAAATGAGATTAATTGAATACAAGTTGTCATTGATAAATTTCGTTATATTACTCATCATGCTCCTAGCTCTTGATATTGCTCTCTCGGCTTTCATTAACTGATGTTCTCATTCTGTAAACAAGATTTCTTTATGTCTTTCTTCTATCCTAGGAAGATTAGCTTCTCTTCATTTTTCTGTATCTTGCCAAGTAAGAAATTCAGAAATCTTTTCATCATCCATTATTCTTGTGAATCGACAATATTTACAAGATCAGGATGATGTAATACCCTAAAATGGTTACTTTTGTAATGCAATTTCTTTCAAATTCATTTAATTGATGAGGCAGTTTATTGCTGTAAGAGCTTCAGTTGAATTCACTTAATTTGAGGAATCTTTGAACCTCTCTGCTTGCTTGAAATTCCTTTTTCTGTTCAATCTTGCATTCTTCTCCTTACAATAAATCTTGTAACCGAAATTTCTTAGTTCAATTATTGTTTACCTAAAACTTGCTCATCAACTTTCTTCTTTTCTGTAGTAAGATGTTCTTCTAACTCTTTAGATTTGAGTTCTTGATCCTGTAATCGTTGTTCCAATTGAGCAATCTTTTGCTGACTTTTATTGGCTTGTTCTTCAAGAAAAGCTATATGGAGATCTTTTTGTGTCATCAACTGAGAGACTTCTGCAGCTTTATCTATTGTTGCAGCACTATATGCTCCTACACAGGGATAATTTTAGGGGCGAATTTTAGCCCAAAGGCGAATTTTAAGGGATTTTAAATTTTATTAGGGCGAATTTTTTATATAAAACCCAATTTTTATAGTTTAATAAAGTTTGCCCAAAAAATATTTTAAAAATAATTAATTATTTAATATTAGCCCACCAAAAAAAGGGCGCACAAAACTGGAAACATGAAATTCGCCCTAATTTTCCAGATTTCCATGGCATTCGCCCCATTTTTTCAACGGATTTTCCAGATTTCCATGGCATTCGCCCCATTTTTTCAGTGGTTCGGAGAGGTGGCTGGGCTTTGTGCACACTGATCTTCTAAGTTCTTGCTGGCTGAGCAGATCGAGTTGGAAAAATACAGTCATAGCAATCCCATCATGGTCCGTTAGGGCCTGGCCGACTCTCTCTGGTCCGTTAGTTTTGTATTTGTTTTCTAATTCTAATCGATATGCTTCAATATATTCGCCATATTTGAATGGAATCATTTCTGCGTTTTTCTATACAATATATAATTTTCTTTTGTGTGTGTTTGTTAGATCAGAAATTCTTTTGAGCAATTTTGATATTGTTCTCTACAGATTATCTTTACTTACAATGGGTGGTGGGTATCTCTTTCCAAATGAATTGGAGGAGGAAACAATGCTCAGTTCACTTGACGTCTTAGGAACCGGAATCACAGAGGAAGCAGAGAAAAGCCCTGTTTCACCTACAAATAAAGAAGAAATGTTCTCTGCGACTGGAATTTTTACTTTTGATGATACTATATGGGTGGGGAAAGAAGAGATGCTGGCCGACTCAACGTCCTTACAGCATGATTATTGTAACGTGATAGAATCTGCAATGGAAAAATATCCAAAAGCCATTCCAAATGAGACACTGGATTCACCACCTCTTGCAGTTATCATCAATAACCAAAACCCAAGTGCATTGATAAATTCAGTATTTGAAAGCCCTGCAGAATTGATTCGAAATGAGACTCTGGGTTCACTAGCACACACAGTTACCCCTAGTAGCGAATCGCCAAGCGCATTTATGAATTCTGAAGGCCCTCAACCTGAGTTACCGAACCAGACTGCTACTGGTCAAGCCTCAAGCAAGGATTTGGAGGTCTCTCTCTTTCAAGTTATGAAAATCGTATCTGACAAGCAGGATTTGAGCTTTGTAGAGAAGGTTCATCTTCCAGAAGAGCAGATTCTTCGTCTCTGTAATGGAATTGTACCTAATTCTGTAGAAAATCAATACCCTGATATCAAAATCAGTTTCAACTCCTTGAATCAACAATCTTTGCCGACAATTGGCTTCTATGGGGACAAGCGAACGATGTGTAGAATATTGAAGGAGATGGGTGTTATAGATCATTCCGTTCATGCGCAAATGGAGGAAGACAAATTTGAACCAGGTTTGTATGTTGGTCTTTTGAAGCATTACATAATTGTTTTCTATTGGCATCAAGGTATTCATCTTAAAGATGCATCAAGGAAACAAGTTTCTTGCAATTTCATACGGTATGTAGTGGATTTGTGCGATGATGTTTTTGTGTGCGTTGAAGAGCATAAAATTCTGGGAGCTCTGTCTGCTTCTGTCACCACTACTTCTTGTAGACTGAAACGAACTCAGAGGCTGAAGATAAGTCATGTCCAGAATTCTGAAAATGATGTCAGGGTTTCGCCTGGGTTCAACTTAAGCATAGGAAGGTATATCAATACGACCCCTCCTGAAGCTCTGGCAATACCAAAACATACTTTGTTCTTTGCTGAAGGATATCACAGATGTGCTTTTCTCACTGCTAATTATAAACAGTCCAGAAAGTATTTTAGTACTCAATTCAAAAAGGTTAACGTCAGTTCCCTTCTGTCTGAGTTGGAGCAGTTGTCGAAGGAATATGATCTTGATTTCACTCGGCTCAACAATGAAGAATTTATTTATCTTTTAAATCATTCTGCATTGCCAGAGTTCC
Source organism: Pinus albicaulis (assembly GCA_034641835.2). Taxonomy (NCBI): domain Eukaryota; kingdom Viridiplantae; phylum Streptophyta; class Pinopsida; order Pinales; family Pinaceae; genus Pinus; species Pinus albicaulis. Next base: position 693,026,184 of record CM076572.1, on the reverse strand, counting down.
AGGGTTATACAGACTTAGAGAATTCTATCCAAAGTCGCCGCAGGGAAAGTCGGAAGTGCAACATCCAATCAAAGCTTAATGAATTAAGGAGCAAATCTTGCAGAATTTTCTCCAAGTTCTTCCTGAGTACTGCAAATTCATTCGATATATCCCTAACTCAACATATGCATCTGGAGACAGGGAGCATATTGGAGATGATGAGATTCCTATTCAAATAAATAGGTTTCAGCAATTGGAACATCAGTAGGCTACTATTTTGAGTGGCAACTCGGGGAAGCAGAAAATGGTTTTCACTGGGGCGGAGATTAAATTTCAACCCTCTACTGGGACGGAATCAGAGTTTATCATTGAAAAATCTGAGAAGTCTGGCCACATGATTTTGTATGAAGAAGAGATTATATTGAGGCCCATAGGTAAAGGTGACAATACAAACCATAAGGCAAATATTTTGCCTAACATAAAATATGGATCTACAAGGAAACACCCAGTAGTATCAGGTGAGCAGATTTTTCTTCAATTTGGAAGCAACAGAAGGTCGTTACCAGGGGTTGTGGAAGTCATCCGTGTTTCGGACAATGCACTCTATGATTAGATAGAATCTTTAGTTCCTAAAAAATTACTAAACATGGCACATAATATTGTTTTCCTGGCTTTCCTTATGAGCAATGGCATTTTGGAGCAAATGAAGAGCTTTGGTCAGCCTCTTATTCAAAAACTATTGAACACACAAAGAAATTTCATTGAAAAACAGATTCTGTTGGCTTTCCTCATGAGCGATGACACTTTCGATCAAGTCCAAGCTTTTCTTCTTGGGAAAAGTTATTCACATGAAGCAATGGATGTTTGTTATCAGCCTCCATCAAACCCCTCTCTTTCTTAGTCTCACTCCTTTGATTATATGTGCACCTATTTTCATGTGATCTACCTTCATTATTCTCTGATTTTCTCTCATAACCTTGCCTCTGTTGGTATTCAGAAAATCTTTCTTTTCTGTAAGAATCAGTGGTTTGTTCAACAGGGTTTTGGGCTTTCTTGACCCTACTTTTTATTCTGTGTTCCCTTTTCTGATATTTATCCTTTAAAATGTCAGCTGATGTCTTTTCATGGCAGGCAGAATGCTTGTCCATAGGCTGTTGTGAGTGTTTTCTATCCTCTTTGTCATTCCTGTGGCCTGATCTATATCTTTCACGGTCTGATATATATCTTTGATGATCTGATCTATATCTTCCATGACCTGATCTGTATCTGTCTTGGTCTGATCTATATCTTTCCCGGTCTGATCTACACCTTTCCTAATCTGATCTTTCCCTGTCTGATCTACGCCTTTTCCGATCTGATCTTTCCCTGTCTGATCTACGTCTTTCTTCGTCTGATCTTTCCCGGTCTGATCTATGCCTTCCTTGGTATGATCTTTCCCGGTCTAATCTGTGACTTTCTTGGTCCGATCTTTCCTGGCCTGATCTACGCCTTTGTTGGTCTGATCTTTCACGGTCTGATCTATGACTTTCTTTGTCAGATCGTTCCCGGTCTTTTCTATATCTTTCCCGATCTGATCTATATATTTCATGTCGACAAACTGTTTCCTCTGAAAGGTTCTCATATTGTTGAATCAATCTGCCAGCTGGTCTTCTTATGTCTTTCTAATTTTCTGTTTGCTTACAATCATACTCTGTTGAGGTTTTTTCTTGTAGTCTCACTTGAATTGAAGACCTAATATTTGTGTCATGCTCAATATTTCTTCCTGAACCATATCTTTCTGAGAAATTATTTCCTCTGACTTCCATCTCAGAATGGTCACAAAACACTTCATTAGCAAGTGTTGAGATAGTCGGTTCACGTGGAGAAAGTTCCTCATCTGATGACAGCCATCCATAGCATGGTTTCCTCCCCAGTGACACAGCTAACATTCCTTTAGAAAAACTGTTTTCGTTTGACAAGAAAAGGGGCACTTCTTGCCTTTGAATTTCGCTGACCGGAACTAACATTTTGAAAAGAATTAGCATCAATTCCTCAAAATCAATTTGCAGTCTGTTAATGTACAAGCTGAGCCAGTTCTTGCATAACATTTATTTCAAAGAAGAATTAGCAGCTGAGAAGGAAAAAAAAACCTTTCCTATGGCAATGTTCTTAAAAGACAATTTGTACATGTTAGACATATTTCTTAATCAATTCCAACATTTTATTTAATCATCACACAAAGCAGAAGCAAAATTGCATTCATGAAAAACTGGTTTAATTTCAAATCCTTTGAAAATCTTACCAGATGTGGCCATAATTTCACTTGGTTCCAAATCTTCAGTTAATGCATGTGAATAGGAAGTGGCACTCGCCGGAAAAATAGGACTGAGAAAGATTTTCTGCCTATATTCATAAACATCACTCTCTTTCTTAGATTGCTCATCTGTTGTTTCTTTCTGAATTTTCTTTACCTCTAACACAGATGAGGTATTGAGGACTAAGTTTTCACAAATGTTGTTTATCTCTTGTAAATCTGTTTGTTTGCCAACCAACATTAAATCATCAGCGTCATCTTCTCCTACTCTTTCCCAGCTATTATGTTCCTCAATTTTGCAGCCCAAAGGATCTTGCAAGGATCTAATATTTGAATTTCCAACATTTATGGCTTTCTGACCTACCACCTCAGCCTTCACAGAAACTGAACTATCATCCAAATGATCCAACATTGCAGGCAAAACGTCCCTATCAACTTCTCCATCCCTGTCTGAGGAACAACGAGGAACTTCATCAACTTCAGCAGAAGATGTGCCAAGATCATTTTCAAAGGTGAAAATGTTCCTTCTCTCTGGTAAATCTGCTTGTTTTCCAACCAACATTAAATCATCGGCTTCATCTTCTCCTACTCTTTCCCCACTATTATGTTTTTTAATCTTGCAGCCCAAAGAACCTTGCAAGGATCCAGTATCTGGATTGCCGACGTCTTTGGCTTTTTGACCTACCACCTCTGCCTTCACAGAATCTGAACTATCATCCAAAGGATCCAACATTGCAGGCAAAACATCCCTATCAACTTCTCCATCTCTGTCTGAGGAACAGTGAGGAACTTATCTACTTCAGCAGAATATGTTCCAAGATCATCTTCAAAAGTGAAAGTTCCATCACCATCTGCAAATACATTACATAAAATTTTGGTGAGAAGCTCAATCATTTCAATACATGGATGTATCCTGCATGGTTTAAGATCAAATTCATTATGTGATCTGAAAATAAATTTTGGCTCAAGTATATCCAAAGTTGTAAGTTATGGCTTTGTTGAATGTTCCTAAAACCAAATATTTTATTTTTTTTAAATATAGACTCATATTTTCCAAGTCTCTTGGCAATAAAAAACTTTAAAATAGCTGCAAACAAATTTCTAAAATGCCTTTTTTTTCTTAAACGGGAAACTGATGTCAAATTAGAGTGAATGCTGGAAAATCTCCAGAAACTTCTGACATATTGTAGATAGTACCTTCTTCGTTCTATGTTATTTATCCTCTACCCATTTTTTGAACCTCAAATTAACTTCCTCTCTTACTAACGAATGTGGGTACGATACTATGAAGATAGACTTTATTGTACATGCTTGTGTAGTATTATGACAATTATTTTCAACTTTTTTGACAATCATTAATTTCTTCAGGAATCTTTGCTTATCACAAGCAAACTCAAAATTGTGCATGTTGACTTAGATGCTAACATCTAACGAAACATGAAAAAGATAGGTAAATGAGATCAGGTGAAAAAGAAGAAAACTGACAATTGCAGATGATACGATAGTTCTCTCAGTGATGTTAATACAAAAATCTAATTCCTAGAACTTTACAATGCTTTTAGATGTACGAATATATTGAAAGAACCTAAACTTTTATATGGTGGTTCAGAAGGTCTTATGCAACCTAAACTACCTGGGTTTAGCCTATGTGTCATTAAGGCCTCCCTTGCAGTAGATGGTGAAGCCATCAGCACTTATTGTTTTCACTTTTTTTCACTGTTTCAGCTGAAGCAAGGCTCCATGACCTTTTGCAGATAGAATTGCAGCTTAGAGCTGGTCATCTTGGTGATGTAGTTCAGAGCAGGTAGTGCAAGGGCTTTCGAGAGAGAACAAATGAGCAAAAGACTGTGAAAAGACATTTGCAATTTTTCTACCATGATCACTAAACAGTGGAGCCATTTGGAAATGCAACCATCACAATGTAATAACATTTTAAACAATGAATGCTTGAAATAAAATTTAGCATTAACACTTAACATAAAATTCTTCTCACACTTGCCATTTTTTTCATTTTTTAGAGTGGAAAAAACAATATTTAGCTTTAACACTAAGTGCGAAAGACATCTCAGACCTGCCAATTATTCCATTTGTCACAGTGGCAGCTGCTGTAATTCTCTAATCCCACATGCAAATCATGTTGAAGCTCAAAACTGGTCATGTTGGACTCATGACATAGGTTAGAATCCAGAGCAGGTTATGGAGCTCAAGTCATAGAGAATGTATCCACTGTAGTAGGATGTTTGTTTTTCAGTTGAGGTTACTTGGCAGTAGAATCATGGAAGCCTATTTGGACACTTGGACTATCAAAACATTAGATTTTTTTTCCTTCTGCAAAATTTGGACAAACAATTCCCAACATTTCGCTATTTATCAAGGTAAACAATTTGATGAACATTCCAGAAGACATGAGATGACTTTCCTCCTCACAAGCATAAGCTTATTTGATAAACATAATTAGCATAGTCTAAAGCATAAACCTAGTTGATAAACATAATTAGCATAGTCTAAAGAATATTTCACAGGTTTTTGGTTAATGGCATTTTCTTTTTAAATTACAGTTATTAATACAGATCACTGAGGATGTGTCACTTATCTCTATTTTTGCTTAATGTAATTTTATTTTTAAATTACAGTTATAAATACAGATTACTGATATGCCCGTTATCTCTCTTTATATAGTTCTTAGAAAGACAATGTTCAAATTAGGAGCTTTGTATTGTGATGTTCTTTTTCCCAGTTGCAGGAAATCTCTTCCCAGATTTCTTTCATAGCTAAAGACTTGTATCACTACTCTTGCATAGTTTGTCAATGCATCTTTCTTTGTCAGTGCTTGCTTTTGCTGATAAGAAATATTAAGAGCTTGGTGAGCTCAATCCCAAGCAAGAGGAGGAATGTAATCACAAGAGATGAAGCAATGGACTTGAAGTATCTTGTTGCAAGCTCTAGTGTGTTGATCTGAGGCATTATTTTGGGAACTAACTTCTAAGGTATTGGACCCTATGGAGCAATGAATCTAATATGGATTTTTTTGTTTTGTTTAGGTCACTTGCTAGTGGAGCAGATTGTTTGAGGCCTATCTACCTCCTCAACAAAGGTCAGTTGTGGCACAATTTGTCTTTTCTGTTGGGCTTAGGGCTGTGCTAGATGTAGGGATTATTGGCCCTATGGTAGAGAAGTAATCTAGCGAGAGTATTCACACTATTCTATTTCTTTTAGCATGCGTCAAGGTTGCAAACAATTGAGAAGACTAGTGCAACTCCTTTTGATAAGATATCAACCCTCTAGGACATGAGTTTATTGACACATTATGAGGTCTTTTTCAGTTTGTACTGTGGTAAGAAATGTTGGTGCAAATTTTGTTGATTAATATAGGGATTCTTTGGCAAAGGCCTATAGTAATTTAAGGCATATAAAGAACAGTGGACTAAACTACAATGTTAAGTTCTATGACCTGTTTGGAGAGAGTTTCACTGTGTTGTTCTTCAAAGTGAAATCATTTGTAATCAAGCTTATTGAGTGGTTGTATTTGAGGTTAGTTTAAGGATTGTTCTAAGTGACCATTGATGTTCAGTGCTAGACTCAGTTTAGAGATTCAATCACAAATCTAATATACTAAAAAACAATAAGGAAATATTTGATCAGATCTTGACCCAGTTTGAAAGGCTAATTGACATTGTAATTTTTCAGCAGGAATTCCATGAACTACAACAAGATATGCAATATGATTGATTTTCTGGTAATCTGAATGTTTGATCAAAACTAAAAGTATGACAATTATGGTAACTAAAATTTGTCAACCGAGAAGCAGTGAATCATCACCATATTACACTTTGATATTTTACACATAACACACAACTATATACTATCACACTCTGTCAATTTGACTGACTAGTATAGGTCACCTGGTCTGTGATTTCTTGATCTTCAGGCTATAAAAGAAGAAAGGTGGTGGACTTCTCATTCCACATGTTTGTAAGGAAGACGAGAATTTTTAAACGACAGTTCGAAAGCCCTCCATAATTTAAGGAAATCGAGATCTTGTATGCAAGACATGAAATGTATCCTATAAAAGACTATCAGTAGGCATCCTATGTCATCCATATAAGTAAAACAAAGTAACCCTATTTTGTGTATCGAAGAAGAGGCCAAGTCCTTATCGCTGTTACAAGCGTGTATATATATATATATATGTTTTGAAAGCATACAGAACAGTGTGATAAGGAGCCGACTTATGACTCTTGTCCTTAAGCTATTGGGAGATCTCAGTGTTACCCACAATCCAACAAGATCCTTGTTCAATCTCTTTTTTTGTTCTAGATAGAAAGGCGTCCAATTTCAAGTGATAGCTTAGAAATCTCTCTTTTAAATGTTTGTGTGATATGCATTGAACATATTAAGCAGTGCAGTTGCCTTAATTGGTCTCTAAGTTTGAAAATTTCTATTAATAGCAGGTTCGTTGCGTGGGAAAACTAACACAGCATATCCTTTTTTTTAAGTGGTTTTAGGAGATTTATTTGTGGTTATGCATATCAGTTTCTATCTTGCGAATGTGGAACATACAGTAATACAGAGCAGGGATGTCAAAAATTGTTTGATTGTAGTGTTTGGATTGTGAATAACTGTGTATTTTGAAAGAGCTTTGGCTGATTTGCTGATTTTTTATTCTTTTTACGTCATTCTTGAGATGTTTCCTGTAGTTGCAAAATTCATGGATGAACTAAGAAAATATTTGTGAGGTTATATAAACCCTGAAGGCTCATGAATGATACCTTTTCCAGAAGTTGACAAATGAGATTTGTGAAATTTTACTTTATGGAGTGTGTTTTTATCATAAACTATAACCTTTGCTCTGAATTTGACAAAACAGAGGTTTGGAATTTTACTGAATGGGTATTATGTTTTTTTTTTTTTTAATCGAGGAAAAATCTTCAGAAATTGAAAGCTCAGACATTGTGATTTTTACCAAAATTTGTAAACAACCAACTAAATTATTTCTCTTCATTAACCTTTTCCAGAATTTGACGTAACAGAGGTTTCAAGTTTGACTCATTGAATGTGTATGATGTCATAAAGCATAACATACAAAATATAACCTTTTCCAGATTTTGACAAAACAGAGGTTTGAAATTTTACTTATAAAAAATTTATGACTTTTTTCACTTCGTCGACCTTTTCCAGAATTTCACAAAACAGAGGTTCCGAATTTTACTTCATTGTATGGGTTTTATGTTTTTTACAACTGGATCGATGAAAAATCTTGAGACATTGAAGGCTCAGAAATTATGATTTTTTTCAATTCATTAAGCTTTTCCAGTATTGTCAATGTTATGTTTGAAATTTTTACTTTGATGTCATAAACTATTACGTTTTCCAGAATCTGAAAAAACAAGAGTTTGAAATTTTACTTCATTGAATGCGGTTTTATGTTTTCTGACAGCTGGATTGATTAAAAATCTTTTGAAATCGGAGGGTTAGACACCGACAGGAATTTATTGAAAACAGAAGTTTGATTGCTAACTTTGCACAATCGAAGTGCTCTAGAGGTTTTTGAGGGTGCTGAATCCATATATAGAGTCAAAAAACCAGTTTGAATAACAAAAACCAAGATTTTACCTCAAAATTTTTCATCAGATTCCAGCACCTGAAACTTCAAAAAGTCACACTAAAAACAACACCAAACCGAGTAAAAACCATTTTTTTTCCAAAATTTAACAAAACAAGCTACAGTATTTCACTTCATTGAATGTTTTTTTTTTCCTTTTCTGAGATTTCTTTTTGGAAAGAGGTTTAATTGCAATATCAGGCAATTTTAAAAATTGTTGCAGTGATTGGGATCATTCTTCCGCGGTAGTTTTGGAGCATATTACAAAAGAAGAAATAAGTTGCAACTTACTGCCAGCGGTTGTCAAAGGGATAAGCCGTGGACAAGCTTTTGGGAAAGGATGTGCACTGCATTGAACAGAGCTGTGCATTCTGGCAAACCATAAATATTGAAATAGATTTCTCATAAAATAGAACGAAATTATGATTTTCAAAATTAATTTTTTTTCAATAGAGTAATTAATTTATTTCGTGGAAACATATGTTGTAAAATTTCTACGTTCTAGATATATTCATCAAAGTCTTAGGGTTTGTAGGGAGGATAAATTTATCACATATTTAATGTTGGATTTAATTTTATCCTAAAAGTATTAAACAATAATAGAACTAACTACATTTTAGATCTCTAGTTGCATCGACAGAAAGTGAGGTGCATTAAAGCTTGGGTGGCAGAGACATCATTGTAATAGACATGGACACTGATAAAATAACATGGAAATTATTTCATATTCGATGTTTAATGTTATAAATATATATAAACTAGCATAGATCCACTTGACCCTATATTTTTTTAAGCCTGAGAAGTTATTTGATATTTATCCCTTTTGTTGCTTAATAGATCTAGAGTTACAGAGAATCTATACTAGTATTTGCATCATTTCTTCCCTAGCAAAGATCTATAGGCAATGGGACGATTGGTCTATGAGAGTTTATGTTTTTTGTAACGGGATTTTTATGTGTCCTAGTATTAAATGATAAAGAACTAATTTAAGAAGTCTAACGCTAAGCAACAATGGACTTATTCAAGTACATGAAATTGTGTTAATGTCTAGCCTTGATATCTTTGAAAATTTTAGTGGTTTGTTTGTTGCTTGTTTAGAGGATTTGTTGAGTTTGAAATTAGTCTCTTGAATGCTTATGGTTCTCATATCATGCATAGATCGATAGATCGATAGATCTAGTTCTATTATTATAATTGTTATTGTTTTCTTTATATATTTGGTGGTTTGAGGAAAGATATTTTATTTCCTTTCACTTCGTGGCATGATTTCGACATCTACACCTTTTAGAATATAGTAAAATATTTTTCTTATTATAGATTTTTCTTGGAAAAGAATTATTGAGAGTTAGGTGCAAATGCACAATGTTGTGTAGCATTAGTGTGATAAATATGGGATAGTGCAAAGCATAGTTTTGAATATTAGTCTAATTTGACTCGTACCTAATCAACTCAGTCAAGTTGATTGTTGGTTGAACGGCTAATTGTTGGTTCAATGGACAGAAGGTCTTGCAGGCACAAATACCAAAGGGAAAGATGGAGCCCATCATGGGGTACTCTTTGTAATTCTCCACCACTGCTACCTTCCATGCTTCCTCAAACTCCTCTCCAACCTCAATATCAGTGTTAGTAGTAGCATGAGAAACAACACTACGCTTAACAGAACTAGAAGAACGCGTTTTCCAAACTACACGAGAACTACTTCCCTCACGAGTCACCATGTGCCATGCTCGGTCTCGATGGTTCTCTTCCTTCTACTACTGGTTCAATTATCATATCTTCATTGGAACCAACACCCCGAACTCCACTAGACAACGATTCACCATTTTGTAGTAGTGATTCGCCATTTGTACTGGTGATTCGCCATGATTTTATAGGATAATATAATCTCGTGAGAGATTCACCAAAAAATTATATATACATATTATATTATTAATAAAATCGCCTTCCATTTTTCCTATGTATCATGGGGATTCGCCTATTTATTATATATATAAATTTAGGGGGGTTCTTAAAATTTTCCCTGCTTTATATATACATATTATATTATTAATAAAATCGCCTTCCATTTTTCCTATGTATCATGGGGATTCGCCTATTTATTATATATATAAATTTAGGGGGGTTCTTAAAATTTTCCCTGCTCCTACATATTGAGACAACTTAGTGAGATCCTCAGATGGATTCACTTCAGTATGCTTGTAGACAATATTCATCAACTCCTTCTGTGGAGTGGAAAACATGTCCTGATCTATCTTCCTTCTTTTTATCTGTTTTCTAACAATAGCCTTATGTTTAGGGCTATAAAATACATCCAAAGGAGGGTTCTCCTCAATATTCAATACAATCTGCCCTGTAGGATGTTCAGGAATGATTTCGACATCCTGCTCTACTTGCTCTTTATCTTTATCCTGCAGTCCTAATTGCTGAGCGAATTGATAATATTGTTTCAACAATTGAGAAGAAACATTAAGATCAGCAGAGTCTATAATATTCTCAGTAGTTTCTTTTCCTTCCAATTGTGTATCTGTTTTCTTTGTATTTGTTCCCTGCTCAATGGTTTTGCTATCTGATTCTCCTTTTTTATTATGCACATTAGTATCAGTACTTGTGCATTTTCCTTTTGTTTGAGTTGTTGACTGCTGATCAGTATTTCGATCGGATTTACCATCAGTATTCCCTTTCTGAGTATCAGGTTTGCCATCAGTGCTCACCTTTTTAGTATGTACAGTTGGCTGGTTAATAACCGATTGTGTAATGAATTTACCAGTAGATGTTTCTCCTGGTGTTTTTTCAGATGTACCCTCTGTCTCTGACCCTTGTATAGGAATTCTCAGTTGGTCTAGAGGAACTCTCAACAATCTTTGACTTCTGAATAACAAAAATTTATTCATTTCTTCCTTCTGGAATTTAGACTTTGCTAAATCATAAACTTGAGGAAAATCATTCAACGAAACAAACAAATCATCAAACTCATCTGGTTCATGCTTAAATCGAGCAATTGAAACTGAAGCAGTAACATTAAAATCTATCTGTCGTGGATCATACTGTCTCCCTGGAATGGTTGCAAATTTACAACCTTTTATTTTGGCGACTTCCTTTTCTGCGTGTTTGAAGTCATTCAGAGTAAACTAACCACAATTGAATGGGAATGGAGGCCACATTCTTTTCTTACTATTGTTTAGAGCTCTGGATATTCCTTCAACTGTCAATTGATAGGAGATTTCCTGGGCGAGAAGTTTGTCTGGAACAATAAGAGGAAGAACATGGGGTTCCACAATACTCCCAAAAATCCTGATGTATGTGAATTTCTCCTCTCCAAACCAATCTCCTATTGAGGATAAGTCGGCTTTAGCTTTGTCGGAGAATCTAGGAGGGAAGCGATTGAAAATGGTTTGAAAGACAGGGATAAGGAAACCATGGCATATTCTATACACATTATCTTGGAAATAAACTTTCCAAAGAAGTTTATGATATATATGAATTGGAGTAGGGTCTTTGGGAGTCCATTTCCATCCTAACAAGGGAAACTCGGAATTAAAACAAAGAGCGTCTAAAATATAAGCACAAAAGAAAAAAGGAGTGGAATTTCCAGCAGTTTTATCTTGTTTGTACTCGAGTATTCTATTAGCCATTCTATCAGAGAGAATAACAGCCCAGTCCATAATGTCGAAATTGACAGCAGCTAAGATTAATGGGACCATTTGTATAGAAAACCTAGCAAAATTTTCATTACCAAATAATCTACACATCATGGCGGCGACATAGCAATACGGAGGTAAGAGGGAATCTACCGAATACATACCGGATGCTTCATTTCTGTTCTTCTCAGGATTTTTCCTCCAATCCTTGATAGGATCAGATTGAACTTTATTATTATCAGCAAACTCTTTGATAAATTCTTTGTTATAAACCCTCTGCGGATCAGGAAGATGATACATTGCCTTAATTTCTTCTGCTTTAAACGACCCAAAAGATACTCCAGAAGCTGAAACAAACATTCTGTCCTTTATTTTCACACTATCGATGACCCATCGAATCACATCATAATAAGGAATGATGCTTGCTCTAGCTGCAATTCGATGTAGAAATGAATTTGCGAGTGATTTTTCAGTAATCTTAGAGTCGGAATCTGAGCTATCTTCATCTGGAACTGATTCCTTTTCCACTGTGACTTCGGGGTTTTCTTTCTCCAATAGATTGTAAAATCCTTCCCACGTCATTCTTCCGAGCCCTTGGCATGATGTATCTGTAACTAATCTCAGTTTTGTTGGCTTTTATTTTGAGACTGTAGGAGTCTCAAAAAACTTAACGGGAAAAGCAGTCTTGGTTCTTCTCGCTCTCTTCGACATTTCTGTGTTTGATACTATTTCCCTTTGTCTGTGAACGAAAGGGTTCAGCGTTCCTTGATTCTGCAAGACAATAAACTTTCAGTCGTGACAAACAAGCAACTTGAAAGGAACGATTATGAACGCATGATGCATTATTTATTGGTCTCGTATAGCACGTAAATGTTCTCTTTGGGTCACACTCATGTATTTAAAACCGAATCATCAACCAATATTCATTTGATTTTCTATTGAATACCAACGTACAATTGGAGATTTGACGCTTTGTGAAATATTATAATATTTACCTATCTTGAATTCTTCGAACGTAATAAATATCATGTATCAATCGCATCGAAAGTTTTCAAATGGTACATAAATATCATAATACAGATTTCTCGATTTGCCGATTGCGATTGCAAACTTTTCCGATTTCCGATTAGATAGTTTTAGATCGCAATCGGGGAGTTTCAATCGAAAAGAATTGTTAATGGCTTTCTCCGATTTCCGATGGTGGGGTCTACCATATAAAAGTTTTTCTCATTTAAACGAACAAATGTTTGTTTTTCTTTTGAAAAGCGTTTATTATAATAACGCGCGTCGCATCGGAGAATTTGAAATTGACCGCAAAGAGCTTATTAAAAAGTGTTCCGATCATGCGATTGCGATTGGTCGCATCGCATCGGAGATATGTAAATAGATAACTTAAACTCTTTGCGATTGAATTTTTGCGATCGAACTAATCGCATCGGCGGATTTGGGTTTATATGTTAAATTTTTCTCTAAGGGTTTTCCCCGATCTCCGATTGCGATTATTATTCATTGGACTTTTACACTTGACTTTTTTTTATGATAAGGTCTTTTATATTTGATCGGGTCGGAAGTTTTGAATGGTGTATTTGGTTTGTATACAAGCAAAGATGAGCCTTTTCAAAACAATGAATCTTTATTTCTAATTCTTTTATTTCTATAAAAAGAAAAAGGGACCCTCTTTCTAAATGAATTTTATTCTAAAATTTAAGAAAAGGGAGGGTTGTTGTATAGTACAACAGGTGGTCACATGTCTGGTTATGCTACCACACAGAATATCCTTCGTGTGGGATATTTCTGGCCATATATATTTAAATATTGTACTGTTGCAGTATGAAAGTGTCATGCGTGCTAGATCTTCCAATGCAAGATGCGTACGCCACCTCTCCCGTTACATCCTGTCATTATCGTGGGCCCTTTTTCCAAATGGGGCATCGATTTTATGACGTGTAACCCTCACTCGGCCGAGGGGCATGCTTATATCATTGTTGCCATAGATTATTTCGCCAAGTGGACCAAATCAATGCCTACACTAGCTGTGGACGGTAAGACAGCTGCATAATTCATTTTCAACCATGTGATCACTCATTTTAGCGTTCCTCAAGCCATCGTCACTGATCATGGCTCTCATTTTCAGGACTATATGATGGCATATCTGACATCTAAGTTGGGCTTGCGTCACGACAACTCAATGCCATATTACCCTCTGGCAAATGGCCAGGTTGAAGCCGTGAACAAGGTGCTTGTCACGATGCTTCAACGAACAATTGGTATACACAAATCAAGTTGCGATCTCTAGTTGTTTTTAGATCTTTGGGCCTACTGAACGTCAGTGAAGAGTGCAACCAGATTCACACCATTTCAGTTGGTGTATGGTCTGGAAGTTACTCTTCTGGTTGAATGTCAGATCCCTTCACTAAAATTGGCTGTGGAATTACTGCTCGATACTTCACCGGAGGAAGAACGTCTCCTATATGTCGAGAGATTGGAAGAAACTTGCCACTTGGCTGCTTTGGTTATCGAAGCACAAAAAAAGCAGGTTAAAGATCATTTCGATAAAATGGTTTCTCTGTGCTCTTTTATTGAAGGGGACCTCATCCTCTTGTATGATCAAGCTCATGACAAGCTTGGGGCAGGAAAATTCCAACCTATGTGGCATGGGCCCTATATCGTTAAACGTGTATTTAAAAATGGGGCTTATGAGCTGATCGATTATGGAGGTCTTCCTTTGGCGCAACCCAGAAATGGGTTGTACCTAAAAAAATATTATGCTTGAATCATTCTTGTGTAGTATATGTACATAGGTGATTTTTTCATTTTTGTGCATGTGTTTTGTGGTGTGGTTTGTAAGCATTTTTCTGCTTATTGGGTCTTCCTGATTGTGCAGATGTCTATTATTCCTTATGTCAGTTTCGCGAATGGTGCCTCCCGCAATACCAGGAACCTGTCTTCGGCAGCCTGGGTAATTTACAATCCTGCTGGTGAGTTGGTTAATTTACAAGGCGTTTTTCTAGGGCCTGCTACAAATAATGTCACAGAATATAGTGCCATTTTTTAATTATTAAATGAGGCTATTAACCTCGACCTTCACGCATTACTTGTATATCTGGACTCACAGCTTGTGGTTTTATAGCTCAATGGTCATTATTCAGTTAGAAACCCATGCATTTTAAGACTGTATCTACATATTCGTTCACTTGAAAGAAATTTTTATTACATCACATATCAGCATATACCAAGACAAATGAATACACTAACAGATGCAGTAGCCGACATGGTATTAGATATAAATTTAAAAAATTTGTAAAAACATTATCATATCTAAGCAAGATCCATGTAGAAAGTAGATGTATATATGTATGTCGAGTGTTTGCAATGTATGCATCATATAAAAACAAAAATATATATGTTTGTTTCAGTTACATTCGGAGACGACATGTCTCTCAAAAATATTCAAATAGAAAGACTAGGTGTCTAATTGGCATGATGCTCATGGTAGCACGTCACTTCCTGCACCAACCGCCTCAGTAAGCGGTGGAGACGACTCGGCACCCCTACGGTGTGCCTCTGATAAACTAGGGGAACATTAGCTAAACGAGCATAATCTGGAACTCCGTGAGCGATCCACTCTAGGTCTTGTATGAGTTCATCCCCCTCGCCCCCCTCACCTTGAGGGTCATAAGAGAGAGGGGTCCTCCTCGCTATTGGTGACATTCCGGCGGGCCTCTCTAGGCCAACATTTGCATACATATAGGATTAGATGTTATAACATGCATGTATAACAAAAAATCATAAAACTCATGAAAATACAAAAATGAGTCTTACCAAGCTCCTCATCCCAGTCCTCTCCCTCTGGGAGTGGAAGGTCTGGGTCTTCGGTAAAATCGGTGCCCGCATAGGGCCAGTCCTCCACGACGATCAATTGTCATCGGAGCCAATCAAAGAACTCGGGCCGCCAGGACATCTACTGGCCGCCCCTTACCCTAGGCATCAATGCTACCCATCGATCAATCCATGGCTTTCTCAGTGGTGGATCCGGGCCTATGGCCTCCTGGCGCTGAAAAATTGGTAATCGTCCCAGGAAGAACGACACCAGAATCGATCCATATCCAAACTTTTTCAGTTTGGTCTTCTTGCATTTTGTGAGTTTCCATTTAATGTTCATGGTCATGGCCATGGCCCAGTCAAAGATAGTTGGGTTCATACACTCCAATGCAAGAAGTAGCTGCGTCTTTGTAGCCTCGTGTGGTGCCTGCGATCCCGTAGCCCGCGTAATGTTGTGTAGAACTACTCTCAGTGCTAGATCGGGGACAGTCTGAATGTCTACTTTCCTGCTCCCTGTTCCTTTGTGTGCCCCTGGGCACACTTTGTTCATGACCATTTCCATGCTTTCTCCTGAAGGCCTGGTACCAGTTAAAATAGGGACTGGACCCCTACGTGATAGTCCAGTGATGAAGTATACATCTGATACTTCAAGCTCAAGTTCCTGGTCTCGAAGTTTGAATTTCTCCTCATCCTCATCCCAAATACTGATGAGATACTGCAGCAATTCGTCTGAGCCCAGAGACATGGTGTTAGAAAGAACTTTTTTAACCCACAATTTCGAAGAGCATTCATACAATGCTTGTTTCCCATTGCCAATTCATCTTCTTCACTATGTTCTCTCTCTTTCCATTCAATAATGATCCTTTTTGCTAGATACCTACATCAATCAATCATAGGAACATTATAAACCTTCCTGGGTATCCAAAATTACACTTCATTGGTTGATTTTTGAGGAATTTTGGCCGGATTTTTTGTTGCGCCGTTGGTGCAGCTGTTTGGCTGACAATCACGCCAACTGGCGTGACCTCTGTGTAAGACAGAGTGGATTGGCCCGGGTCTGTGCCCAGAACCTGCGCCAACCGTGGAGCCCTGAAATTTGAAAATCCTTCCCTAAAGGACCTCAAACAATGATAAAATATAGTAAAATGTAGCTTAAAATATGGACAAAGAAGTCGGGTCCTACCTGAACCGGACATAATTCGATTTGGTCCACTGGATTGATCGCACTCGTCGCCTGAAGATCTAAGCAGAAATGGGTCACTGTTTCTCTGTAAAGAGGTAAAAAGTGAAAAGTAAATATTTTTTACCACTAGTGGTCTTTAATAGCTTTTCAAAGTCCTAAATGGGTTTTTAAACATGTTTTCCGATATATTTTTTCATTATTTTCATCGAATATGTTTTACATGTGTCCTTTTATGTAGCAACAAGTTTTTCACATGGTTTTGATGAAGAGATGATTTGTATTTTATACTTTTTCGGACTCGGTAAAAACACGAAAAAGTCACTACTGGAGTCACCTTTTAGCTCTTTTTTGACTCTCTAAAACTAAAAATATTGTCAAGTCACTTGTCATTTTGAGCTCGTTAAATTGGCTGCAAAGCGATATCTACCCAGTATACGTTTACCCATTTTTCAGGCTGGGATGTGTTGGGTCGTTAATATGCCATTATTATTATCACTTGTGAATGTTTATTCCACCCATTTCTACCATTCTTCATCACGTCATTTATTATAATTTATTATTTAAATCCATTTTATGATGATTTATGCTTCTATGAATGAATGTTATTTATTCTCCTTTATTTATAATAAATTGATGATTATGAATTATTTTATCAATGATAGTTTTAATAAGTTGGTTATAACATTATCCACCATTTTTAGCCTCCAAGGTAATTTCCAGATTGAATATTTGATCATTAAAAGTGCCAACTCAGAAATGCGCTGGAATAAGGAGTGACAGTTTTGCGGTTGAGATTCTGAGCAAATGAAGACGAATCTGGAAAATCCAGAACATGGGTTTTGTTCAGAACGGACCCAATTAACTTCAATGAAGAACGGTTTGCCCAAATGCGGCTTGTACTGAGAGAAATGTAGGGTTCTTTGAGCATGATTTTCTCAGATCTGTGGTTGCGGCCGTCCTCCAAATCTCAGCTACAAAGCCAAATTCGACTTGCTGTTGTTGAAAGAGGGATGTAAATCTATTTTATTGTTGATCAATTGGTTGGAATAAATTCAATATTATTATTAGAGATCCTATTTGCTATTTAATTTCTCCACCTTCTAATTATAAAAGGAGAAGCATGTATTGTGTATGGGGGGGTGGAGAGACTTTTCTTATTGTAATTTGCAGAATTGTGCATCGGCTCTTGTTAAGAGAGTGTGAGCTGTTTGTAAACATTATTAATGCCTGATTAATAAAAGAGTTCACTGTTGTTCCAT
The DNA here is from genome assembly GCA_034641835.2 of Pinus albicaulis. Lineage (NCBI taxonomy): Eukaryota > Viridiplantae > Streptophyta > Pinopsida > Pinales > Pinaceae > Pinus > Pinus albicaulis. The sequence continues at coordinate 693,008,408 of CM076572.1, read as the reverse complement.
TTCTCAAGCGCTGGAGTAAAGCACGGCAACGCTTCACCGGTGGTTGAGGGCCCGGCCCTGGTGGAGCGATCTGCTGTTTGTATTTCTATTGGTTTATTTCTGTTGTGTGAAGTTCGTTTATTTATTGAGTTATTGCTAATTGGATCAAATATAGAGTCATTGTTATTCCATTCTTTACAAGAAGCATGATTCATGATTCAATTGTTATAAAATGTTGTTTTTCTGTATCTAATTCCAGTTGTTATTCCTTTTGTTTATGAATTACGATAGTTGATTGTTGCGTGGCTGTCGACAGGATTAGAGAGTAGAAATCTAGTTTGCTTGGTTATGAATTGAATTCACTGTTTATTTTACGCTGCTATTCAATTCATGTTCATTGCTTTTAGATTGCTGTTCCTTTCCAGGTTGCGTTTTAGATTTCATTTCCTTTTAGTTGTTTTCACTTGCTTTGAGATCTCTAAACTGTAGAGGGCAGAGCTAATCATTCCAGGTCCCCAGATTTGGTCATCTCACATCGATTTCTAGGGAAAGAGTTATTACTATTGCATCCCTAATCGATGTCTAACAAGGTTGCTGTAGTGTAGTCTTTACATTTCTGTCATTTGTAATTAGATTTCTTTTCAAGCAGATTTCTTTTCAAGCATTTATTATTTTTGCATTTGTATTTCTATACTACATCTTCACAAACATTACTCTTGAGTAAATAGCCGCCTCAGACTGAGTACACTCTTGAAATAAAAAGTCGGCCCTGGGTTGATAATTAATGTGAAGGTAATTAGGAGTTAAAAAGACCCTTTTTATCGCTCCACATTTTGGCGCCGTTGCCGGGGAGAGTGTAGCCATTTCTAAAGAGTAGTGTGAATCTGATGAGTGCCTGCTAGGGAAGAGTTGGATCTTAAAAACGGAAGGTAAGAACCTACGTGCGGAGCATGTAAAATCCCTGCTCCACTGTCTGCTTTCCTAACAAATTTGTTGTTGCTTTGTTGGGTAGAAATAGATGTTTGAATTTTTGTGTGAGTGACTAGGGAAAAAATAGAAATTTTGAAAAATAAATCACATGATTTCATTCAAGTGGTGATGTAAGCACCACCCATTTCACTAACCGATTGATAGGAACATTTGAAGAAGGAGCCTCGAAGAAACACATGAAGAACATCTTATATTATGGTAAGAAATGACTCACGTTTCTACTTTTGAATTTCCTATCAAAGATCTAGGAGGAGTGACACAAATGCACATAATTCCCCCATCTTTACCAAATTTTCATGGTTTAGCAAATGAAGATCCAGATACATTCTTATTTGAGTTCGAAATACTTTGTAGAGGATATGATTATTGTACTGATGATCAAAGATTGAAAGTGTTTCCTCTTACTCTAAAAGGAGCAGCTCTCTGATGGTTCATGAGCCTAGGTGGGAATTGCATCCAATCATGGGAGGACATGAAGAACATATTCTTGAAAAAGTACCAAGACTATTGCAAATCCAATGAAGATATTTTTGGTATAATACAAGGGGAAGATGAAAGTTTGGAGGATTATGTAGATCGATTTCATTATAACCTTCAAAAATCAAAGCATAAGCATTTGGAAAAAGAGATCTTAAAAACACTCCTTCTTAAAGGAATCAAAGATGAATTTTTAGAACTCTTAAATCTGATAGGAAAAGGTGATGTTTTTCGGTTATCATATGATGATGTTTGTGAGTTGTGCATAAGGTATTCAAGAGGAATCTCCAAGGCTGGTAAGAATTCTAGAGATGTTTGTTCTTTCTTTTCCAAATCTGCTACAAGAATAGGAGACATAAGAGCTGAAATCGATGATTTATTTGAAAATTTTAAAGTTGATTTTATTAGCTCTCTAAGCTCAAAATTGGACGTTTTGCAGGTTCATAAAAATGAAGAATTTGATGAAGTGTTTTTCCCTCATGACCGAAAGGAGCAGCCCACAGATACTCACTCTTCCTTATCTAGGATGGAAGTAGCATATCAAAGAGATAAGGAAGCTACAACAAGGTCAACAGGTATGGTTCAAAACACTTCTTCTCCATTCTCTTACTTGCATAATCCATTATGGAATACTCATGTTCTAGGGCAGCCATGTCGATTTCAATATAACCACCAATCTTATCTACAAGTTTGGCATGGTTCACCTTATGATTGCATGACTACTCTCCCTCATCTTGTAGCACAAGCACATTCTCCATATTCTCCACCAGCTCTTTCACAACATCCTGCTTGCATATCAAATTTATCCACTCAACCCAACCAACCACATCATCACAATGCTCCATTCCATACACAAATTCCTGCTCAACTAATTCCACACACTCACCATAATAAATCAGTACAACATGCTTACAATGTTGATCTGCTAAATTTACCCACCGTTTCCACCCATTCTATCTCACATGCGCCATTAGAGAAAACTTACAATGAGATTTAGAATGTTTCAAATTCAAAAATTGTAGAAGCTATGGAAGCAAATGAGGTTTCTTCTAGGTTGCACCAACAAACCATTTTAAAAGCTCAAGAACTTCATGGTATGATGAGAAATCAAGAAAGTAACGGATATATTGAAGATTGGTTTCACTCCATCACGTGTTTGCATCATCACTCTATGCTTCAACAATTTTTGATACCATTTTTTCAAGGGAAGTTGGCTTCTCATACCCTAATTTTCATTAATACGCATTTTTCAAATTTGGGTATGTGTATACATGAAGCCTTATTTCGAAAATGGCTCCACTGGAAGTACTCATATACGTAGTCATATTCATTTTTCAAATCAAAATAGGTTAGTATAAAACATAAAATAAATAAGGGAATAAATAAATGCATTTTGTTTTTTATGTAAAACTAGTTGTTTTTTTTGTTGCAACATGCTATGCAAATCAATATTGGTGATAATTTTTTAATTCATTTGTGTATGTAGATGAATTATAATGGAAATAATAGCTCTACAAACACTCATATTCATTTTTTATCACCACTTTGAAAAAATGCTTGAATATCATTTTTTTGGCTTGCGGGCTTGATGAACTTTCTGGAAAAACAGTCGGGACAGTCATGTTTTGAGGGACCAAAAATGAATATTTTTAAAACCTGTTTCTACCCTAGATATCCCTTGATGTCTAATTTCTAACCCAATTTGAATCAGTCAATTTGGATTTGAAACGAAAAAGTTAGAACCAAAACATTGACCGGATGTCTAGCGGGCAGCTCAGGAACAGAGTTGGGACAGTCAGTTTTTGGAGGCCTAAATGACCATATTTTTAAAACCTGTTTCTACCCTAGATAGCCCTTGATGTCTAATTTCTAATACAATTTGAATCAGTCAATTTGGATTTGAAACGAAAAAGTTAGAACCAAAACATTGACCGGATGTCTAGCGAGCAGCTCAGGAACAAAGTTGGGACAGTCAGTTTTTGGAGGCCTAAATGACTATATTTTTAAAACCTGTTTCTATGGTAGATTCCCCTATGAATCTAGTTTCCAATGCAATTGGAACCACTCATTTTCGATATCGTATGGGGAAGTTATGATCAAAATACTAACTGTCTATCGTAAATCAGCACCCTTAAAACTCTGTTTTTCCGGATGTTCCTTACAGTATTTCACCTATCAATTCTTCTTTTCTTCAAAACATGTTTCTATTGGAGATAAATAAATGAATCTAATTTCATTTCCAATTTGAATCATTCGAATCCGACATCAAACGAAGAATATATGCTTAAAACATTCACTGTTGTTCTAAGTGGGGTAAGCGAAAATGACTCTGTTATGCAGGTTGTTCTAAGTAAAATTGACATATCATATCATTGAATTTTTAAAACATGTTGATATTGGAGATTAACCTTTGAGTTAGCTCTCATTTGGCTTTGGAATCACTCAATTTGGACGAAAAACAAAGAAGTTGTGACTAAAACACTGCAGGTTAGCATGATTGGCCACTGCTCTCCCGCAGGTAACAAATAAATTTTACTTTGTTATTTTCTCCACGGATTTGTTCTACAGAGTAACTACTTGTTAGTTTTTTTGCATAATTCTTGGATTAGGGGAGCCCGCGCACCTCTCTTTCTCCATGATTTAATGTTTTCTTGCAGGTAAACACTCGTTTTTTGCGGGTCTTGGGAAAATAAAGAAGGTCAATTTATGGACGAGTGATTTTTGAAAGAAATTTTATGAAACAAAGGAATTTCATCTAACTCATTACCCAACGGATTCGTAATAGAAGAAATGAAGAATTGATTTCAATTTGAAGATTCATGTCTTATCACTACTGCCAAAACATTTTTTCAAAGAGATCATTTTTTTGACATAACATCATAGCTGTTGTAACTTAATTTATTTATTTACATACTGTTTTTGTTGTTTTTTTTTCTAATTTCTCTTATATTTTGTGTTTCAGGTATTGCTTCATTCAAAGTGTAACTCATCCTCAGCATCAATTCCGTGAACAGCTAATTTGTTTTTTTGCATGTTTGCATTTTATGATTGTCCATTTTGTTGTTCCTTCAAAAGAGCAACCCTTTGGGAGTATTTTTGAGAGCAACCTTTTCTTCCTCTTGTGGGATTATTCCTAGTTCATATCAACCACATTTTACTGATTCCCTTTCATGGCATGAAGTACACTATTTTTATGAGGACAAGAATTATGGATTCTATTGAGGCAAGTTAATATCATTCATGTTATGATCTTTAACAGGACAGCTCCTTGATGATAGATTATTTTCAAAAGGGACACAATTATTTGTATACTACTTTACTGCATTGTTTTCTATTGAACATGATGTTGATTGATCATCTTAATACCATGTTGGTTCCACCCTTCCTGGTTATAATCTTCTCTGTCTGTAATAAATGAGATTATGGGTATATTTTTTTTCTATTGACATGTTCAACTTCTTCCACCATCCATGCTCTTAAGGAGTACTGGGCCTCCCTCTTTTTATCATAAAATTGTGTAATAACAACAAAATTTTGTTCACAGATGGAGGATAGGGGGTCTCATTACGAGCCAGCCTACCATGTTCATAAGGTTGTAAGAAAGTGACATTCCCATTATGGCCACCACACCAGGGTTATGATCCATTGGATAGCCCAATTATCCTTGGAACAGGAGGTCTCATCACGAGCCGGCCTGATCACTTTTGCTACATCCCAGTGAACGGCAGTGTGGTTATCTGGTTACCACGCCAGCACATTGATCTCTTCTGTAGAACAACAATGTAACTCTCTAGTTATAAATTGAGGATTCTGGCTCATATGGGTTAAAAAGCAACCCTGCCGAGGCTATGGACGCCTGCTGGCAGCAGCAGCTCTGCTTATGGTATTGAAGTTATATCTTATCGTCAATTATTATTATAATACCCTTTTCTTATTTTTTCTTTTTATCAGAGAAGTTATTTCCTTAACTTTTTCCTTGTTTTGAACCTTTATGCATGAGAAATTGTTTTATGATCAATCGCATCATTTTCAGCTAGCATACTATCAGTAAAGCATCTTTTTGGCATATTGCTGTCCTTTTTCTCTTTTTCGTAACTTATCATCAATCCAAAGCGTCCTATCTCTTATTCATAACTATCTTTACACACTCTACTCTCATTATAATCATAACTCTCGTTGTCCTATCATTGATATGTGTACTCTGCTTCATTTACTGATATATTGTTCATTCCCGTGCCTTGCCGTCAGCACAACACCTCTCATATGCTTTATGGTCATGGAATTCCTTTTCCAATTGGAGGGGGGAATGTATGCATTATGGGATTGCATACGATATGATTACTGCACTCTACCATCACTTGTTGATTTGCCAAAATATTAGTATTGCATGTATACATAAGTTTTTCTGATTGAAATTTTTGCATGCATCTTATCTATTGCTTACACTATGGATTCAAGAACATTGTATGCCAAATAGTGCTTTGTTTGCAGGAAAACAACAAGTATGGGCAGAATTCTATTCACAGCATGACTACAGTATTGCAACTAACAGAAGAGGCTCGAGCAACTCGCGAACGTGAATAATTCTTCAAACATGATGTGCTTACCTGGATTCCACCTTTTGCATCACTTTCAGCACCAACTCTGCCTACATCAGCTTCAACAACTGCCAGTCCATATATGTCATTCCACATTTTTGGAGGTAAAACTTGAGGTAAAATAACATCATTTTCTGATTTATTACGAATTTAGGAGAATTTCATAAAAATCCATTTTGAGCATCATTTATCATCCTTCAGTCCACATCTATACCACTCCCTATTTTTCAACGGCATATCATTTTCGAGTATGGGGGAGTGTTCCTTTCATTCATTTCTTTCTTATGACCATGTCATCCATATTCTTTATCATCCATTGTTATTCTTATTCATTCTCAACACCTCCATTATTCCATGTTGTTTTACACCAAGCATAGAATTCAACAGATGGTGGCAACCGCCTCTATTTGTTTTCTAGCATTGCATGAGGGCATGCTAATTCTTCAGAGAGGGGGAGGAATTGCTACGCATGATGGATGTTTTCAATTTTCTTTCTCATTTAAGGCATACAATTTCAGTGCAAAAATTGATTTCCATAATATTTTTAAAAAAACCATGAACTCAATTCTTGTGATTTCTGGAAAACACAGATGTATCATTAATACAAACCCAGATAATTTCAAGATAAATTGGTTCATAAAATTTCGGAAATCATGCACTCTCACCTACAGCCATTTTGTTTATATCTCATGATCCGTGCATCAAAACGATCTGATTTTTGGATCATGGAGGCATTCATATATTATAAATTTACTTGCCAAATTTCAACAAAAGCTGGTTTGTAGTTTTTGAGAAAATGGTTAATGAAGTTTGCTGTTACTTATATCATATTTTGCTGCAACTTCATACATATAGTTGAATGTCAATATAAAATTTTTTATGTCTTCATCAAGATTACTAAAAGAGAATATTCATTAATTAAGGAAGAATTCATTTGTTCTATCCATTTCATGAGCTAAGATGAACATATTTTTATTGCTTGGTTAACACATGGGTTTTTGTCTTTGGGTTGCATGAGAACATGCAATATATTCAGGTTTTCGTTGCATGAGGACATGCAACATATTGAGTGTGGGGGTATGTTGGGCCGTTAATATGCCATTATTATTATCACTTGTGAATGCTTATTCCACCCATTTCTACCATTCTTCATCACGTCATTTATTATAATTTATTATTTAAATCCATTTTATGATGATTTATGCTTCTATGAATGGATGTTATTTATTCTCCTTTATTTCTAATAAATTGATGATTATGAATTATTTTATCAATGATAGTTTTAATAAGTTGGTTATAACATTATTCACCATTTTTAGCCTCCAAGATAATTTCCGGATTGAAGATTTGATCATTAAAAGTGCCAACTCAGAAATGCGCTGGAATAAGGAGTGACAGTTTTGCGGTTGAGATTCTGAGCAAATGAAGACGAATCTGGAAAATCCGGAATATGGGTTTTGTTCAGAACGGACCCAATTAACTTTAAGAAAGAACGGTTTGCCCAAATTCGGCTTGTACTGATAGAAACGCAGGGTTCTTTGAGCACGATTTTCTCAGATCTGTGGTTGCGGCCGTCCTCCAAATCTCAGCTACAAAGCCAAATTCGACTTGTTGTTGTTGAAAGAGGGATGTAAATCTATTTTATTGTTGATCAATTGGTTGGAAGAAATTCAATATTATTATTAGAGATCCTATTTGCTATTTAATTTCTCCACCTTCTGATTATAAAAGAAGAAGCATGTATTGTGTATGGGGGGATGGAGAGACTTTTCTTATTGTAATTTGCAGAGTTGTGCATCGGCTCTTGTTAAGAGAGTGTGAGCTGTTTGTAAACATTATTAATGCCTGATTAATAAAAGAGTTCACTGTTGTTCTATTTCTCAAGCGCTGGAGTAAAGCACAGCAACGCTTCACCGGTGGTTGAGGGCCCGACCCTGGTGGAGCGATCTGCTGTTTGTATTTCTATTGGTTTATTTCTATTGTGTGAAGTTCGTTTATTACAATTAAAGAATTGAGTTATTGCTAATTGGATCAAATACAAAGTCATTGTTATTCCATTCTTTACAAGAAGCATGATTCATGATTCAATTGTTATAAAATGTTGTTTTTTTGTATCTAATTCCAGTTGTTATTCCTTTTGTTTATGAATTACGATAGTTGATTGTTGCGTGGCTGTCGACAGGATTAAAGAGTAGAAATCTAGTTTTCTTGGTTATGAATTGAATTCACTGTTTATTTTACGCTGCTATTCAATTCCTGTTCATTGCTTTTAGATTGTTGTTCCTTTCCAGTTTGCATTTTAGATTTCATTTCCTTTGAGTTGTTTTCACTTGCTTTGAGATCTCTAAACTATAGAGGGCAGAGCTAATCATTCCAGGTCCCCAGATTTGGTCATCTCACATCGATTTCTAGGGGAAAGAGTTATTACTACTGCGTCCCTAATCGATGTCTAGCAAGGTTGCTGTAGTGTAGTCTTTACATTTCTGTCATTTGTAATTAGATTTCTTTTCAAGCATTTATTATTTATGCATTTGTATTTCTATACTACATCTTCACAAACATTACTCTTGAGTAAATAGCCGCCTCAGACTGAGTACACTCTTGAAACAAAAAGTCGTCCCTAGGTTGATAATTAATGTGAAGGTAATTAGGAGTTAAAAAATTTTTTATCACTCCCACAAGGATGGATGACTTCTGAAAGAATGCCACTGGCACACTTACAACTAGGAAGTTTTCCAGACAAGTTTCTATACCCAGAATCTGAGGAGCTATCCTACGAGAATTACTAGAGTTTTAATTTCTGCCTTCTTTTCAAACTCTCTAAATATGAAAAGATGTCGAGTTCTTCCTTTGTCAGGCTCGTTAAAAACCTGTGACATCGGACTCCGTCGTCATGACATTACTCGAGTTACTCCTTCCCAAGGCTTGTAAAATGTACTAGGTTGGATTTGTCCGAAGGAAAAACTTACATCCCAAGCATATGCTACCCCCTTCAAGCTTATTTTCAAAAATAATTAGAGTACTCGCCAAAAATGGTGGGGAAAATGGAACCAATATTATAGTCGTGTAGGCAGTATGTCGCTCTTGAACATAGCACTTGTCTGCATTCGTGTCGGGTTGGGGACATATCATCTCATTATCTACTTGCCTTCAAGGGTTTGGGTAATCTCTTTTGACCTCTCATCTACTCTTTGCCACGTCACCATGACCTCAGATCCCTTGACGTCAAATACTGCCAAATCCAATGTCGTGTCGTCTATATGTTCAAGAGAAGTTGGCCTCTGCAGTTTTCGATCTCCATCTAATTCTCTGTTGGTCTTGATTCACAAACATCATGTTCCTCTATCTCGTGTCGATGATGCAAGAAACATTATGGTCCAACTTCGATCAAGGTCACTTCCTATCGACTTCAACTCATTATCCACGAAGCTGATTTAGAGACTCCCTTCAAGTACCTTGGAGCCTATATGCCTCAATGGAAGGTTCTTCGCATTTGATGTAAGGTTTTCATTATTGGCCTTTGATCAGATGATTCTACGGTTGTTCGGTGCCAGATCACTGTTCACATTCCGTGGATTTTACCTCTTGTACCTTGAAATCCATTTTCATTATTGGTGGTTTCTCTCGCGTTTGTTAACAGTCTTCATCATTGGCTGGTAATCAGACGATGGTGTTGCATGTTCGACTTCAGCTCATTTATTTGCATGCTCGAACTTGTACTTTGTTTGGGTCAAGATGGAGCACAAGACCCTGGATCTCATCTAATGAAATCCAAGCTGCGGGTTCTTTGTGGATTATTATGACTTATTGCATGACTCTTTGGATTAGATGGATGCGACCATACCTGAGTCTACTTGTTGATCCTTATTTTGCTAGATGGCTGCATCCATACCTTGGATCTCATTTTTTACACTTTATTATGGATGGCTGCACCCATACCACATATCATGTATCATAGATATTAGTTGTATTTGTACTCACGGGTCTTCTGACGACAATATTTTCAGTTGAATGCGTTCTCATAAAGCATTTCACCCCTCCCTCTCTTTCAGACCTCATGCTTTAGGGGGCATCTGTTACATAGAATTTTGTCACCGTCCCTGCAATCCATTGCCCATACATTGGAGGAATATTCCCGTGACCTGTGAATAGTAAAATTTCCTGAAAACACCTTGATGGCATCCTTCTGCATAAGGGCAAGAATTCTCCTTGAGAACATTTCCTCAGGAAAGCCCCAAAAACCCATGTTTTGGCATTGGCGCGAGTATCCAGTTCATCCCTTGCGCTAATGGGGAAAATATACATTAGTGGGCGCACCAGCTGGCGCTTTGTCCCTGTGTTGCACTCGCGCCAACCTGTTTTGAAGTGTTTTTTAACAAATTGGAGGCGAAAGTTCGATTCTAACAACTTCAGAATGAATCATCAAAAAGAGGTTGGGTTTTTTGGCTCTGGATCTCCTTGTTTAGGAAGTGGTTTTCCACCTCTCATGGAACCTTCCTAAGAGATAGGACTCCTCCCCATGATTATAGGGATCCTAACCTCTCCTTCTCCTTCTATAAAAGCCTGCCCTCTCCATTTTCTAGCTAGCTGAACTTTTGGGAAGGAAATTATAGTTGAGTGACAATCAAGAGAAGAGCTAAGGAGAATCCTTTGAGAGAGAGATTTTTTCCAAATCCCTGACGAGCTTTTTCAGACACGTCCTGTTGGAATCCTGTTGAAGGAAGATCACAACGTCAGAGCACCAGTTGTAATCGTTCTCTCGTATCTTAATATACATGACTCTGCTATTGGTTCCATGATTGTGTTTGTCCATTATATAATTCAATTTCATTCGTTCCTCTCTGACTAATTGATAGTTATAAAGTGTGAAATATTATGTTGCATGTTGTCTCTCTTATTTGCATGTGTACAGGTATCTAGATGCAGCGAGCTCACGGATCGTGACCTGTCTATCTAGGAACAGAAGCGCCACTTCTTCTTCGACAACAACAGTGAAGGAATCATGGTAAGCAGTCTATCATGATTCTATATTTTGTAACTAGGAATCAATAGCTTTGCGTGTTTCGATTGTTGCGAGACCCACTCTAGGGCTAGTGGGATCGCCTCTTTCCGCAGAGGGGATTTACCTCCACAAAAAAATTGTCTAGTGCATCTGGTGTCATGTTATGGTTGGAGTACTGGTATTATGGGATATTGGTCCTCTTAACTGGGAGTCTAGCAGATGAACAAGTTGTAGTGGATTCCATTTCTATTTGAATGAGCATTTGTGCTTGGGACATTATGATACCAATTGGATTTTTTGTCACAACTGGAATGAGAGCTGCCAATGAGCTCGGGGCAGTAAATAGCGAAGGAGATAAATTTCGAATTAAGGTTTCCGTTAGTACTTCAACTGCTATAGGAATTTTCATTTCTGTTCTTGTTTTTGTGTTTCATTAGGAATTCTCACTAATGTTCACTACCAGTTCAACTATCAGAGAAGTTTTTTTTAGATTGGCAATTTTTCTCAGATTTACAGTCCTCCTTAACAATGTTCAACCAGTACTTTCAGGGGTAGTTTTTGGAACAGGATGGCAATCATAGATTGCATGGGTCAACATTGGGTGTTACTATGTCATTGGAATCCCATTATGCTTATGGCTCAGTTGGGTATATAATTTAGGAGTATTGGGTACTTGTATAGGAATGATATGTGGAACAACAATGTAGACTCTTGTGTTGACATATATTACATATATATGTGATTGGTGAGGATAGGTCACAAAGCATACCATCTTTGCTAGGAAGTTAACAAATTTGTAGGCGACAACTATTTAATAGTTTTAGTTTTAAAAGGCTGAGGATCTTCTAGTGGAAAGGATGAGTCAGCAAGAAGATTCAAAAGCCTTCCAAATCTCTTAGTTTAAGAAAAAATCCTATTCTCCTTCCAGATGTCAACAACATATTTCCTTATAATTTAAATCAATCTAGAAAGTTCATAGGTGGAATAAGCGTGTAGAGTTTTTAGCTAATAAGTGTTAGGAAGTTGTTAATTTGTATTAAGTAGCTAGGATTACGAGCCTTTTAATATCTATTAGGAATTTAGAAACAGTTAGGAGGTTGCAGATTTCAAGGAGAGTCCATCCGGGACTATTTTCAATTTAATTATTTTATATAACTTGATTAATTTATTTTTATTTTTTTAATTTTATTTTCCTAAAATCTAGCAACAACTAGATTATTGTAGTTTCTATATATTTGATGGATTGTAATAATAAAGGATGGGATTTTGATGCCAAGACTCAACACTTTGTAATAAATTCTCTTATTAGATTTCTAATGAAAACCTTCCGGCTCTAGTTTTTGACAGAATTTTGTGTTTCTAGTACATTTTTCCAGTATTTCCATATAGATTTTCTGCACATGTTCAAATTTGCATATAAGAGCCATGTAAGAATATATTGGGTTTCAATCTCTTTTAAATCCCCTGTAGATTTATAATTGCTTAAAGAGACTAGTATATCAGACTCTCTATCTGATCTAGCTCCTCTTTGAAACTAGTTATTTTTTGTTCTTATATATTCTCTTGAATATGTTTTGTTGGGCTGTAGAAATCTTCTACATGCATCAAAATATCCCTATTTGTTAAGTAGTTAGTATGGTTGCTCAATTATTATGAATCTTTCTACATTATTCTATCAAACTCTTATACAAATCAAGTCGTTCTGTCAAGTTGGAAGCTAACACATTCAAAAGGGACCCTGTGAGAGAGGTATTTAATAATGATGAGGGTTTTTCATTTATTGACAACCACCCCTAATTAAAATCATAAATCTAGCCATTGTGCTTCAAAGGTTGTTTTTCAGTGACAGTGAACAATATTAAACAAGGCCTCATAATTATTCAGGGAGCCCCCTCTGGTTCAAGGGCCAACTTGAACATAAAGACTGGTTGAGTTGGTTTCCTGGCATATTTTTTGCAGCCAAGGATTGCCTATGGGAAAAAGGTACAACACTTGTCAGTCCATATGGATATAAATCATTTAATTTTTTCAAAGATCTTCGAACAAAAATCATCTCACAACACATTAATTAATGATGTGATGAGACAAACACTGGAACCTGAAATTGTGGAAGATATTTCATCCAAGCTAGGTTGGATTGGAATTGGTGAGTTGTAAACTCCCTTTAAATTATGTTTAACAGTGACAGGTAACACAAACGATAAATATGTCGAATCAAACTTGATCTACCATGTCAATACTGCTATTTGATACTCTTGGAATTTTCTTTTCCTCTCTCTCTCTCTCTCTCTCTCTATATATATATATATATATATCTATATCTATATATATATATATATATAGAGAGAGAGAGAGAGAGAGAGGAAAAGAAAATTCCAAGAGTATCAGATAGCAGTATATATATATATATATACAGAGAGAGAGAGAGAGAGAGTACATCCTGCACATTGTGAATTATTTATAATAACAATTTCCTTTTTCTTGTCTTTGTACATTGTAAACTCTAGGTATGAACAAAGCTTTATCCACAAATATTTTCGATGAATTTTCAATTTTTGGTGACTCATTTGTTTGGATTTTCAAGTTATGTAGTCATTGGTTTGAAATTTTTTTTGTTAAAAAAATAACCATGTTATTGGTTTCTTTCTGATATAGTAAGATTGGAGAATCATCATTTTATATGTTATATAATATGTCATAAAAGGATTATTTAAGTGGTACTTTGTTGGATTGAGACCACAATGGAACAATTTCATTGTTAAAAAAACTGCAAAGAAGATTTCCTCGAAATCCACCATGGGAGGGAATCCATAAGCATATGGATTCCCACATGGGAATGTATTGGTTTTTCTTTATATGAAAAATGTATTTTAATTTTAATGGTATTGGATTTTTGAGATTCTCGCATGGGAATGAAATGAAATTTCTTTATATGGAAACTGTATTCTAATTTTAGTAGTATTGGATTTTAATGGATGAGATATAGTTTTAATGGAGTGGTTATGAGAAATTATTATTCATTGTATTTTTTCCTTAGTTTTTTCACTTATATATGTCATGTAAAATGTTTGGCCTCTTTTTTATTAAGAAAATTGTAACGAAGAATTCAAACTAAATGCATATGTGTACGAATACATCAATCACTTTCAAGGTTTTTGGTTAGGACAAGAAAACAATGTGTAATTTATTTTTTTTTAATTGTATTTTAATGTTAATATTATTGAATTTTTTGAAACTGGGTTGATCTTCAATACAACAAGAGCTATGTGGTGGAAATATCACTCCCTTTTTATTTTATGCATGTAGCTTACATGCAAAAAATACATCTATACAAAAAAAGAAAAAACAATGACATTGCCACGACATGGCTCTTGTATTATTATATCAACTATTACTCTTGATCTACAGAAAATCAACACTTTTAAATTTCTAAATTACGTCAACTAAAAATTGAACTACAAATTAATAGGAACTAACCCATGGTATCTGAATGATGACAAGTAGAAAAATATTTAGTCTAAGGAAAAGATGCAATTGTCCCAAATTGTGGTTCTACTTCCATCACGGATTATCACTCCTATGTTAAACTAATGATCACAAAAAAGAAATAATAATTTCACCTTAGAAATCATAGGTACTAGAATGGTTCATCAAATTTTAGTGTTTACTGTCTCTGTGTACATAATTGTACATTGAATCTAGATGATGCATTCTACATAATGGGAACTAGAAAAACCCATGTATAAGATTTGTACCACTATAGTTAGATATGGTACAGAGGAAATGAAAATTATGTAGACATTCACTTTAAACATTACTTCTTGTAGGTTGCATTCTTAAGTCAAAGTTAAAATACAAACATAGCATACTAGAGCTAAAGCAAGGTTAAACGAAACAAGACAGGATAAATGTGATGAATGATGTTAGCCATTTCACTTGGTATTATCCTTTCTATCATAATTTTATAAGATTATTGGTAAAAATACAAGAAGTAATAAACCTATATTAATCTGAATACAAATATATCTTTTGCATATTAAAATATAAAAATATAAAATAAACAATGAAATGAACTCCAGACTCAACCACTTTTATCAGTTAGAGTTAGGGTAAAATAAGAAGACACCTGAAAAAAATTTTGGTGAACCTTTGACATCAACACCTTGAAGAAATGGCTTCAATTTTATAATTTCTATAAAAATACATCGTAAAATTCATATACCTAGTTATCCATAGACATCATGAACATAAAAGGATGTTAGCCATTTCACCTACTATTATCCATACTATCTAAATTTCCTGATATTATTGGTCAAGCTATAAGAAAAAATAACTCTATATTAGTTTCAAGACAAAGTATATCTTCGACATATTAAAATGTAAAAAAATAAAAGAGACAACGGAGTAAACTTCGGGCTCAACAACTACTATTAGTTTCAATTAGGGTAAAATATGCATAGACACCTAAAAATAAATTGTTGGAGCTTTTAACTCCATGCCTTGAAGAAGTTTAACCATTCAAAAAATTGAACTAGATGATTAATTTCATCACATACTAGGAATTGCAGTCTCATCTAAATATATTTTGCTAAGAGTAGTCTCTAAATATATGATAATCTACCCAATTTGGTACTTTCTATAGCCTTTTTTCCAAAACATGTCTTACATGCAAGAGAGCTCAGACGTGGAAAGATGCATGTTCGAGTGGTAACGATTAAAAACATGCGATTAATTAATTGTTCAATGTTTATTTAATTTAGTAATATTAAATTTCACGCTACTTGTGTTTACATGCATGGAAATATGATCCACATACCTCGATGCTAGTTTGGAGAATGTAAAGCACCCTTGTACTGCAACTCTATCTAGATGGTTAGTGGGTTTGTGTGTTAGCCATATCAATATCTGTATAGTGATGGGGAAGTAGGGTAAAGAAAAGGTAGGAAAATGGGAGAAGGAGAGAAAGGCTCCAACAAAGGGGGAGTACAAGAGAAAAAAAAAACCCCTATCCCCAAGCTTGTTGATTGAGATTGAGATCTAGAGCCCTCCCTCACCCACATATGGGTGAACGTACAAACCCTATGGCCTTAACGAGGGGTGTGGAAAGTGTAGAAATTCATGGAGGAAGGAAAGCAAGAATGAGATTTTTTAGAGAAAACAAATCCCCTACCCTAGAGCTTGTTGATCAAGGTCGAGATCTAGATCCCTCCCTCACTCATGGATGGGTGAGCATTCAAACCCTATGGTCTTATTGAGGGGTGTGGAAAGCGTATCAATTCATGGCGCTGAGAAAGTAAGAGAGATGTTTCAGAGAAAACAAGGCCCCTTCCCTAGAGCATGTCGATTGAGATCGAGATCCAGAGTCCTCCCTCACCCATGGATGGGTGAGAATTCAAATCTTATAATCTCATGGGGGGCATGGAAAGCGTAGAAATTCATGGAGGTAAACAATAAATAGTGAGATGTTTTATTGATTTCATTAAGAATGGTTACAGTTTGAAGTAATCCCTATATGTTTCCCTTTCAACACCATTTGTGTACTCCATTGAAACTGAATCCCTCTCTACTGTTGAAGCACTAAAAGGAAAAACCTATAAAAAAAAAATTATTCATCCTGTGAATGCTCTAGCCATCGATGCAGAAATTGATAAGCTTCATAAAGTCGTAGTCGATATGACGCAGGAAGGTATCTAAGTCATAGAAAATTCTAGATATTGGCCTCTTATCCATCTAAGCAAGTATGTCGCAATGTATCTCAGCTCCCAAAAGGGAAGAATCCTTGGCCCAATAAACATTTCAAAGTGCATACGCACGACCAACACAGAGTAGAGGGGAGCATATACTTCACCTAAATAAAAGGAGTTAAACATGCAATGAAGTAAGTACAATATCCATATTTCAAAATTGTCAAATGACAAAATATGTTACAACTCTAGTATCAACATTCTCTATCATTTTTTTAGCAATTGAATGATTGTACCAATCATATCGACTACACATAAATGGGTGGATGGGTAGGTAGTGCTCCAGTATGTAGTGACTTGGTCAGTTGTAGCTTCCACTGACAAAACAAGGAAGGAAGTCGCAAACAAGTTGAATGAGAAGTAAGGCGGAAAATAGAGGCCTCTATACTTCATGAACTGCCTCTTCACCATATTGAATCAACGATTGGGTTGGATAGTTCACCCATGGGCGAAACCATGCTTGTTTCAACCCCCATTCATGTAGATTGAGTGAGAAATTAGGTTTCAATTGAGGAGTCCAACCATGGGGGAATCCATGCTTGTTTCATCCATTCATCAAGTCTAAAATCTATTGCAAGAATAATGGTCTTAGCCGAAAAATATAGCAAAAATAGTTCCACTCCAAGCACAATGAGTACAATCCGAGATAGGGATTTTCTGCATGCTACATTCTAGATACTGCAACATGTTATGGACCAAGGGGATGAACAATGGCCACCTCATCTAGGCACTGCAACATGTTCCTATAATACGGGAAATTGGGTCACCTCTACCCTGATATTGACATAGGGAATACATGTTATGGATGAATATTTAATGTTATGAGGTAATGCTAGAGGTAATGTAAGCATTACTTCAATTGTTGGAAATTATTCAAGAAATGTATTTTTTAACTAAGATATGTGTAAGTTTGATGTAGGAGATGCCTCAGGAAGAGACCAAATAAGACCTCCAAATTTCTTGTTGGTTAAAATAATTTGTTGTATGTATGTGATATGTGATAAAAAAATGATCGATAGAATAATGGACTAAAACTTTAGGTTAAGTTGGTTGATTTCCATTTGGAAGTATTGAATAATTATTTTAGCAACACAAATTGATTACTATAGTCCCTGCAGCTTGGAGGGCAGGGAATAATAAGAATATTCAATGGAATTTGATATGTTTCCCTATATCATAACATTTCCATTCCTAGAAATGGTAGCATTTCAAAAAACATTACTAAAAAATGTGGATTAAAAAATTACAGATGGTTAATACTTCTTAGAAACTCACCACTTTATTCGTTAGGGATTTTGGTATCTAACTAAATGATTTTCACTTAAGAACATTAGAAAAAGTCACATGCTAGGGTTGAAAGGATGCATTGTGCACATCAATAGCTTCATGTGATAGTTATTATCCTCTGTTATTGGTCTTCAACAAAATATTTTCAATCAAATAATAGAGTTTTAAAAAGTATTATGTGATAGATGCCATATGTTCTAGATTTGGCATAATATTTGAGTGAGGAGGGGGATCACAATTAAATTATTATCATATCCATATTTTACAACTTTGAAATCAAATTTTAGATGCATTGAATGGGCTCACTATAAGTTTTCTATTTGTGTCATACACTGTTATTACTATGTTTTGAGTTCCTAAATTTCATATTCCTTTATTGGTGCAGGAGCATCTCTTCATGTCAACAAGACCTAGAAGGTATTACCACATTTACTAAGGGGATTGGGTTCCCTTAATTTAATACGATGTAATTAAATTTAGGTATTTGATATTTTAATTGAAATAGGGAATGATTAGAGAAAATAGTGATTATTTCCTCATCAACATGTTCTATTTGAAGTAATTTGTTGAAGGAGATATAAGTTTTAGGCTTAGAAGAATAGGCAAGTCAAATTAAACAATCCAAGAAGGCCTAGTAGAGACAAAGGGCTATAATGGGCCAATTAATGTAAATCAATCCAATTTGTATAGATTTTGTGTGAATATCCTCTATTATGTGTGTTCCTTATCTCTCCATTTTTTAGTTAATATTTCTATACTGTTTTTGAGTTAATATTTTTATACTGTATGGATGAGTGTTTTAAGTCCTTAAATTGTGGAGGAAGACTGTCATTCGAAACAATAAAATCTAATACTGTGATATAGTGGAATAATGTGTAGACGTCCATCAGATCCAAATAGTGGAATTAAGTTGAAAGGGTCAGGTAACATAGATGGAGTTCTACAAAAAAACAAAAAGTGACATGAATGAATGAGAAGAATCAATGGTGATGGTTTGGTTGCCAAAGTATCTAGTGTAGACCCCACTGGAAATTATAACTAGCAACCAAATTCTAGATTTTGGAATTCACACCAAGAGTTTCCCTCACTGAAACAACAACTAAGCGTGGAAAGATATCTGAATTTGTCTGGTATCTAAATCCCTAGATCAAGGTGCTAGCAGAGAGTTATCCATATCGAGTCACAAGTGAAAAAGGACATATATCTGGATACCAATCATTGGTTTTCAGTAAAGAAGATATCCATTTTACACAAGGAGTTTTCCGTAGAACCTTTTGGTCATTGCCCCTAGTTTTATTACCCAATTCTTGTTTGGCACTTGAGTGGTAGGGCTACAAATTTTATGTTTTGTGTGGAATTTGTTAACGTTGTGATTCAATGACGATCAAGGGGGTTTTACCAAATTGAGTTTGGGGTCACCATGTATATGGGGAGAATGGATGCATTGGCATCATGTACTTTCAAATTATGGATCTCTCGAATTATTAGACAACAATCCCTTGGCTTTCGATATTATTCAACTTAAGATTAAATAAATATTTGTCCTTCTTTATGTATCATCATTTTCATTGTTTTTTTCATAAACCACTAGATATTATGGAATTAATATTAATAAATATTTTTCCTTCTCTATCTATCATCATCTTCATTGTTTTTTTTATAAACCAATGGATATTATTCGACTTAAGATTAAGAAATATTTGTCCTTCTCTATTTATCATCATCTTCATTGGTTTTTTCATAAAACAATGGATATTATTCGACTTAAGATTAAGAAATATTTTTCTTTCCCTATCTATCATCATCTTCATTGTTTTTTTTCATAAACCAAGGATAATGCTAGCATGCTTATTCAAAAATCTATGCTAAGAATTAAAAAAGCGTAATTAAGAAAACATTTTTTAGTTAGCCCATTATAGATTTATGCACCAACAACAACAATCTTGTTGCCATGTGTTCAACTTTGAAGTTGTAAACAAAAGTCATCCTTTAGAATCAAACATCTTTGAATCTAACTTTTGGCATAGGAAAACTTGTGAACCCCAATTTTTTTTGTTCAAAGGTGACTCTTGTAGTCTCTTAAAATAATTTACAAGCACAATAATCTCCATAATGGTTGTATTATTCTATCACAATGGCTACATCGAGGCTTGACTCAATATGTGACTCTTCTAATGTGAATTAATTTAATATTTCTTGCAAATCATGTGTGAGTATGATTCCTTCTTTTTTTTTGAATTAATTATAGAAATGGAAATGGAAATTAATATTTTGTTTTTTGAATTTCTTCATATTATAAATTAAAACACGTGTTTCAAGTTTTATATTTACTTCCATTCAGTTACATAAATTTACATTATATTAAAAACTTAATATAATGTAAATTTCATAGTATTTTTTAATCAAAACTTAATAACTTTATATATATATATATATATATATATATATATATATATAACATGAAAGTTGAATTTGGGAGGATAACAAACATTTCTTCCAATCACTCAAAATAACCCTAAACAAAAGCAACAAAACTTTACAGACAACTTTATATAATATAACAAAATAAACCATTTTAAACAACATATCATAGAAAATAATCTTAATTTCTTGTGAGGATTAACTCTAATTTCCAACAACAAAAATCTTATATAAAACATTATATAATATAGTAAAATAAATCATTTTAAATAACATATCATGAAAAAGAATCTTATTTAATTGCAAAATTTCATACATGAATTTGTACAAACTATTATTTATTCAAACTTATCAAAATTGTGAATAGAACTATTTTCTCACTTTTCATGATATGGATCACAAAGCCTAGATTTGATTAATAATTATATTAATTAATTGAGTTATAGTTTAGGTTTTCATTCAATTATAATGTTTATAAATTAGGGAGATAATCAATAATTTTTAATATATAAATTTATTTATTTTCTATCCACCCAAAGGGATAACTTCTTACTAGTTTAATCATGGAGTCTGAAGAGAGGGTGTCTAGAGAATTGAGCCTGTGACCTCTTAATAGAAAAGGTTGAACGTGTACCCAATTAAGCTAACCATTGGGATTCAAATATATAAAATGATATCATGTCACATTATAATGAATTCATCGTTGATTCACTTTTATTATTTTATTAATTTAGAATTATACAACATCACCCAGATATAATAAATTTATAATAAAATCATTATAAATTTGCTAATTTAAAATAATGATGTTTATGATTTCATATGTATTGGGTGAGAAGGTTTTATCTTCAAATATTACTTAATATCATGATGCTTTCAATATCTAATATGAAAATGATTTAATTTGGTTCTTCAAAATCTATCCAATAATTTTCATTTGAACTTGAAAGAGCATATTTGAAGATTAAGAGAATTTGTTTTGGAAAGGTTATATAATCCATTAATTTGGCATAATGTAACTAATTTCTCTTTATATTCTAGCTTTGAACGGTATTCTGTTTGCTAATTTCTATCTTCAATGATTTTTTATGTCATGATTCTTCTCAAATTTATGCCTTGCAACGTTTCCTTTGCAATATCTGGTGCAATTTCTAGTTTATATTATTATATTATTTTATTTTTAATTAAATATATGTTTTCCAAATTAAAAATATATTTCAAAATATTTTTAATATTCAAATATATATTGTTTTAAATATATGTTAATTGGGTTTAATTTAGATTGTAATAAGGAATGCTTATTATTTTCTTTATTATTTTTTGTTATAAATAATATGTTAAATTCTTAATGAATATATAGTTTTTATAACTTTGTGCTTTGAAAATTTTAAAAATATCCTAAATACTATCTTTAAAATATTATGCGTGTCTTAATTGAGTTTAGCCTTGTTGATTGTGCTAAATAGTTGTTATCATCCCTACTCAATTTCAAGTCTTGTAGGTTGACATGTTTACACTCTCAAATAGAGTAACTTGTTGCACTCTTAAGTGATTGTATACTGAGGGTTGGCCTAGTATGAGAAACCTCTCTCTTTCCTTCGAGATTACATTCTTCTCCAGGCGAAACCCAATGCCCAAAATTTTTGAGCCCTTAGGGTGTTAGATCCTAATATTACTAGTGTATTCCCTTATTGTTGTTAGTGTAGCCCCCTTATTGTTATTTTTTTACCCCTGTATCCCACATATTGTTATTATTGTGACCAATAAAAATCCATTATTATTATTTTTGTGCCCTTAAATTATTATTATTAGATCGGCTAGGATTATATTGTGACCTCATGGACTCATATATATAGAAATGAGGTTTTTTCATTTGTATCATCCAAGGATTGTTAATTTATATAATGTAAAGGAGATTTCCCCCTAAAAGTGGTTAATTTATAAGGCGTTGATCTCTATTTTATTCTATTTTGGGAGTTGGTTTCATAACATTTGGTATCAAAGCTTTGGATTCTAGGGTTTCGCTGCTTCAAACAGGTCATCATGGCATTTGCGCTATAACTTTTTTCTATGAAGTTTCAGATGCTAAAAAAATACCCATTTGTGAAGAAATCCTAAGGAAGTTTATGTAAAAATTTCAGATCTTGGATTGCAATATTTTTGGAGATATGATCTGTGGAAGTTAGGGTTTTTGCAAGCTCCCAAATTTCATCTCAAAGAGGTGACCTTGGAAATATCATCCTAACTCACTCTCTGAGCTTCAAATTGAAATTCTGTAAAAACTGGCCTAATGTACATAGATAGTAGCTTTGTGTGTATCAGTTGCAGAGCCAAAGGAAGAAACAGTGACACATGGCATGTCATACAAGTTTTCTCTACTGAACCAGTCCATAATTAGGTCATTGTGGGAGATTGGGCATTACTTTGTCTTGAAAAATTCAAATCAAGTCAATCATGTGGAATTGGAAAAAAGAGTTAGAGGGATATTACAGGACCAAATATTAAATATCAAGGTTTTTAAATTACATAGATACATCGATTTCAATATCGAGCACCTAAAAATCAAGAAAAATGTGTGTATTTTGTTTTAAAATTGCATAAGTCTTGTTTGAAAAATCAGTTTGAAGTGATTCCAAGGGAATATTGAAGTATAGATATCATTATTGGGTTCTAAAATCCCCCCCAAAAAATAATTCAACACCCATTAAGCCCTCATAAGGCTCTACTATGACTCATTAAGAGGAAGGAGTGCAACATGATATATCAAAATTACAAGAGAAAGTACAAAAACTTTCGCTCTCGCAAAGAGAAAAAAAATGAAATGGAAGTTTTGAAGAAAGGTGTGGAAGATAATATGGATGGTTTGAAGAAAGGCATGGAAGCTAAGATGGATGGTTTGAAGAATGACATGGAAGACATGGAAGAAAAAATGGAAGACATGAAGAATGATCTAAAAGCATACATGGAAAGTTTGGCAAAGCTAATACAAGAAATTATTCGTAATGACGAAAAGATAGTAGAGGAAACCCATGATGAGAAAAAAATAGATGTTAATCATGATTTCATAAATTATAATATTGGATTGAAGTCCCACTATATTTCAAAGATCGATATGAAGAAGTTTGATGGCAAGGATCCTGTAACATGGATAGTAAAAATGGACCAATATTTTGATCTCAATAATGTGTAAAACACACAAAAGGTAAGTATTTCAACTTTATATTTAGAAAAAAATACATTTGTATGGTATCAATGGATTTTCTCCCATAAAAAAATTATCACTTGGTCAATTTTTATGGAGGAAATGATAGCACATTATGAGGATACAAAGAGCAACACCTTCTTTAGCCAATTGATAAATCTCAAACAAAAGGATTCAGTGTTGTAGCACATTAAGGACTTCCAAAAATTGAATATAAGTGTAGATTATATTCCATAGGAACACAGGATTGATGTCTTCATAGGGACTTTAAAATTTAAAATCAAACATGAGGTTTGCCTTTGGGAAACTAATTCATTGGAGAAGGAATTCAAGTTGGCAAGAAAAATTGAATGTAAAATTATGGCGACAAGGAAGCCTACCACTCACATATATAAAGATGGAAGTGTTGCTACTCCTAGAATTCCACAACCTACAAGGTTGACACCACAATAATTGTAGAAAAAAAAGAGCAAAAGGCCTTTGCTACAATTGTGATAGAAAATACACTAAAGATCATAAGTGTGCTAAAAGTAAATTATTTTACATAGATTGTGAAGAGGAGGAAGAAAATGAACAATACAATTCAAAAGAAGAGGATATACTCTAGGAAACAACCCTATAGAAAGAAGAAATGAGTTTGGCCAAATCTGTAATGCATTGGCAGGAATTACCACTCCTCAAACTCTCAAGATATAAGGACATATCAAGAAGAAAAAGGTAATAGTGTCGATTGATTCGAGTAGTAATTTTATTCATTGTAAGGTAGGCAAGGAATTGAATTGTTTATTATACCAAGCACCAGAGTGTCAAGTGATGGTTGAAAATAGAGGAACTATAAATTTATCTAGAAAATTCCATAATATCAAGTTAACCACAGGGGAATGTTTATTGAATATTCCAATGCTTTCCATTCCAATGGGAGGTGCTGATGTTGTACTTGGAGTACAATGGTTACAATCTTTGGGGACAGTAGCTTTTAATTTTCAAGAAATTTTCTTGAAATTTTTTTCGGAAGTTGAATTACGAGGTATTGTAAGGAAGTCAAGAAAGATAATAAGCTCTAATGTAATGAAAAATCTTCTGAAGAAATAACAATGAGGCGTAATTTCACAATTATGCTCACTAGAAGTTCCAACATTAAAATCATATATCTCTCCAGATCTACAAAAATTCTTAGACAATCATTCCAAGGTGTTTGAAACTCCTAAAGGACTGCCACCTATTTGTGATCATGATCATGCTATTCATTTGATTCCAGGAATTTTTCCTCCAAACATCAGGCCTTGTAGATATCCTTATATGAAAAAGAGAAAAATTTAACGTATGATTGTAGAAATGTTAGAGGTTGGTATAATTCAACCTAGTCAAAGTTATTTCTCTGCTCCAGTAGTATTGGTGCACAAGAATGATGGATCATGGTGCATGTGTCAGGGTTATATGGATTTCAATAAGCTCACTATTAAATATAAATTTCCCATTCCTGTGATTGATGAATTATTGGATGAATTACATGGAGAAATATATTTTACCAAGTTGGATCTTCATTCAGGATATCATCAAATTAGAATGAAGACTAAAGATATTCCGAGAATAGCATTTCGAACTCATGAGGGTCATTATGAATTTTTGTTCATGCCTTTTGGCCTTACCAATGCACCTTCTACATTTCAAGGGTTGATGAATTCCATTTTCAAACCCTTATTTAGAAAATTTGTGTTAGTATTTTTTGATGATATAATAATCTACAACGAGTCTTGGAAGGATCATGTTGAACATGTTGAAAGGGTCTGTTTGGTCAATTTAGTGTCCTAAATTGATTACATAAATTATCAACCAGGGATAGTAAACTGATGAAGTGCAAGTGCACAATATATGCTAGAAGCCTCTTTTATTCATTTAATTTATTGGTATGATGATTGGATTTATAGAGATTACTTCTTATGTTCCTAATGAAATTGATAAATTTAAATTACAACTAATTGATAAATTAAATGTTATGGAAATGAAACTTGCAAAAAAAAATAACTATAGCTCTTGAAAAGAAATTACTCATGAACTTGTAAAACTATTCTAAAATAAATCACTGATGTCTAGAAATAAAACTATGAATCTTTTGCAATTTTGACAATTCGAACTGAAAGGTTGATGAATCTACTTAAAATGATAAAAGAAAACTTATGAAAGCATCTACATCAAAAAAGGAATTTTAGAAACAACTACAACAAATGATAAAAACATGAAAACTACATTAAAAACATAAAATGCAAAACCTTCACTGTTTGTAGGGGCCCTCCACAAACAAGTGGTCTTCAAAGCTTCATATGAATAGTCAGCTACACATCAAATCTTCAAAGCATTTCTTTGTTACAAATCACTCTCTAATCCTTTCGCTTCTTCTCCTATTTTTCTACATTTTTTCACACATCTTGATAGGAGAAAGATTCCCCTATTTATACAAAAATATGAGAAGTTATCTCATTAATGAGAGTCCATGAATCTCTCCCTCTATCTCTAGAGTTACAATCAAAATAGGAAATGATAAGACACATGTCTTTTTAGAGTTTCAATACAAATAGGAAATGAGACACATATCCTCATGATCCCATGATATTCTCCACTCAAATTCGAATTTGGTTTTGGGAGGCCACATAAATGTCTTCTAGAAGCTTCCTTATGACCTACACATGTCACAAAACTCATAACACACACACACACACACATATATATATATATATATGAAACTATGTTAATTTTCTAGTTTCTAATCATAAATTCACTTTAAACACATAAAATAAATAGCTTTGGAAGACAAGGATCCTAAACCATATATTTATGAAAATGGTTACTTGATGTAGGGTTTTAGGTCAGATGGTTATGAAATGAGAGCTGAATGGTTATGACATAATGGAAATATGTATGAATATGGAAAACACTTTTGAGACTCAACAGGGTCCTCAAACTATTGGAGGAGAAACAATTATATGAGAAAACCTCCAAATGTTTCTTTGGAGTACAAGAGGCAGAATAGCTAGGTCATATTGTATCTCAGGAGGGTGTTAAGGTAGACCCTAATAAAATTAAAGCCATTAAGGAATGGAAAGTCCCCACAACCATAAAGCAGTTGTAAGGACTTCTTGGGTTAACAAGGTATTATCACAAGTCTGTTAAGAATTATGCGAGAATAGCAGCACATCTAACAACATTATTGAAGAAATATGAATTTTCATGGACTCCTGAAGCAACTAAGGCCTTTAAACATCTTAAAGAGGAAATGTTCCTAGCACCATTCGTAGCTACGCCAGACTACACAAAAACCTTTATTGTGGAATGTGATGCCTTAGGAAATGTAATTGGTGTTTTTTTAATGCAATAGGGAAGACCCATTGCTTTTGAAAGTTGTCCAATCAAATGAAAGTATTTACAGAAAGCTATTTATGAGAAGGAAATGCTGGAAATACTACATTCACTAAAGAAATTGTGACCTTACCTAATGGGAAGACTCTTCAAGGTAAAAACTGATCATGATAGTCTAAAATAATTTTTGGAACAAAGATTATCTTCATAAGAGAAGAAAAAATGGGTCAAAAAGATGTTGGGTTATGACTTTGAAATCATCTACAAAAAAGGGAAGCTAAATGCTGTTGCAGATGCACTCTCAAGAAAGGATGAAGAGGTGGAAGCATTGCTTTGTGCCATTTATATTATCCAACCAGATTGTATAACCGAAGCAAGGGAAGAATGGAAGAATGACGAAGAAGTGTGGACACTCATTCAAAAGTTGTAGCAAGACCCTAGTACATATGATACATTTAGTTGCAAAAATGATTCCTTATGGTACAAAGATTGTTTATAGCTTTGTAAGAATTCCCAACTAAAAAAAAATATTCTTTTGTAATTGCACACCTCTCCCTTAGGAGGACACTCAGGATTTTTAAAAACTTACCACAAGGTGAAGAAAGACTTTTTTTGGGATGGCCCTAAATCTGATATTCAAAATTTTGTGGCAGAATTTTTTATTTTCCAGAAAAATAAAGTTGAGACAATTAAGACCCTGGTTCTTCTACAAACTTTATCCATTCCAAGTCAATGTTGGGAGGAGGTTTCAATGGATTTTATCACAAGTTTACATAAGTCCGAAGGAAAGAGTTTTATGATGGTGGTAGTTGATAGACTTACCAAGTATGCACACTTTTGTGCATTATCTCATCCATTTAAAGTAAGTACAGTTTTTATTGCATTTATGGAAACAATTAAAAAGCTACATGGAAACAATTCAAAAGCCACATGGAAACCCAAAGATTATTGTAAGCGACAGAGATCTCATTTTTATTGGAAATTTTTGGACAAAATTATTTTCTTGTTTGGGTACTCAACGAGCTCATAGCTCATCTTATCATCCTCAATCCGATGGGAAAATTGAGATAGTGAACAAATGTTTGGAAGGATATATTCATTTTTTGTATATGATAAACAAACACAATGGGTCAAGTGGTTACCTCTCGCTGAATGGTGGTATAATGCTTCCTTCCATACTGCAGCAAAAATGACACCATTTATGGCACCTTATGGATATCATCCACTGTCTATCACATCATATTTAAGAGAAAATTCTAAGGTTAAAGAAGTGGAATATCACATCGAGCATCAACAAAAATTTCTCCAACTCTTAGAGGATAACCTAAATTTGGCACAAAATCGAATGAAACAACAGGTAGATCAACATCGCATCGAGAGAAGTTTTGATGTAGGAGACTCGGTATTTTTACGGCTACAACCATACAAAAAAATGTCCCTCAAGAAAGCTACGAAAGATAATACATTATTACTAAATTACTATGGTCCTTACAAGGTGTTGCAAAATATTGGTACTATGGCATACAAATTAGAGCTTCCTGCTTCATCTCGAGTGCACCCAATTTTCCATGTTTCATGCTAAAAGAAGGTTATATGTGATAAAATTTCAATTCAAACAATATTGCTAGAACTTGATGAGGAACCTGAAGCAGTCACAGAAACTAGAACTTGACAGCTATGAAATCGATCAATTTCAGAGTATCTCATCAAGTGGAAGAGCTTACCCACTAAAGATTCCACATGGGAGGATGAGAATTTTATACAGAATCATCCAGAGCTACTCAAGCATTGAGGACAACACTTTTTCGAAGGAGAGGGGCATGTTAGATCTCTATATTACTAGTTTAGTCCCTTATTGTTGTTACTGTAGCCCCCATATTGTTATTGTTGTGCCCCATAAAAGCCACTATTATTATTGTTGTGCCCTTACATTATTATTGTTAGGTCAGCTAGGATTATATTGTGACCCCATAGACTCCTATACAGAGAAAGGAGGCTTTTTCATTTGTATCATGCAAGAATTTTTCATTTATTTAATGTAAAGGAGGTTGTCCCATCGAAGTGGTTGATTTATAAGGTGTTGATATCTCTTTTATTCTATTAGGGGATCTAGTTTCATAACATAGGGTTTTCTCAATTGGTCGAGTCTTCGTTGTTAAAGAACCTATGATATTGAGAGGTCACAATTTCAATTTTCTCAACACACTTAGGATCAATCACCATGGTTGAGCCAATACGAAGTGATCCCTTCAGATGGATTTTCCTCATAAAAATATTATGTGGACATAGTGGTCACCGATCTCCAGGGTCTGTGAATCACATAGAATATAATATAATGTGTGTGTGTGTGTGATGATGATGATGATGATTATTATTATGATTATTATTAATGCCCACTAAGACCAATGTGATCTATCAAACGTCAAGAAAAGAGAGTCTAATTGTCATTTTTCAAAATCTTGTTTATGTGATCAAGGAGAAGGGAAAGAAGTGCTCCAAGATTGTTAGAGTTGGGCTAAGTTAATAAGTCAAGAAGATTGGAGGTGTGGTTGATGATATGGAATTGAAAGCGGATGTCGGCAAGATTCAGGTAGTCTAAAAGGAAGTGCTTTACAACTTATATCTTCTTAGTATAAAAAATCTGATAGATTCTATCATCCCAGGCAGTCTTGGGAGAAGACCACGACCCATCTTGCTCTAAAGCTCACAAGAATTATTTCTTATCCTATCGATGTTAATTTTCTTCTTAGTGTTGGTCAACATAGAGAGATAATTCTGATTATCAAGGGTTGGATTGATCACCTCCTTGTGGTGTCTTAGATTCCTTTTACCCTCCAGCTCCTTATCATCCCACATATTTTCCTTAAACTTGGAGGTAATAGTATATTTGATATTATCCTTGCTTCCCATGATGATCTCTTCCTCAATACCCCGAAGTTGGAGCCAATACTTGACATCCTTATGCCACCCACGCTTGAGGTGCAAGTGGGGGTTTTTACTAAATTTAGAAGCAATTTTTGGGAGTGTTAACACTGGAAAATCGTACAGTAGAAGATGACATCAATTGATGTCGAGCCTAAGGATTTACAGGGTAGGAAAACATTATGGAATCAATAAGTATTTAAAATCTCTAAGGTTTTGAGAAAATTAGATTTGAACTAGTCATAAACGTTGAATTGCACGCTTTATCCTTCGAGAAGAGTGCCTTCTGTGCGCCTTTTGGCCCAATAAGCGCACATTCCTAGAAATGGAAAAAAGTCACTTTCTGAGACCACACCAAGCAAAGGATAGTTACTCCTTGTGTGAAAGCCACCTAAGGATAGCCACCAACGCCTCCTTAGACAACATGTGAGCACACAAAAGAGTATTTGAGCACAAAATGGAATCACACCTCTCCCTTGGGTCACTATCCATCATGTCCCAAGGGAGGGAAGGAGGATTTTAAACTCACCTATATAAACCCACCAAGAGATGAAGAAAGGGTGATCATATTTTTATGATGGCCAAAGTTTCCCAAGCAACACCATCATTGTGTGTGACTCGGAGCTGGAGCTAAAGAGGACTCCATAGTTGGCCACCCAACATCTTAGTCCACCACATCAGAGAGAGAGAGGGATACTGCATCAGAGGCAGAGCTTGGAAGGAAACATCCTTGCATTGAGAACTAAATACATTTCCTAGGGACCCTTTGGCAAGTGGGTAAAATCTCTTCTCTATTTCAAACGTTTAATAAGAAGAGGCCATCGAGCCATCGTTTGCATTATTATCATTTTGATTCTCTATATAGCTTCTGTATATTTGTGTTTTAGTTTTAGTTTAACTAGAGCATTCTTTAGCATAATATTTCCATTAAGTTTTATGCTTTTGAGCTCCCCCACTTTCTGCCTGTTACCAATAGTTTAAAGAGTAGACCACTGTTACACAGTGTTTTGTCACTGTCCCTGCAATCCCCCATCCTGCACATTGGAGGGTTTTTACCATGACCTCTGAGCAGTGACATGACCTAAAACCACTTTCATGACATCCCCTTTGACAAGCACAAAGATTCCTCTGAAGAAATTTTCGTCTGCAAAACCCTAAAAACATATCATTTTTCCTTGGTGCGACTAGCCAGTTTAGCCCTCACGCCAATGGGGGAAATCCACCATAGAGGGTGCGCCAACTGGTGCTCTGTCCCTGTGTCTCACTTGTGCCAAGCTTAGTAAGGGATGTTTTTAAAAAATAAATTTTGGAAGTTTGATTCCAAAAAACTCCTAAACGAGTCACTAAAATGAGTTGGGTGGTTTGGCTCCAGATCTCCATGTATGGGAAGTAGTTTTCCACCTATTATGGAAGCCTCCTTAGAGATAGGGCCAATCCCATGATTATAGGGATCCAAACACCCCTTCCCCCATCTATATAAGCTTGCCTTCACCCTTAGCAAGCTAGCTGAACTTGTAGCAAGGAGACTATAGAAAGACAACATTTGAGAGCCAAGCCGAAGAGAGAGAGCTTTGTCCCGTTTCCGACAGGATTCATTGAGACGTGCTCCGATGTCGGCCCCGCCGAAGGAAGATCAAGCATCAGAGCTTTGGGTTGTATCTTTCCTTTGTTATTTTAATGATAAGCGGCTTTGATTATAGTTCTATTCATGTTTCTATTTCTTTTATGCAATGAATTACATCCTCTCTGACTGATGTATGGTTACAGGCTTTAGATTTTACATTGTATATCGTTGTATCCTTTGCATGTGTTCAGATGTTCAGATGTGTCAAGCGGAAGAATCATGATCTGCCAACCAAAGAACATGAAGCGTCATCCTTTCTTGAATGACCATTGCGTAGGATTTGAGGTAGGCAATTTTTTATGGTTTTTGTCATTTTGTAACTAAGAACCTGCGTCACTGCGTGACCTAATTTTTATTAGACCCGATCTGGGATAGTAGGGATCGCCTCTATTCGCAAAGGGGATTTACCTCTCCAAAAAATTGGTGACTCTGCTGGGGAGTTAGTTGGAGTTAGTCTTGTCTCTTTTGGTTGTTTTGGCTTGTGTTTGACTAACTTTCTCTTCTAGTTTGCCTCATTTTGGTGTAAAACCTCTGTTCAGCCCCCAGAAGACCTGATCCAGTCTCTTTTTTCTCTTTTTTCATTTCTTCCCATAGTAAACTCGATTGGCATGGTTTATAGCTTGATAGTTGCACCAATTGGTGCTTGTTTCTAGTTAGGCTCTTGTGCCAATGTTGTTTTGGCGCAGGATATAGCCAAACAGTCGCGCCAACTCCATTTGGTGGTAGGGTTTGCTTATTTTTGAGCCCTCTGAGTCTAATTTCTGGTCCTGGTGTCATTCGTATGAGTGATGAGTTCCTTGAAGTCATTTTTGACTATGTTTTACCCTTATCCTCTAGTTTTTTTCCCTTTACCATCAGCTTTGCATTCTAGCCCTAGGGTTTCTAGGTGCTATAGTGTACTGAGGCTCCCGTGGGAGTTTTTGGTTCTCGCTTTTCCAGTCAAATTTGTTTTCACTTCTTTGCATTCGTTTTGTTGGATTACATTGTATCATTGCGTTAGTTGAGTTATTTCTCTCTTTTTCATTCAAGTTTTGCTTTGTCTCATTTCGAGCCTAGATTACACGGTTTGTATGAGTCTTCTTGAGATTCTTATTCGATTTGAGGAATTTCTCCATCAGTTTGAGTTCTGATTGTGTGTGTTTGCATTGAGTGAACTTGCTTGTTTTGACTCTCTCACTGTCATTTCTTGAATTGGTTTCTTCATTAGTTTTTCATTTTGTTTGGTGCATTTTCTCTAAAACATTATAAAATACAAAAACAAATCTCTTTTATTTTTGATTAGTTAGTTAAAATTGAAATATTTTCCACATTATTAGTGTTATATAACTCTAAGAGAAAAAAAATTAGTTTCATTAGCGTGCATTAGAGACAGTAGTGGATGTTTTGTGATCATTTTTTTGTTGTTTGAAAAGCTCTCAACCTTCCTGTAGTTAGCTCTTCATCGAACAAAGTGATACATTGTGGAATGTAGTGTGCATTTAGAGGATTTTTGAGATACAACATTCGATAGGGCCTGAAATTGAAACATAATTTAAAGAACAACTATTAAATTTATTTAATTAACCTAAGGCAGCATTGAAACATTAATAGAATATCTAGAGGTCTAGGCTAGTGACGTGTTCCGGCGTCATTAAACCTAGTAGTTTTGGTTCGCCTTTTGGCTTTAGACAGCGCTAGTATAGATTTGTGCTCCCCGTACCGTCACATATATAAAGGGAGACCCCACTAGGTTGCTATCCTTTATCCGTACGAAGCCGAGTCTACCGCCTTTTACCCGTGATACACCAAACAGAGCATTCGGGGAGATTACTTGCACGTACTTCAAGTCCTTGGTTGATTTCGCTTTCATTTTTTAACCAATGTGTATATGGCAGTTCACGGATATATGGTACACCCATCTGCCTAGATTACCAGAGTAGTCATTTCTATCTTTTCTGACTCATTAAATTTAAAAAGATCAGCAAGCGCTTGTCCTTTCACGCTTGTTTCCAAATTGAAAGAGATAGAGTCATCTTTTACTTGTTTCTAGACTCTTAAAACATGAAATAGTAAAATTTTCCAAGTTTCAATGTGATAAAATTAATCACCTATGATCACACGCCCATTTAGAAATTTCTTTTCGGCCTGTTGGTTGTTTGCCTTAATTTTTCCCGTGTGTCTTTGTTTTGATCTCTTTCTCTTTTTGTTACAGTCACAGTGGCAGAACCCTCAGTTTCGTCTATTGGTAGTCCTTACACAGACAATTCATCAAAGGTCTCTCAGTCCTCTGCTGAACACCAGCAGCCTATTGTATCCGAGTTTCCTAACAGGGGACTGGTTATATCTAAGCTTCCCTTTGGCGGACCAGTTGAATTCAATTGGCCCTTTTCCAACGCTTGGTTTGGATTTGGAGTAGGGGAACACTTCCCTCCTCTTACATCAAGATCACCTTTCTTGGCTGCCATTATACCTCCTAGTCCTCACTATATTTTAGAAGATCTTGCGGTAGGGTCAGATATGGACTCACCCAGTCCTTCTCCTAGTGAGGAAATTCCTACATCTGGTGAATATTACCAACTTTTTCCCGGAAACATCCCCAATTCTTCTGTCATGTCTTCACCTGGTCCTTCGCTTCCAGCGGGATATAGGTCTTTAAGTCAGGTCATGGCCACTGTGGCCTCTATGAGAATATCGACTCCATCCACAAGGCCGGTTATTACTTCGTTAGGGATGTCGCCATCGACACCTCTCACTTCATCTCCTTTCGTCACATCAGTACCTATTAAGCCTACTATATATGTAGCTGCATCTACACCCGCTGTCACTACTCAGTCGACCAGGACCTCGTCAGTTCCTAAAGACATTTACATAGCTTCTGCTATTCCGGAGAATATTTCTCCTGAGGAGTATCAATTGTCTTTACATCCATCGAACTCTGAGGTTGATCAGTCCTCTCAAGATCCCAACCATCCTTAATTTTCCCATTATGGACTAGATGGTACCCTGATTTACGTATTTCCTTATCAATATGATGAGCAAGGAAACCCCCTCCATTTCCTTGCTCCTGAGGCTTATTAGTACATTAACAGTTTTCTATCTGCCCAGGCTAGGCAACCTTCTAACCCACAAGGACAACCCTTCCAGGGAAAACCTTCGGCCTAGCCAGGTTATCTATATGACCCACAAGGACAACTCTTACAGGGACAACCTTCGATCCAGCAGGGATTGTTATACGGTCCATAAGGGAAGTCGTACAACCCTCAAGGTCAACCTCTACAGCCTCACTCTGTGGTCCAACCAGGGCAACCTCAAGGACCCACAGGTCAACCGGGGTATCAACTCAGACCGTTGTACGGTCCTTGGGGGAAAATCCAACATTCTCAACCTTTGGTGCAACCTCAACAACCTCAGTTTCCAATTGGTCTGAATGTTGCATAACTAGGGCCATCTTATGGTCTTGTCACAGGTCAACTTGGTTATCAGGCACAACCTAGCCCTCTCCCACCATCAGGCCAACCTGCTGAGCCAGGGTAGCCTAGTTTCCTTCATCATCTAAGCCAACCTATTCAACTGGGACAACCCATTCACCCAGGCCAACCTGTTCAACTGGGACAACCTGTTCACCCAGGCCAACCTGTTCAATCAGGATAGCCTGCGCAGCTAGGTCAACCTGTTCAACCAGGACAACCTGCACATCCAGTTGAACCTGCTCAACAGTCGATATATTCTATGCCACAGCCGAACCCGCCTATGCGCCCAACTTATCAGGCTCAGCAGGGCCCCACTTACCAACAACCCACTCAACCCCAAGGTGGCTATTACCTTCAAGGTCAGTCTCGACTGGTTTACAACCCACCCCAAGATTCTAGTTATTACCTTCAACAACCAAGCTATACTTATACTCTACAGTCAAATCCATACATTGCTCAAATGGGGCCTACATATAATCAGGGTCAGTACCCTGGTTATCAACCCCCATACACTGGTTATCAGCAACCGTATCAACCCAATTATATGGCTTATACCCCCTATGGTCAGAATCCTCTAGGACAGAACCAATGGGGGCAGAATTACGCTCAACCAGGGTGGAGTACAGGTATAGGTCCTTGTCAGGGACCTGGCATGCCTTTTAATCCTCAGTTACCTTTCCTCGCCACGTTGGAATTACCAGATGTATCTAAATTGACCAATGATCTGATTCTTCGTAATCCATATTGGCCTTCGATTCCGGTGAAGGTACCAGCTGACTATCCCAAGTTTGAGGGTAAAGCTGGAGAAGACCCCCAAGCCCATGTCATGACCTACCATCTATGGTTTTCTTCGAACTCTTGGGTGGATGACTCATTTCATCTATGTCTCTTCCAGCGCACTCTTACCGACGTTGCTACTAAGTGGTATATAGAACTACCCTGCGGTATTTTTCAATACTTTAATACTTTAGCTATGGCTTTCCTGACACATTTCCAGTTACAGATTCGTTATGAAGCAGGGATGCATCTCCTGACATCTCTGAAGTAGGATAAAGCCACTCATATTTCAGATCATATTCATGAGTGGAGGCATCGTCATCAACTAATCAAGTTTGATATTTCTGATTAGCTTCTAACTCACTCGTTCACTACCTCCTTTGTTAACAAGATCGCTCAATACATTGCTATGGGGGCATGTGTAATCGAGGAACAAGCCATCGCTCGTGCCCCATACCTCGATTTGGTGTACTCTCAGTCCGGCACATTATATGATATCTTGACTGATGCCCTGCGGCCAGGGACCTCTAAAGTACCACCTACCCCATCGGTTGACGGTGTTATTGGTTCCGTCTCTAAGACTTCTCATAAGTCTTCGAATGGGAAGCAGAAGTTGAATTCTTCCAATAATTTTTCTTCTCCCGCCACTCCAAATTCTGGTAAGACCAGAGAGGTCAATGTCGTTCAGGCCAATCCTGCGGAAAAGACCTCCAAAAGGAAGAAGAAGGGCAAAGGAAAGTTCAAATCCCATTCCTCGAAACTAGAATCCTCCAAACCACGTGCTGATGATGGTTCGCAATGAAAGCCGAAGTACCCTTGCCTGATCTGTGATGGAGACCACTACACCAAAGATTGTCCCCGACGATCCGAGGTTAGTCAACTTCTTAAAGGTTCTAAGGGCACTCCGTCAGTTATTAAGGAACCTTTTCCATCTTATTAGACCTATATGGTCGAGTAGCCTTCACCATCTGCACCATTTGGGTCCCAATTTTTCATGATGAATGGTGCTGCACCTGTTTCGATTGCCACTCGTTCGAAGGATTATGCCAAATCATGCCAGGAAACTGGGAAGGAAGTCGTTGATGGCCCGCCTCCCCCGCCTACCTCTGGTCCTTTAGAAATTGAGAAGCCCAACACTAAACCCGTTGTACGACCACATTTCAAAGGTGTTCTTTGAAAGTATTCTTGTAATCCAAATGCCCGTGCTGCTCAGCATTACAGCATTTTTGAGGATTTGTAATGTTCCAAGTCTGGAATTTTCTGATCCGTCAGGAATATCTTAAGATATTCCATTTTTCCTTCTTCAGTGAGACACTACAAGTCCATTTCAGAGATTGACTATTGGGGCATTTATAGGATATGTCTCCTTCAAAGAAGGGAGAGATCCTGAGGCTAGTTGGCCCTTCACAGACTCTTCCGATGGATATGAAATATTCCACCTCGGGAGTTTCTTCCACAAGGTCCTTGAGGACGCTGTATAAAGAAGCTACTGCATAAATAAGGATAACCAAAACTGGTATTCCCTAGAAAATATAACTTCCTCGTAGAAAATGAGCTTAAATAAATGATTCTAGATGGGTTATACAGATCTCCCCAAACTAGATCTCTAAAACAATGCTCAAGGAGAGAGCTACAGCAATATGAAAAACATTAATATGAAACTCTGTAAATCTGAATGTATCATGAGAGGATAAATACTACAGCCATCATCATATTAATATATCATCAATATTATACAGAAA
Source organism: Pinus albicaulis (assembly GCA_034641835.2). NCBI lineage: Eukaryota > Viridiplantae > Streptophyta > Pinopsida > Pinales > Pinaceae > Pinus > Pinus albicaulis. Next base: position 692,970,840 of record CM076572.1, on the reverse strand, counting down.
TATCATGAGGAACAAGGCCCTCAAGCTTTTAGAACCAAACTCCAATGAATATACAATGTAATACCGGAGTAGCTGCAGCTACACAGAATGCCGGAAAACCATAACTGCGTAGTATCTATGAGAGATTCAGCTGCTAAATACATATAAAATGATAATGTAGATGAAATATACAAGGAAAATTTCCCAAGAGAGGAAAATGGGCTCAATATGGGATTTCTATCCAATCTGAGGGAGATTGCTAGAAATGTCGGATAAAATACAATAGTGACAAACAAATTGTCACTGCAACTGAAACCAAATGAATATGAGTTTGTGGCTAATCTGAAATTATGATGCCCTCCTCTAATAATGCCTTCAAAGGAAAAGGGGCTGATCCCCCTTTACTCAAAAGCACTCCTCCTGATGAGCACAAGAATTTCCCTCAACACTGCCCTCATGGAATAACACATTTTCTCCAAATGACTGCGCAGTGGGAGATGGTGAATGAGTGGCCTGATGCCACAGATCTGAAATGAAGTCCAAGATCCCTCTCTACAGCTCTCCCCATGAATAAATCACTCCTCCACTAAAAAATCAAGTAGGGAAAGACTCAATGAGTTCCTCTGCTGCTACCCTAGCTACACATCACCATTCTGCTACAGAAATAATGCTGCAACTGAAGGAGTGAGCTTGGCCCAATGTCAGAATGAGAAAATTCAGCTCAAATCCTATCCTCCCTTGAGGAAGAGGTGGGGTATCCCCTCCCAGGAACACCCCCAGTGCTCAAGAGCACTGCAATCCTGCTAAACAGCCTGGATATGCAAGTCCTTGGCCTCACTACGAATATTTCTAAATCAAAGCATGAACCAAATGAGCTGCTCCTTCTTTCTTATAAATAAAAATAACTCTCTCTCACCATAGGTCCCACAACTAGGGTTTCCATTCACTTTTGAATGATTTCCCTCCAAAAACTGCATTGTCTTCTCAAGCAAGCCACCCCTCTAAGGCGGTGCTATTGACTTGGTCAAAGATGGCCAACTCAAGGTGATCCTCATCATGCTCACACCATTAGGTGTTTATTTCATCTGCTTATTTATCCTCCTTTCTCATAAGGAGTGTTATTTATCTATCACCAAGGGGTTAAGGGGTCTCCTTACCCATTTTATTAAAAAAAATAAAAATATGACACTATAATGTTCCATTTTAGCTTGAGGCTAAAATTGGGAACATTACAGGATTTGGCACAGGCGCCTTCTGCAATGTCTGCGTTGGAAGTGCTTCAAAGTTTCCCATCGCAACAAAAACCTATGTTATCCGCAATCGATGGAATTGATCCCGCTGATTCTAGTATTCTCACCTTCAATCTAGAGAATTTCTTCTGCCGACTTCCACATCAAATCACCCTTTTTATACAAGTCGGTATCAATGGCTTCAACATTCACAGAGCTGTTGTGGATGAAGGTGCCTCTACCTATGTTATGTCATTTGCCTACTAGAAGGCCATTGGCTCTCCAGCTCTCACTTCATCTCCCAATGCCCTTGAGGCATTCAATGGTAGGGAATCAAAACCCTTAGGTTTTATCGCGAGTTTACCAATCACATTACAACGTAAGACAGTCAACGTTGAAGTAGAAGTGGTTGATGCCAAGCTCAACTATAATCTTCTACTTGGTTGCAGTTGGACCCACGCCATGCTATGCGTTCCGTCCACCCTCTTTTGGTTTTTGAAGTTTCCACATGAGGGCAAGATTATTACTTTTGATCAGTTGTATTTCTTCACCTCATCCTCCGAGAACAACATGCCATACGTGGATCAAATTCCTAATCCCCCCGACAATGTAGGACCTGGTCTTTTCAAGAACCTTGTTCTCATGGGTATTTTTCCCATGCCACCATCGAACACCATTCAATTCAACATGATATCTAGGTCAGATGGCCCATGGATCATCCCTTCTCCTGAATAGGTGACCTCTTTTAGAGAATATATGCCTCCGACTCCAGTTGAAATAAATTATTTCGAAATCGTTGCTACATCAGATCCTCCTCCTACTGAAAATGATCCTTTGAGCATGGCTCTAGATGTTTATTCTCAATCCCCTTGGCTTGGTGATTCAAATTCGCCCGATCCTTTGAGAGAGGTCTTTCCGTCTGACGAAGCTATCATGGAGATGATGTCTCTCAAAGATCTGTCGTGGAGCGATGGACATCATCGTTCCTCGTTCATGCCCAACCTGGGGGAAATGTCTAATTGTCTCGAGCGTTTCACATCTCAGGTTCCCTCTCCACCTCTCCAAACACCAATATTGACTCATGAGGGTCTTTTAGAAGGAAATCTAAGTAATATCACCCAAACAATGCCTATCGACATCTTCGTTAAACCGGGGGTTGTCGAGAACATTCACGTGGGAGTTACTTGTTCTCCTGAAGAGATTCAAGTATACACTAGCCTTTTCCACGAATTTCGGGATGTGTTCGCATCGTCTTATGAAGAGATGCCTGGGATCAATCCCAGTATAGTCGTGCACAAAATTCCCACCTATCCAGGTGCGAAGCCTGTGTGTCAGCATCTGCACCCAGTGCATCCTCGAAAAGCTGCAGCTATAAAAGCAGAAATTGAGAAACTTCTTAACGCAGGCTTCATATATCCAATCCCCCTCACAGAATGGGTTTCCAATATTGTCCCTATAGATAAGAAGCAGGGTACAATTCGAGTCTGTGTTGACTATAGAGACATCAATCACGCTTATCCTAAGGACAACTATCCCAACCCCTTTATAGATCAGATCATCGATGATTGCGTGGGGATTGAGATCTATTCCCTTATGGACGGCTTCTTGGGTTACAATCAAATTAATATTTTACCCGTCGATCAACATAAGACTGCCTTTATCTGTCCATGGGGCACATTTGCCTACAATAAGCTCCCGTTTGGCTTTAAAAATGTTGGGGCTACGTTCCAGCGTGCTATGTCCTACGCTTTTCATGACATATGCCACATTATTTAGTCATATCTGGATGACCTCCCAGCTCATTCAGCTCGGCGCGAAGACCATCCTAAACACCTCCGCCAGATTTTTCTCTGCTGCAGACGTTACAATATTAGGCTTAATCCTCACAAGTGCGTCTTCTACGTTGATTTTGGTTGTCTTTTGGATTCATTGTCTCTAAAGATGAAATTCGCCTTGACCCTCTCAAGGTCGAGGCTATTGTTAATCTCCCATCCCCATCCTCGTTGCATCAACTTCAGAGTCTTTAGGGGAAAGCGAATTTCTTATGTCGCTTTATGTTGAACTATGCAAAAGTATCCAAAGGGTTTACGCATCTTATAAAACAGGACGTTCCCTTCCATTCGAATGATATTTCTCAGCAATCCTTCAATAAACTTAAAATTTTGCTCGTCAATGCTCCGTTGATACATCCTCCCAACTACCATCACGATTTTACCCTCTATTTGGCTGCCGCATTCAGCACAATTGCCATGGTTCTAGTACAGGATGACAATGAGAGAAATGAGCATGTGGTTTACTATCTGTCTCAGAATATTCTCGACACTGAAATGCATTATTCCCACGTCGAGAAGTTGGTGCTTGCCATGGTCCAGGCTGTTCAACGATTTCGCCACTACATCCTGTTGTGCACGATAACCGTGATTTCTGACTGCAACCCCATGAATTACATTTTGTCTCGAAAATTGCTGGGGGCAAGTACTTCAAATGGATTGTGATCCTTCAGGAGTTTTATTTGGAGTTCACTACTGCCAAATCGACGAAGTCACCGGTTTTGCTGATATTATCTGCTCTCTCCCTACCGACTATGTTCCGTCTCAATCTGAGGATCATATCCCGGATGAAACTCTCTTTCTTATCAGCACTCACGATCTATGGTACAGTTACATCATCATGTACCTTCAAACATCGACCTTTCGGTCCGAGTTGATGAAGGATTCTTGACGTCGCGTTCAGCATCAATCCCAACCGTATCGCATTGTTGGAGATACCTTATATCGTGTCAGAGTCGATTTTGTGCTCCGCCGATGTTCGACCTTGGAATAGGCTGAGAAAGTCTTGAATGACTATCACAATGGCACCTGTGGTGGTCACATGTCCGGTTATGCTACCACCCAGAAGATTCTGCGTGCGGGCTACTTCTGGCCGTCTATATTTAAAGATTTTATTGTTGCAGTAAGAAATTGTCATGCATGCCAGATATTTCAATGCAAGATGCATGTTCCACCCCTCCCTTTACATTGATTTTATGACATGTAACCCTCACCCAGCTGGGGGGCATGCTTATATCATCGTTGTCGTAGACTACTTCACTAAGTGGGTTGAGGAGATGCCTACATTAGCTACCGACAGTAAGACAACCACTCAATTAATTTTCAACCATGTGATCACACGTTTCGGCGTTCCTCAAGCCATCATCACCGATCATGGCACTCATTTTTGGGACTACATGATGGCAGAGATAAAATCAAAGTTGGGCTTGCGTCATGATAGCTCAATGCCATATTACCCTCAGGCGGATGTCTAGGTTGAGGCCATGAACAAAGTTCTTGTCATGATGCTTCAATGAAAAATTGGTATACATAAATCCAATTGGCATCTCCAATTGTTCTCAGCTCTCTGGGCCTACCGAACATCAGTAAAGAGCGCAACCGGATTCACACCTTTCCAGTTGGTGTACGGTCTGGAAGCAACTCTTCCGGTTGAATGTGAGATCCCTTCATTGAAGTTGGCTGTGGAATTACTACCCGACACTTCCCTAGAGGAATAATGTCTCTTGTGTCTAGAACAACTGGATGAAACTCATCGCTTGGCTACTTTGGTTATTGAGGCATAGAAAAAGCAGGTTAAAGCTCATTTCGATCAAACAATTTCTCCACGTTCTTTCATTGAAGGAGACCTCGTCCTCTTGTATGATCAAGCACATGATAAGCTTCGGGCAGGTAAATTCCAGCCCATGTGTCATGGGCCCTATATTGTTAAACATGTTTTAAAAAATGGGGCCTATGAGCTAATAGATTATCAAGGTATTCCGTTGGCGCAAACTAGAAATGGTTGTACCTGAAGAAGTACTACGCTTGAATTATTCTTGTGTGGTGCATGTACATAAGTGAGTGATTTCATTTTTGTGCATGTGTGGTGTGGTGTGCTTTGTAAGAATCTTTTTGCTGATTGGGTCTTCCTGATTGTGCAGATGTCTATTACTCCTTTTGTCAGTTTCGTGGATGGTGCCTCCCGCAGTACCAGGAATCTGTCCTCGGCAGCTTGGGTAATCTACAATCCTTCTGGTGAGTTAGTTAATTTACAAGGTCTTTTTCTAAGGCCTGCTATAAATAATGTCGTGGAATATAGTGTCGTTTTGGAATTATTGAACGAGTCCATTAACCTCATTATTCATGCATTACATGTATATCTAGACTCATAAATTGTAGTGTTACAACTCAATGGTCATTATTCAGTAAGGAACCCATCCATTTTAAGACTGTATCTACGTATTCGTTTACTGGAAATAAATTTTTATTACATTACATATCAGCATATACCCAGACGAATGAATGCGTTAACAGATGTGGTAGCTAACATGGTATTAGATAGACATTTACGCAACTTGTAAAAAACATCATCATATGTGAAAAAGATCCATGCATAAATTGATAGATAGATAGATAGATAGATAGATAGATATGTCGAAATGTTTGTAGTTTGTGTGCATCACATAAAATCCAAAAAATATACATTTATGTTTTAATAATATCCGGAGACAACATGTATCTAAAAAATATGCATATGAAAATCCTAGGCGACTAATCAACATGGTGCTCATGGTAGCATGTTACTGCCGGCACCAATCGCCTCAATAAATGATGAAGGTGACTAGGCACCCCCACGGTGTGCCTCTAATAAGCTAAAGGGACATCTGCTAGATGAGCGTAATTAGGAATCCCACGGGCGATTCCCTCTAAGTTCTGAACTAGCTCATTCCCCTCGCCCCCTTCACCTTGAGGGTCATAGGCGATAGGGGTCCTCCGCGTGATCGGCGACATCCCATTGGGCCTCTCTAGGCCAACATCTGCATACATATAGGATCTTTTTTCACTCCTGGAGACAGCCTAGAGTTGTGATAGACCAGTGCCTAGGACATCTTAGCATAGCAAGGAGCGTATAATATAATGTATAAAGTTGATAGCTTCAGCTCACATGATATCTCCTATAAATAGGGAAATAAAATAGAATGGGACCAAACCCTCAAAAACTGACACAAGAAAAGAGATACTGCAGAGGCAAGATGCAAAACTCTAATACTAAAGCAATAGACAATTCAAAGACAGTTTACTGCAAAGCGGGCCAATTCAGAAATACTTCACAGACATAAATTATCAGAAGGTGTATGTAGTGAAAGAAATATTGAGAATATATTAGTTAACATTGAGCTGATACACAGATATACAATACCACCATGCATGGGCTTACCAATATAAGAATCCATACATGATAAAACATTTTAAAAGCACCCTCCCAAAGCAACTAATATAGTAGAAGTATAGTTAGCTGAATAATGGAACAGAATATCATGCATGAGCCATATTTAAAGCACTTGATTGATTCGAGAATGGGCATCAACTAGGATGAATCCATACCAAAAATCAGTGAGCCACTCGCATTCCAAAACATGATACAAGAAATATGGATGAAATGAAATGTTATATTAATATAACACAATAAAGAAAGTTACAGACTGTGAAATACCAAAGACCGGAATCCTCTTTGATAGATAGAACTCCTCTTCACTGAGACCCTATGGGCTCTGTGCCTTCATACCAAAGTCTTACAAAATTTTTACAAAAAGCCTTTCACTGCATGATTTTCTAATAAAATCGGGAACCCTTTCAATGCGTATTTTTATGGTTTTTATAGGAGAAACCAAAACCTAGTAAAAGAGGTAGGTGATGAACATTTAATTTTCATAATTAAGGCAAAATGGAGGAAACATTCGCGCCCATACTGTTGAATGACTATGCTGTGTTGTTTGTACTCTGTGGCCTGCTCTCTAAAATAAATGCACTGGGTAGAAATCTCTCCAGGGACATGGCAAAGCAGTAAAATCACACAAATATCCATCCTTTCCTGGAAAGAAAACTCTGTTGAAATAAAGCCTTGAGGACATTTTTTTGTGTATAGATATTTCGAATGATGTGCAAGATCTTCAATTTGGTACTCTGCTTCCAAAGGCTAGGACAAGGCCTCCAAAATATTCAGCTACCTGTATTTAATTCTCTGCTGATTACTGATATTCTTTATCTGTCCCATTGATATCTTCATCTGTGAAATCGGCGCCTTGAATGTCCTTGCAGGGTTTGACAAATTTGAACCCTGCCTCTTAAATTGGAGTCTTGTCGATTTGGCTTCCAGGGACTTTCTTCATAATTTTGCTCTGAAAAATGGTCCTTTGACGTGTGCTCGGCTCTTGTAATGGATGCTGCAAATTATGATAATTCTCTGTCGCTGTCAACCTGAAAAACACACAAAGTTGTGAAGAAAACAAATGCATGGGGGACGACAATGCAATGGAAGCGACTGTTTAATAGAGCGACGTGATGAAGCGGAGAAAACATGCAGGGTGGTGATGAAGAAACCGCAGTGGAAATAATGGTGGAAGGGCTGGCCAGAGTTTATGATGTGGAACATTAAAATATAACGTATGAATGAAATATATAAATGGCAGAGGAAGAAATGCGATAACACGTGGGATGGTGACGTGGAGGAAGACCGGGTCAACAGCGGGGATAATGAAATCTTGGTCGTTCGATCTCAGGAGGAGATCGACGGTTGAAAGGGCGACGGAGGCAATAGATAGTGGGCTAGGGGCGAGATTTGCCTGTGTTATATCCCATGCAGCTTCGAAGTGCGATGATCGTTGGATGAAGGCCCTCAGATTGGACGGTTGTGATGAATATCGTTGCATGACTCTGACCGAACAATAATGCGCGATGGAGAGTGGTTTTGGGGCCGTACGCGAAGACAGACGGTGGGGAATGAGTGGAATCACTTCGTTTTGAAGAATACCGCCTGCCACTGAAAAGCAATGCGATACATACCACCCAGTTTTGCAATGGGAGCGGGCGTGGGGACCACCAGGAATAGATGCATCTTGAAGCGTTGATTTGTGATCAGATTAGACAGCTATGAATGAGCCCGATATATCTTTGTGATAGGCGACCTCTGAGCTAGTGCTTGGTTTAGCACTCAGATCATATGCAGAGAAAGACTGAGGGGCTAGGGCCTGATGGGGCTACAGCCTGATATCTTTTCGATTGCGGGGTTTTTTCGGCTTTTTAGTGCATTTTGGTTTCAAATGAGGGGAACGATAGAATGAAAATGGATTTCTCAGGAAAACCCAAGGGGGTTCACAAGGTTTTCAAAGGGGATTTATTGCCAAAATTTAACATGGGCTGATATGATCAACATTGGCTCCACCTGGGGACGACACGTTCATCTTTGGGCGTGTCAAGAACTCGCAGAACTTTTGATCATCTTCTGTGCAAACTAGGCTCTTCAGCAACCTTACTTTTCACTTTATGATTAATAATGACACCCACAGTATTCAATCGAAAACAAAAAGGAAATTATCATACAATATAATACTTCAGGCTACCTTTGCCTAAATTAGAACTGAAATTAGGTCTTGAGGAATTGACCATTTACAGGGGCATCCAGCAAGTCACCCTGTAAATTCTCCAACCTGAAAGTATTATTGCCCCCCTGTTCCACAATTTTGAAAGGACCAAACCAGAGGGGGTCAAATTTACCATGTTTTCCCTTCTCAGCTCTCCGGATGTCCCATCTGAGCACTAAATCACCAATCTACAGCTTCATGTCTTTTGCATTTTGATCGAAAACATGTTTCATTTTCTCTTGATATTCCATTAACCTCTGATTCACCTGGCCCCGTGTTTCTTCTAATTCCACCAATTGATTGATTCTCCTGATCATATCATCAGGTTCCTCCTGGCTTTCTTGCATAAAGTGGGCCACTAGTAAAGCCAGCTGTACAGGAAAAACTGCTGCTCGTCCATATACCAATTCATAGGGAGATTTCCCAGTTGCTCTCTTGCTGGTGATCTTATTAGCCCATAGAGAAAATTTCAATTGGGAATCCCAATTCTTCTGATTTTCATTGATAGTTTTCTTCAAGGCCCTCACCAGAGTTTTATTTGAAGAATGTGCCAAGCCATTTCCTTGTGGATAGTAAGCTGTAGAGTGGCTCAGTATGATATTGTATTGCTGGAAGAAATTCATAAATTTTGCAGACTTGAAGGCCTGTGCATTATCAATCACTACCCTAGCAGGACAGCCAAACTTGGATATGATGTTTTCCTCCATGAACTTTATGATCACAGTATCTGTATCATTCCTGGCAGGTATGGCTTCCACCCATTTAGTGAAATAATCAGTGGCCGTTAAAATAAATTTATGTTGACCACTTGATGGAGGGTGTATCTCACCTATAAAATCCATTCCCCACTGTTTGAATGGTTCATCCACATGCATTGGAATCAGGGGAAATGGTGCCGATTTCTGTCTCTCTGCAAATTTCTGACATTTATCACATGCTCTTACTATGGCAAAAACATCTCCAAACAGCTTCAGCCAATAGAAGCCAGCTTTTAGAATTTTATGAGTTGTGGCTCTCCAGCTGTAATGACCTCCACAGATCCCTTCATGAAATTCTACTATAATACTCTCTACTTCATTCTCTGTGAGACACAGGAGTAAGATGCCTGAAGGATCTCGCCAGTATAGCCGGCCATTGGCAACTATGTACTTCTGTGATTTCAATCTCAGCACTCTGTATTTAGTTTTATTACAGCTTGGAGGGTAGCTGAGTGTAAGGAGATATTCTACTATCTTTTTGTACCACTGACTGGTGAGGTACTTTATATGTGTTTCCGGAGTGGCTACTCTAATTCTCTGTCGTTCTTCTTTTTCTTCAGCTTCCTCTCCTGCTATAATGGACAAATTTATGCCCAGAGCTTGATATTTTGATTCAGATAACATTTTAGCAAGCCCCTGTCCTTTGATCAACTTAGTAGGGTGGATTTCTAAGTCATATTCTTGTATTTTAGCGATCCACTTACCCCGTTTCCCTTCACTATCCCCCTGAATAAGGATATCTTTTACAGCAGCTGCAGGCACAAATGCAGTGATGTGGGACTGTAAGATATATACACGAAATGCTTTGAGGGATTTCACTAGAGCGTATGCTTGCTTTTCCAATATGTTGTATTTTAATTCTGCATCACGAAGCACCTGACTGAAAAAGGCAATAGGCTGCTCATACCCTTCCTCATTTTTCTGCAATAAAACTCCTGCTATTGTCTGAGGTGATGCAAAAGAGAAAATAATGAAAGGTTTACCATAATCTGGTCTGGCTAGCACAGGGGCTTCTGCAAAAGCATTCTTTATCTTGGTAAATTCCTCCCGTGATTCTTGTGACCACTTTACCTCATTATCCTTCTTTAGCATATCTATTATATGCCTAACTATCTCAGCATATTTAGGGATAAACCTTCTCAATAAATGTATGCGCCCAAGGAATACTTGTACCTCTTTCTTATTTCAGGGAAAAGCAATACTGTTTATAACCTCTACCCTCTTGGGATCTATATTAACCCCATCTTTAGTCACAATATGGCCCAAAAGCTTTCCCTCTTCTAATGCAAATAAAGACTTTTGAGGATTCAGAGAGAGACCATACCTTCTGCATTTCTCAAAAGTTCTCCGCAGATGTTCAATGTGCTCAGCATCATTTTTTGAAAATACCATGATATCATCAAGGTAGACCACCAGGAATTTATCCTTCTCCCCAACAAAAGCAATATCCATCGCCCTCTGAAATGTGGCCCCTGCATTAATCAATCCAAAAGGCATCCTAGCGTACATAAATGTACCCCATGGTGTGGTGAAAGTAGTCTTCTTTTGATCCTCTGGAAGTACAGCCACGTGGTTATAACCGGAAAATACATCCATCGTTGACATCCGAGTAGCCCCAACCACCTTCTGCAGAATGTGATCCATTTTAGATAGCGGGTAATTATCCTTCAGGGATTCTCTATTTAAATTTCTAAAATCCACACACAGCCTTATTTCTCCATTCTTCTCACGTACATGGACAAGGTTTGCCACCCATTCAGAGTACCTCAATGGTACAATTATTTTGTCTTTTAGCAGCTTCTTGATTTCTTTCTCAATAGAAGGCAGCAGCAGGGGATTGATTTGTCTGAGCCTCTGCTTATGGGGCTTTGCATCTTCCTTCAGTGGAATTTTGTGTTGCATAATATTGATATCGAAAGTTTTCAAATCCTGATAGGACCATGCAAATACATCTCTGTAAGACTGAAATAATTTCTGATATAGCTTTTTATATTCTCCGGGGATTTTCTTGGACAATTTTACAATTTTGGGGTTAGCCTCAGTACCCAAATTTAAGTCTTCTACCTGATTCTCTTCTGCCACTTTGCTCGGCTACAGTGGGACATCATTCTTGTCAAATAATTTTTCTAGAGGTACTAGCCCTCTAGGTATAATGTTTCCCTTTAGCTGCAACACTTTGTTTCCTGCCACTTTCTCCTCCCAATTTCTTTCTGAAGTATCTTTAGATTCTACCTCTTCTTCATCATCAATCTCCATATTGGATAATTCCCCCACTGTTTCCAGGAATCTCTTCATTTGCTCTTCATCTTTGTTAAACACCATGTTGAAACACACACATGGTGTATGAGGAAGATGAGCACACACACAAGAGACTAAACACACAATGAAAGATCAGTGTGAGGCTTTCTTATTTTCCATTATACAAAGATGTAAATTTATAGTACAATGGTGTGACTCTTGCTTTCACATTCCAAGGTCACTTGGACTCCATTGTGACTTTCGCATTCCACACCTACCCATTTAGGATTAGGTGTTCCAACATCCCCCCTTAATTCGAAGGGGTATGTGTGAGTCCAAGAAAAGAGTTGTAATACAAATCTGCAAAGTATACATGGCAACACTTGGGCTGAATCAACTCTCTGAAATGTTGGAAAAAAGAGGTGGTTTAAGGATGACCACGAACACTAGAACACAAAACTTGTTGCAGTTCCCGGAACTCTTCCAAAACTGGAAAGAAGCTGAAGGCTTCTGCTAGAGGAATTGTCCCTCATAAAAAGGGAGACCTTCAACCTAAAACAAGGGAGGTCTACTACCTGTGATGGTTTTAGGATTACCAACAAATCTGGAATGCTTGTAGCATTTCCTGGAACTCAACCAAAGCTGGAAAGAAGCTGAAGGCTGCTAAGCTGAAGGTTTCTGCTAGAGGAAGTGTTCCTCATATATGAAAGGGAGACCTTTGACCTAAAAGAAGGGAGGTCTACTACCTGTGGTGGTTTTAGGTTATCCACCAACCAAAGTTGATGGTTTAAGGTTGTCCACCAACCGAAGGTATGCTCATGGGCATCCATGTCTCTGGCTACATCTCTGAATCTGGAATGACGAATTGTGGCTCAGGCTCGCTTGAACTCTGGCTACAACTCTGAATCTGGAATTAGAGATTGTGGCTCAGGCTCGCTTGATCTGACGTTGAAGCTTGTACATGACCACCATTTTCCCCCCTGTCAGGGACAAGGTGAGATGATGGCGAAAACTCAACAGCAATTTTGCTCAATATTCGTGCACATGTTCTGACATGCGACTTAAAAATCTTCTTGGTTGTTGATGCCCATTGCCAAGAAGCAATCCATCCAAGATGAATCTTGGTTCTTGCAGGAGGCTTGTTTCTGAAGCATCTGTCTGAAGAATGGGTGTGCCGACCATAGTGCTTGCATGGATGAAGATCAAAAAAATGATCTTTCATATGGCCAACTCGATCACAGTGCTGGCATTTCTTAATCTGTTGTGGAAGTGGAACAGGATCTGGAATAGCTGCAGGTGAACTGTCATATAGGAATCCAGCACTCTGAAATATGATCGGCTTGGTGTAGTCTAGAATATGAAATGACACATCCTTGTCATATCCAAGACCAGTTTGGTGCTTGTTGTGGACAAGCTCTTCCCAAGGTCTGATGATGGGCTTGAGAAGTGCAGGCTGAGCTGTTGCATCTGCATGTACATCTGCTCTAGTACAAGGAACTGAATGAGAATCAACTGAAACTTTATCTTCTTTCTTCTGATGATAGTCCTTCACAATCTTCTGAACAGAAACAGGTTCAGAATGGTGACTCTTTTGTTGAAGTTCGTCTTGTTGGAGCTGAGATTCCAACTGCAAAAACTCAATCTTCTCATGTGCATCTTGCAAACAACTTTGAATGTTACAAAGAGCATCCTTGCTCATTTTTATCACATCATCAACATTTGAATGAATGAGGTTACTCAACAACTCTAATGCCTCATTGATTTTGGCCATTTCAACAACTTAGGCTCAACAAATGAAAGGGTGTCGATTACAACCGAAAATGCACCCGTTTACAATGTGATGCAACAAGAAATACAAATGACTCCAAGGAATTCTCAAAGTACAAAGTGTGCTCCTCAAATGATGGAGGGCAATCAATAATCCAACAACTCAAATTTACACTTCAAATATTGATTGCAACTATGAATGAAGATGCAATGTTCACTCACAATGTGAGTTCAAAACAAAATCTCTGCAAAAATATTTGAATGTCCAACAAAAACACTTGTGCAAGAAGCCTTTAAGGCAGCTGAATTTTCCTTCAAAGAGTTGTTTTCAATGATGACAAACTTGTCTTCAAATGTGAAATTCTTCAAAAAATCACCCTCTTGTATATGCCACAAATCATAAAATGTAAGTCTGCAATTTTGTCTATGTATTCAATCCATCTGCTCCTCATATGCCATTTCTTCTTTTACTGCTGTTTATTTCTCTCTCCTTCCTCTCTCTCTGCTGCTTTTTTTTTTTTAATTAAAAATTAATTAAAAAAATGGGAATAATTAAAAATGGGGGGAATTAAAAGGGAAGGGAAATTTTAATGGGGGAGGAGGGGATATTAAAAAATTAAAATGGGAAGGGGATTTAAAAGGGGAGGGATATTTAAAAAAGAGGATTAATAAGATATGGGAATTAATTAAAATAGGGACAATTAAAAAATGGGAAGGGAAATTTATTTAAAAGGGGAGAGGGGATTATTTATTTTTATTTTTTTTTAATATTAAAAAAATGAATTCAAAATGGGAGAGGTAAATTTAATGGGAGGGAAGGGGCGCTATTATATGGGGGGGTGTATATTTAAAAATAATTTAAAAATTAAAAAAATGAGAGGGGATGAGCGTTTGTGAGATGGTGAGGGGGCGTATATTTAAAAATAATTTAAAAATTAAAAAAAAATGAGATGGAATAAGCACTTGTGAGATGGTGAGTGGGCGGGCTTGAGCAGATGTGAAGGGATATGGAGGGTCGTATGTGAGAGCAAACAGTGAGATGTATGCAGGTCCGTGGGAAGTGTGCAACGACCAGCGAGGGGGAATACGAAATGGGTATGCTCGTTTGAGAGGGCGAATGAGATAGCGCAGGAGGGGACGGATTCCATGATGTGACGTGCCGGATTGCAATTGACAGGGGGAGTCAGGTAAGGGATTGAGTAGGGAGTCGATGTGTTGAGCGGCGTGGAGATAGCAGGTAAGGGAAGATTGGAAGGGTATGCAGGTGTAAGAAGATTGGAGAGTTTGCGTGGAGGGGGAGCACAGAGCGTATGAGAGAGGGAGGCCGTGTGTATTGGTGAGTTGGAAGAGGCGTAGAACAAGAGCGAGGGGGGGAGCGATCTGTGAGAAGGGTGAACGTTGCAATGAGGGGGTGCTATTGCATAATGCAGCGGACTGTAGTGAAAGGCGTATGTGGGAAGGGCGTATGCGTAGGGAGTGCTGTAGAGTGAGGGGGGTGGAGATATATGTGAGAGCGCTGGTAGAGCTGAGAGGGGAGGGCGGTGAGTAAGAGAAGGTCGAATGGGCCAAGGGCCAAGCTGTCTAGGGTTTGAATTTTTTTATTTTTTTTATTTTTTATTTTAATTAAACAACAGAGAGGAAAGTAGCAGAAATGCAGAATTTTCAGAAATTGCAGAGAAAGCTCAAAAGTCTTTACTTTAAAAATCCAGAATTTTTTTTCAAAAAATTGCAGAGGGCCATATAACAGCAGAAAATTGGAGAATTTGCAGAGTTAGAGAACTCAGAAATCTCAGAACTTTTTCAGTGAAAACTCAGAAATATCTTCAATACCCCTCTTTAAACTATTTCCAGTAGCTTAAAAATGCAGAAGTTAATGGGTAGAAATTGCAGGAAGAAATCAACCTTCAGATGCACAATGCTGCTTCTCTTCAAAACCACTACTGCTCTTCTTCAAAACAAATTCTGAATGCTGCTCTTTCTTCAAAACAAATTCTTGAATGCTGCAAAAATCTTTGAGTGCTGAATGCGGCAAAAGGCACTGCTGCAGAAACTCTCCAAAGGTTGCAAAAATTTCAAGAATTTTGCAGATATGCACAGGCCATACACACAAATGGCTCAGTCAATTTGGAGCAGGGCCAACAATCACCCGCTCTGATACCATGTTGAAACACACACATGGTGTATGAGGAAGATGAGTGCACACAAAAGAGACTAAACACACAATGAAAGATAAGCGTGAGGCTTTCTTATTTTCCATTATACAAAGATGTACATTTATAATACAATGGTGTGACTCTTGGTTTCACATTCCAAGGTCACTTGGACTCCATTGTGACTTTTCGCATTCCACACCTACCCATGTAGGATTAGGTGTTCCAACAATCTTCAAATACCTGCCAGTGTTTGATGTTATCTGGGATTGAAGGCCGATAATGCACCTCAACTTCATATCTTAAAAGAGGGTTCTGAGGTGGTCGAAATGTACTAGCATCCACAGTAACAGAATCAGCCATCCTATTCTGTTCTTGGGGCATGAACTGGATATTGAATCCCAAGAAGAAATTTTCTACCATGTCCCAAACTTCATTCCTATAAGCCCTTAGCCTAGGATGTTTGGTCTGACATTGATTTTTGACCTGCCTAACCACCAGCTCTGAATCTCCCAGAACTTTTAAACTTTGTATATTCATTTTCCTAGCTATTTGCAATCCTGGCATAAGTGCTTCATATTCAGCCACATTGTTGGTGGCTTCGTATTCTAGTTTGAAGGACAGAGGGACCCATCTGCCTAAAGGAGAAATCAATAGCACTCCAGCTCCATTTCCTTCTCTTGAATTTGCTCCATCAAAATGTAGTGTCCATATTCCTGCTTCATGAACCTCTGAAGGTTGCTCAGTCTTGATCTAGCAAAATGATGGTTCATGAGCATAATCTTGATCTTCTTCCAGCATCAAACATGAAAAGTCTCCTTCTTTATTGTATACTGGTGAATTTACAGAATTGTCAGCCTTAGTCACCATCTTTACAAATCTAGTCTCCCTGTATAGTCTCCTCTCTTGGCCACAAAAAACTGGGATAGTGGCATATGTTAAATCCATTGTAATTGATCCACCAATTTTTGTTCCCCGGGACCTTGATAGCAACATACCAAAGCGAGCTGGAATGTCAGCCACCACTATGTCCATTACCACACTTTTTGCTGGGATTTGGGCCAAATTGACCACCAAATATTTGATCATCCCCAAGCATTTAACTCTTTTGGAGTCAAATGAATAGAGGTCTTTATATGGACGTGTGATTTGTAAACCTAGTTGTTCCATGACTGACAGAGGCATAAAATTATGGGAAGCCCCAGAAACTAGCATACAGTTATGTAATAGCAGGTCATGGATCACTAGAGACACATAGAAGGGAGGAGTAGAAGGATCTATCTCCTCAACATGAGGGCCAAAAACTACTATGGGTCTTTCTTCTTGAAGTTTGAGACTATCTGGGATGATTGGTGCTTTTGGGGGGAGCATGAAAGAGGCGACTTGAGATTGATATGCTGGCTGTTTCAATAGTTCAGTCAAGGGGACTGGGATTTTGACCTTTTCAAGTTCCTTTTGCAGACTGAAAGTAGGGGGGGACCTTTCTATCACAACCTCTTTTGACTCTTTTTTTTCAATTGGGGGCTTGACTACTTTTGACACAGATTCGGTATTAGGAGGAATGACTACCTTTGAAGAAGAGGGAATTTGATCATTAGATTGCAAAGGTTTGTTCAGAGGTCCCTTACCTTTGTCTATGGATTTCTACATTGTAGTCTCCTTCTGAGCAGGTGCTTCCTTTTGGGGTAGTTCTTCTCCTTGCTCTTGGGTACAAGTCCTCTTCCTAGAAGATCTGAGATCATATCTTCTATTGAAATGTGCTTACATGAAATCATTAAATTGTTTACAATAATGATCAAACTCTGCTTCTTTTGCATCTCTGACCTTTTCTTCTTCTTGCAATGAGCATCCAGCTACATCATTTCCTTGCAAAGGGCCTTCTTCTCCATCACTATTTGAAAAGGCAAGATTTGCATCCTCCAGTCCATAGGCAGCTTCTTCAATGGAGTCATCTACTGGACCTTCCAAGTACAATGGGTGTGGTACTTGATCTTGTTGTTCTTTTGATTCCCTTGGCAATATTTGCAAGGGTGTTTTCCTATAATGAGGATTGTAACCTCTGTTTGGAGCATTCTGGAAATTTTTGAAGGCTGAGTTCTTGGCTTCCAATTCAAGCTTGACCATTTTTTTAATCAATTTTCTCATTTCTTCCATTTTGTCTGAGTCTCTGTCCTGACTAGAAGTGGATGCCTCCTCTTTGCCCCTTCTTCTGGTATCCTTCTCAGCTCTTCCTTTTGATTTTCCAGTGGAGGCAAAGTTTGCTTCCAACTCTAGTGCATCTGCCTGAGCATCATCCAGAGTAGCAGGCTTTCTTTCTCTGAGAGAGAAACCAAATTCTGAATCAAAGGCTACTACAAAAAAAACTTTAGCAGCAGTTTGATGGGGTTTCATATCAGCAGGGAGACTCAGATACAACTTATTAAATCTCTTGATAAATTCTGATACTCCTTCATTGTGTCTTTTCTTTAGTGTATTGAACTCAATGAGATAATTTCCATGATCTTTTTTCTCTCCCCACTTTCTGAGAAAAGTGTCTTCCATATTGTCCCAAGTGGTAATAGAAAGGCTAGCCAATGTCTTGAACCATTTTTTAGCTTCACCATCGAGAGACTGCACAAACAGTCTTAAGACCACGTTTAAATGTTCAAAATTAAAGTTTTCTGCAAAGGAGCATAAAGTCTCAAGATGTTTTTGTGCATCAATCTCACTTTCCCCATTGAATTTGGGAAATATCTTCAGATAATCCTGGGGCATATCATTCAACACTTGGAGTAATGCCAGGGGGGCATATTTATTCATAAAGAAAGCTAGAACATTGGCCATTGGAGGAGGTGGAGGTAGTAAAATAGTTTCATGAGAAAGAGGAGGAGGTGGAAGCAGAGTATGAATAATAATAGGAATATACTCAACTGCAGCTTGAGGGGTTGAAGGGAACAAATGTCTGTTAACAACAGATACTTCGGTTACTTCCTTGACCTCTTCAACCTCAGGAGTAGGATGAAGACTATTTTTATTTTTGATACCCTCTCGGGGTGGACTATCTGAGTAATAATAATCAGTATCTCCAACAGTGGAGTCGGGATCTCGCACTTGAGCTTCTTGAGAAGAAGAAGAGGGAAAATATTCTGTAAACACTTCAGGAATTTTGGAACGGGCTGATTTCCTTTCCCTCCAATTTCTTCTATGTATAATTTGGTCAGGGTCATACACTGAAGGTGTCTTTGGCTTATATGTATCTGACCTTAGGTGTGGCTTACGAGGAGCCAGGACTGCCAATAGATTTATCAAATAACAAATGTGGAGTCGCCAAGGTGAGGGATCTACAACTCTCAACTCTCTGTGCTCACCTACTTAGAGAGTGAATATTTTTTTTCGAGGCCCAAGGATTCTAATTTTCTCAACCTCGTTCCCCAGCAACGGCGCCAGAAAGATGTTGTCACTCCTAGAGACAGCCTAGAGTTGTGATAGACCAGTGCCTAGGACATCTTAGCACAGCAAGGAGCGTATAATATAATGTATAAATTTGTCAGCTTCAGATCACATGCTATCTCCTGTAAACAGGGAAATAAAATATAATGGGACCAAACCCTCAGAAACTGACACAGGAAAAGAGATACTGCAGAGGCAAGATGCAGAACTCTAATACCAAAGCAACAGACAATTCAGAGACAGTTTACTGCAAAGCAGGCCGATTTAGAAATACTTCAAAGACATAAATTATCAGAAGGTGTATGTAGTGAAATAAATATTGAGAAGATATTAGTTAACATTGAGCTAATACCCATATATACAATACCACCTGCATGGGCTTACCAATCTAAGAATCCATACATGATAATAGCATTTTAAAAGCACCCTCCCAAAGTAACTAATATAGCAGAAGTATATTTAGCTTTATAATGGAACAGAATATCATGCATGAGCCATATTTAAAGTGCTTGACTGATGCAAGCATGGGCATAAACTAGGATGAATCCATACCAAAAATCAGTGAGCCACTCGCATTCCAAAATATGATACAAGAAAGATGGATGAAATGAAATGTTCTATTAATATAACACAATAAAGAAAGTTACAGACTATGAAATACCAAAGACCAGAATCCTCTTTGACAAATAGAACTCCTCCTCACTGAGACCCTATGGGCTCTATGCCTTCATACCAAAGTTTTACAAAATGTTTACAAAAATCCTTTCACTGCATGATTTTATGATAAAATCTGGAACCCTTTCAATGCGTTTTTTTATGGTTTTTATAGGAGAAACCAAAACCTAGTAAAAGAGGTAGGTGATGAACATTTAATTTACATAATTAAGGAAAAATGGAGGAAACATTCGCGCCCATACTGTTGAATGATTGTGCTGTGTTGTTTTTACTCTGTGGCCTGCTCTCTGAAATAAATGCACTGGGTAGAAATCTCTCCAGGGACACGACAAAGCAGTAAAATCACACAAATATCCGTCCTTTCCTGGAAAGAAAACTTTTTTTAAATAAAGCCTTGAGGACATTTTTTCTGTGTATAGATCTTTCAAATGATGTGCAGGATCTTCAATTTGTTACTCTTCTTCCAAAGGCTAGGACAAGGCCTCCAAAATATTCAGCTACCTGTATTTAATTCTCTGCTGATTACTGATATTCTTTATCTGTCCAACTGATATCTTCATCTGTGAAATTGGCGCCTTGAATGTCCTTGCAGGGTTTGACAAATTTAAACCCTGCCTCTTAAATTGGTGTCTTGTCGATTTGCCTTCCGGGGACTTTCTTCATAATTCTGCTCTAAAAAATGGTCCTTTGACATGTGCTCGGCTCTTGTAATGGATGCTGCAAATTATGATAATTCTTCGTCATTGTCAACCTGCAAAACACATAAAGATGTGAAGAAAACAAATGCATGGGGGACGAAAATGCAATGGAAGAGACTATGTAACAGAGCGACACGATGAAGCAGTGAAAACATGCAGGGTGGTGACAAAGAAAACACAGTGGAAATAATGGCGGAAGGGCTGGCCAGAGTTTATAATGTGGAACATTAAAATATAACGTATGAATGAAATATATAAATGGCAGAGGAAGAAATGTGATAACACGTGGGATGGTGACATGGAGGAAGATTGGGTCAACAACAGGGATAATAAAATCTTGGCCGTCTGATCTCAGGAGGAGATCGATCGTTGAAAGGGCGACGGAGGTGATAAACAGTGGGCCAGGGGCTAGATTTGCCTGCGTTAAATCCCATGCAGCTTCGGAGCGCAATGATCGTCGGATGAAGGCCCTCAGATCAGACGGCTGTGATGAATATTGCTGCATGACTCTGACCAAACAATAATGCATGATGGAGAGTGGTTTTGGGGCCGTACACAAAGACACATGGCAGGGAATGAGTGGAATCACTCCATTTTGAAGAATATCGCCTGCCGCTGAAAAGCGGTGCGATACATACCACTCGGTTTTGCAATGGGAGCGGGCGTGGGGACCACCAGGAATAGATGCATCGCGAACCGTTGATTTACGATCGGATCGGACGGCTATGAATGAGCCCGATATATCTTTGTGATAGGCGACCTCCGAGCTAGCGCTTGGTTTAGCGCTCAGATCATATGCAGAGAAAGACTGAGGGGCTAGGGCCTGACGAGGCTACGACTTGATATATTTTCGATTGTGGGGTTTTTTCAGCTTTTTTGTGCATTTTGGTTTCAAAGGATGGGAACGATAGAATGAAAATGGATTTCTCAGGAAAAATGAAGGGGGTTCGCAAGGTTTTCAAAGGGGATCGATTGCCAAAATTTAACAGGGGCTGATATGATCAACAGGATCGATTGTTATAACATGTGTGTATACCAAAAAAATCATAAAATTCATAAAATCAAAAAATATTCTTACCTAGCTCCTCATACCAGTCCTCTCCTTCTAGGAGTGGAAGGTCTGGGTCTCCTATGAAGTCGGTATTGGCGTAGGGCCAGTCCTCTATGATGATCAACTATCACCGAAGCCATATGAAGAACTTGGGCTGCCATGAAATTTTTTGGCCCCCTCCTTCTCTGGGCATTAGTGCTGCCCATCACGCCATCTGTGGCTCTCTCAAAGGTGTATTTACGACTATCGCCCCCCTAGAAGATAGGTAATCGTTCGAGGATGAACGATACCAAGATAGACCCGTCCCCAAACTACTTCAGTTTGGTCTTTTTACACTTTTTCAATTTCCATTTGATATTCATGGTTATGACTGTAGTCCAATCAAATAATTTTGGGTTCATACATTTTGATGCTAAGAGGAGCTGTGTTTTGGTAGCCTCATGTGGTGCCTATGACCCCACAGCCTACGTAATGGTATGGAGCACCACTCTGAGTGCTAGATCGGGAACCGTGTCAATGTTAACTTTCCCACTACCTGATCCTGTTTGTGCCCCTAGGCACACTCTTTCCATAACCATTGACATATTTTCGCCAGAAGGCCTGGTACCTGTCATGATCAGGATTGGACCTCTCCGAGACAATCTAGTGATGAAGTAAACATCGGACACTTTGATCTCCAGCACTTGATCTCGAAGCCTAAACTTCTCCTCATTCTCATCCCAGATACAGATCAAGTATTGCAACAATTCAGGTTGTGCCCTGAGACATGGTGCTAGGAAGAATTTATTTAAGCTGCAATCCCAGAGAGCATTCATGCATTGCTCATTCCCCATTGCCATTTCATCCTCTTCACTATGCTCCCTTTATTTCCATTCAATCACGATCATGGCTTTGTACCAGCACCAAAATGGTCATAAGCACATCATAAGATCCCTTGGGCATTAAAAATCCAATTGATTGGTTTATTTTTTGTAAGAATTGAGTCAAAAATGAGGTTGCGCGGTTGGCGCAACTGTTCTACTGACAGTCACGCCAGCTGGCGCAACCCCTTTGCAAGAAGAACTCGATTGGCGCGGGTCTGTGCCTCATACCCACGCCAATAGTGCGAGCCCTAAATTTGAAAATGTTCCCCTCAGGGATCCCAAATGACGATGGAAAACTATAAAAAATGGGTTGAAACATAGCTAATGGAAGTTTCTCTTACCTAGAAAAGACTGGATTCAAAATGATGCACTAGATCGTCCACAATTGTCATTGTAAGTTCGCAAGGAAAAAACTCACTGTTGCTCTCCACAAGAGGTAAGAAGTAAAAAGTAAATATGTTTTTACTATTTTGGTCATATTTATAACTTTTCAAAATCAAATTAGGTTTTGAAGCTTATTTTTCTCATATTTTATTATATTTTTTCGAAAAATGGGTTTTACGTTTGCTTTTTGTGCAGCAAAAGGTTTTCATGCGACTAGGATGATGATACGAGTTGTATTTTATACTTTTTCGAACTCGGTAAAAAACATGAAAAAGTCACTACTGGAGTCATCTTTCAGCGCTTTTCTGACTCTCTAAAGATGAAAATATCGCGGAGTTGCTTGCATTTTGATCTCGTTAAATTGGCTGCGAAATGACATCTACCCAGTATACGTTTACCCCTTTTTTGGGATGGGATAGATTATTTACGAAAAATGAATACCCTAGCCTATCGTGACTAGGAGGTTTTCTCAGACACAGTTTACTACCTTTTCAGATCTGAGGAGCTATTTACGAAAAGGGACTATTGGAGTTTAATTTTCTGTTTTCTTTTCAAACTCTCTAAACATGAAAAGACGTTGATTTCTTCCTTTGTCAGACTCGTTAAAACCTGATGACATCGAACTCTGTCGTAATGACGATACTCGAGTTCCTCCTTCCAAGGGCTCGTTAAATGTACTAGGTTGGATTTGTTCGAAGGAAAAAATTATATCGCAAGCATATGTTATCCCCTTCAGGCTTTTTTTCAAAAATAATTGGGGTACTCGCCAAAAATGGTGGGGAAAAATGGAACCAGTATCATCGTCGTGTCGGCAGTATTTTTATCATGAACATGCCACTTGTCTACATTCATGTCAGGTTGGGGACATCTCATCTCGTTTTCTGCTTGCCTCCATGGGTTTGGGTAATCCTTTTTGACCACTCATCTACTCTTTGCCACGTCATCATGACCTCGGATATTTTGATGTCAAATACTGCCAAATCCATTGTCGTGCCGCTGATATGTTCAAGAGAAGTTGGCCTCTGCAGTTTTCAACCTCCCTCTGATTCTCTACTGATCCTGATTCACAAACATTATGTTCCTCTATCTTGTGTCTATGATGTGGGAAACACTATGGCCCACCTTCGATCAAGGTCACTTCCTGTCGACTTCAGCTCATTATACAGGAAGCTAATCTAGAGACTCCCTTCCAGTACCTTGGAGCGTGCATGCCTCAATGGCAGGTTCTTTGCATTCGACGTAAGGTTTTCATCATTTTTCCTTCGATCGAATGATTATATGGGTGTTTGACTTCAACTCATTGCTCACATTTCATGGATTGTACCTATAGTACCTTGAGGGCCATCCTCATTATTGGTGGTACCTGTCGCGTCTGTTAACAGCTTTCATTATTGGCTGGTAATCAGACGATGTTCTTGCATGTTTGACTTCAACTCACTTATTCACATCCTAGGACTTGTACTCTGTTCAGGTCAATTTGGAGTGCAAGACCCTTGGTTTTGTCTGATGAAATCCAGGCTGTGGGTTTTGTGGATTATCATGATTAGTTACATGACTCATTTCGTTGGATGGCTGCAACCATACCTGAGTCTACTTGTTGATCCTTTCTGGATGGTTGCATCCATACCTTCGATCCTGATTATTGTATACTCTATTATGGATGGGTGTGCCAATACCACATATCATGTATCAGAGATATCAGTTGTACTTGGATGTAGGTCTTTCGACGGTAGTGTTTTCAATTGGGCACGTTTTCATAAATCATTTCACCCCTCCCTCTCTCTCGGGCCTCATGCTTTAGGGGGCATCTATTACACAACATTTTGTCATCATCCCTGCAATCCCCCATCCCGCACATTGGAGGGCTTTTCCTGTGACATGTGAGCAGTGACATGACCTGAAACCACTTTCATGACATCCCCTTTGACAAGCACAAACATTCCTCTGAAGAAAGTTTCCTCTGCAAAACCCTAAAAATAGATCTTTTTTCCCTGGCGCGACTATCCAGTTCAGCCATCGCACCAATGGGGGAAATCCACCATAGAGGGCATGCCAACTGGCGCTCTGTCGCTATGTATCACCTGCAACAAGCTTAATAAGGGATGTTTTTTAAAAATAAATGGTGGAATTTTGATTCCAACAAACTCCTGAACGAGTCACTAAAAGGAGTTGGGTGGTTTGGCTCTGGATCTCCATGTATGGGAAGTATTTTTCCACCTATTATGGAATCTTCTTTAGAGATAGGGCCAATCCCATGATTATAGGGATCCCAACTCCCCTTCCTCCATCTATATAAGCTTGCCTTCACCCTTAGCAAGCTAGCTAAACTTGTAGCAAGGAGACTATAGCCAGACAACTTTTGAGAGCCAAGCCGAAGAGAGAGAGCTTTGTCCCATTTCCGACAGGCTTCATTGAGACGTGCTCTGTTGTCAGCCCCACTGAAGGAAGATGAAGCATCAGAGCTTTGGGTTGTATCTTTCCTTTGTTATTTTAATGATAAGCGACTTTGATTATGGTTCTATTCATGTGTCTATTTCTTTTATGCAATGAGTTACATCCTCTCTGACTGATGTATGGTTACAGGCTTTAGATTTTACATTGTATATCGTTGTATCCTTTGCATGTGTGCAGTTGTTCAGATGTGTCAAGTGGAAGAATCATGATCTTCCAAGCAAAGGATGGTAAGTGTCATCCTTTCTTCAATGACCACTGCGTAGGATTTGAGGTAGGCAATTTGTTATGGTTTTTGTCATTTTGTAACTAAGAACCTGTATCACTGCGTGACCTGATTGTTGCTAGACCCGATATGGGCTAGTAGGGATCACCTCTGTCCACAAAGGGGATTTACCTCTCCAAAAACCACACTCTTTAAGCAAGTGAAATTTCATACACCCGTGCGACAAATCCACCACAACAGGATTGGCAACTCCACTGATGTGTTCCAAGTTTATGTGGTTATGCCATCTTTTGCAGGAGACCCTTTGTCTATGTTGGAGTGGAGCTGACAGTCCTCTGACCCATATTGCAGTCCCTAGACTCACTGAAGTGATAGACTAAAGAAGGAAGCTCCTAATTTTTTCTTACTTGCAAGATTTTTACAAGCAATTTCTTCTCACAAACGTGCAGTGCGCGCGTTCAGGACTGACCCGCGTGCAGGAAAGCGCACCTGTCAGACCCTTTTCCACGCAAATTACAGAATAAGATTTTTTCTCTATATTCTACATTTTTCTTCTTGTAAGTGTGCTAGGCAGCCCCTAATGTATCTGTCGGCACCTTTGTTGATACCCCACAACTTCTGAGAACTCACTTTTTTCTACTTTCTATAGGCATTTAGTTAGTTTTCATTTAAGTTGGTTTTTGCAAAAAGTGTTCACGTAGTTTAAGTAGGGGGTGAATTAACCATTGCTTTCCGAAAAATTTATGTTTTGCAAATTCTGGTATGCACACTTAGTTTAACTAGTTCAAGTAAGTGGCTCAAGACCACACATGCATAAGCTAGTGTAGAAATTGTTTAGTTTAAATTCAACTTTTGCATCTAGGAAATTGCGGGACTAGGATTGAATCACCAATTAGAGAAAGTAATCTCTACTGTCTTTGCACCATTTGGTGACCCTAGACAAGCATATGAATGCTCTACATTTGTGATTTTCCATCTCCCTTTAGTTACTCACATATACTAACTAGGAAGATTTGGAAGCGGCCCATTATCCGCAAATGTTTTCCATTCGAGCAAGGAACAATGTCACATAGTTTAACTAGGGGACTTTTGTAAAGGATAAACGATATCCATATGTTCAAATTATGAGATTTTTCACCACACGCTCACACACACTCACCCACTAAGCAAAGGAAGCCACCTAAAAATAACTTAAACCAACTCACTAAATTCTCCCCACAGGGGCCACAAAAGAATTTATAGATTAAGTTAGGATCAAGAGGGTAGGAATCCAATAAGCTGCCTTGATCAAACTTCACATTGAAACATAGAATTTTTGTATTTAGGGAGCTTCAAAATCCACCTATCAGCCCACGGAAAAGAAAACCCGAGAGCAGCAGAGACCCGATTCAGAGGGGGTTAGGCTTAGGCGCAGTGCGTGCGATATAAGTTGGGGCTACCTGACCCGGCTGATACTCAGTACTGTTAGCTGACTACCAAGAAGCCCAAGAATCGAATGCTCATGTGGGACGGTGGTTCTTAGTGGCTAAAAACTATGAAATCCTTTACCCTATAGGTGACGGTGCAGGAAAGCACCAGACCCTCAACCCTTACCTTGGTGGATTCTCTTCGGCTGACTGGGGGCGTCGCCAGCTCTTACGGGACATTGTGCCAGCACTCGCAAGAATTATCTCAAGGCCCAGTTAATTTTGATTGTGTGAGGACTTCATAGGTCTTCTAGGATTTTGAGTATCACGCGCAAACAAACAAAACCATTTTTTTCTTGATTGATCACATAGATTAAGTTAAAGGGAAAATTCATTTCATTTTTGCTTTGTTTTATGTATGTGGCCATAGATATGTCGTGCTCATAGACTCGATCCTCTCAAAAATTTTCCAAAACCTAACCTGGTCGACACCCAATCGGTTCCAATGAAACCTCGTCGGTCTAGGTGTCTTTTGGACCTCCCCCATTATCAGGAGGGGTTCTAGGTCTTTCGTCATTTAGGCATCAAAGACGAAACATTGCCACAATTTTTGGTTCATCCTTTCTTGGAGAAACCTTAGTTGGGAACCCTAGTTGGTCTCCCAACACCACACTGCACACCACTCCCCCCTCGTCCCCTAGGGGGCAGAGGAGCACATCCCATACAGGAATCCAGCTGAATTCACAACACGATACATCACAGAATAACCCTTGTTCTAACCAGAACTTCATGTCTTCACATGTTTCCATGGAGTCAACCTCCCAGTCACCCTTTTTATCGACGTTGAATCTACCCGATTTAACCAAGCTCACCAATGACCCCATCTCACACGAACCCAATTGGCCTCCCATGCCCACGAAGCTCCCTTTGGACACCATAGTTTGAAGGCAAGCAAGTAGAAGACCTAGGTAATAATATAATGACCTTTCACCTGTGGTGCTCATTGAATAGCATCATTGATGATACTATTCTGTTGAGGCTATTTCAATGCATTCTTACGAGAGTGGCTGCAAAATGGTACATGGAGTAACCTCTTGCTTCACACAAAACCTTTAGCACCCTCGCTACCATGTTCCTTGCATACTTTTAGTTACCCATTCACCACGATTAGGGAAAGGAATTACTGACCCATTTCAGACAATCCCCCTCCATCCATATCTCAGAGCATCTCCATGAATGGAGGTAGCATCGCAGTTTATGCAAAGCTAAAATCGATGACCCGATCCTTTTAGATTTATTTTTTAAAACTCTGACACTGGATTTAAACGATGTGGTGCAACTCAACCCCACATCCGAAGAGGACGCAATCAGTAAGGCCCTACATATTTAATTGATCTATACGCAGTCAGGATACATCTACAACATCCTGCGTAATGCCTCATGCCTGCAATCTTATCAAGAATTTCCAGGCGCGTCTAACTCTGCAGATGGACTTATTGGGTCAATGACCCAAGGGTACCTAGGCAATAGCGGTCAGGTTCTTGGTTACACACATGGTTCTACCCAGAACATGTCTCAACCTGGATTTCAAAGTCATCATATGTCGTAGAAAAATTTGACTAATAGGGCACAAACGTATCACCAAGGAGGGCCTTATACTCTAGCTGAGGGGACCTAGTACGCAAGAAGAAAGACTGACAGAATAGCACCCCCAACGGCCAGGTGCAAACACGAGACAACATTGTGCTGAGTCCCATGCACACAATCCACCGACGCAAAACAATGCATAGGTGAACTTTGTGCAGTTGTACCAAAATCAACCACACCAGTATGTTCAGGAGAACTACCCTCCTAACGTGGTTAAGAAAAGGAAAAAAAAAAAATCCCAAAGGGAACCCTAGACAAGGGGGCAGGAACCAACAGTGCCCACTGCAATCCCAGGCTAGAGGTAACTCCAACTGGAATCAGAACTAGGAGCCAAGCAATGCCCAAAGGCAAGGCAAAAGGCCTCTTCTACGAACAAACCATAATTTTTCAATATGTGGTGAATATGGGCACTATACTCACCACTATCCCAAACTCCCTGAGCTTAAAAAGCTACAGAGTAACCAAGGACAAGGAGGATCTTCCTAGCAAACTGCGGTGATGCAAGAACCCTTCCCCCATCAAGGGACAGTCAGCACTCAACATAAAAACTTAGATGATTCTCAGAAAAACAACGATGAAATCTACATGACTGAGGAAGAAATGTTTTTCCAGACTCAAAATAGCAGCTACGACACCCCACCGGACACCAATACATCAGGGGCTAGTACAAGCACACTGACTACACCTTTAACCATTCCAAATATTCCTGCATAACCATTTCTAAAAATGGTAAAAGGGCCTCATAGGCAAGTAGGTAACTACTCCAAAGTGGCCCACAATTATAGCATCTTAGACGACTTAGCTCAATCACTTGCAACTATGTCTACGTTGGAAGTACTATAGTCATGCCCAAAGTAAAGGAAAGCCCTACTTTGTCGACCCTGTCAATATGTGCATGATGGCTTTTGACTTAGACAAAGCTACCCCTAGGCTTCCCTCTATGGTCGCCTACCAGATACCAGTATCGGTATAGAATATCACTATTCACCGATGTGTCATTGAAGAGGGTGCATCCACATGCATCATGTCAAAAAATGTGTGGCAAAAGTTAGGACCCCCCAACCTCAAACCTTCCGTCATCACACTCCCTTGACCCCCATCGGCCTCTTAAAAAATGTACCGGTATGCTTAGCCTGTAAGACAGTCCACATAGACATCGAAGTCTTGGACACTCACTTGGATTACAATATACTCCTTGGGTGGAGTTACATGTACGCCATGTCTTCCATAGCATCCTTTGTCTTCCGCATCATGATGTTCCCCACAAGGACTGAATCATTACAGTAGACCAGTTGACGCATAGTGAAAAGCGTCCCCTAACCAACATGGATGTAATTATACCCTACGTAGATACAACCATAGATGGTCTTTCACGGTATTAACAATATGGTCCTATCTAATTCAAATCATCGTCTGTCCTAGGGTCATTCCTAGGAGATCCTCCCATAATCCCTGAGGTGTCGTCCAATGCCACAGGGGCCTTGGTGTGCATGATGTACACATCAAGTGCCGAGGCAAGTCAGGACACGTACTCAAGCAGTAACGACACCGAGGCATCAGCCACGGCAACCTCTCTAGCCTACGCCATCTCCCAAACCCCTTTCCTCTACCCACCTCCTGGCTTCGTCTCCCAGTAGGTTTTGGCAACACTGGTGTTACCCAACATATCATTGGCATTCCCAATTTGGTACCTTGTTCCCCCTTCTGGAACAGGAGACACAAACGTTACTGCCATAGGGTTAAAGCCCCTCAATCCCAAGGAGCCCCAACCTACCCAAGAAATGATCGAAACCGCCCCTGCAAGGGAAGTTTCCATTGCGAAACCAATTACCATAGCCAAGAAAATCGCCAGGAGAGGAAAGAAAGTGGTGACCCCCACCATGAAAAGTGAGTCATCAACCTATGCTATATGTGATGTCATAGGCCATCTAACCCACGCATTTCCAGAGTTGGATGAGTTAAAACCCCTCCTTGGCTCGGAAGTAGGCACCTCAACGCCGCGTTCCCATAAAAAGGAACTTGCCACCAAAAGTACAGGAAAAACGCTGCGTACCAATCATGCATGCGCTCTTTGTGACACCTATGGCATTATACCCACCATTTTCCAGAAATACCATGATATAAGGACACCTTACATGTGGTCGAGCGATCCTATCAAGAGGATTCCTCCATCCAGTCTGTCAAGGATGAGCCGTGTACCATCCTATATTTACAAGAGGAGCATAGATTCATAGAAAGACCCCCGGTAATGCCCATTATATGTTGTACGCTATGCGATGAATGTGGCCACTACCTCGAAGAGTGTGCCGCATTGGAACTCATTCACAGATGGTATCCAATCGAAAGGGTTTACTATGTGGGAATACGGGCAGTGCAATTCACATGCTCGCTATGCATCGAAAATCACCTTTTGGAGGATTGTCACTACATACCTCGCTTCTGGCTAGCCCTTGCAAGCCTCCGCTCAACCATAGTTTTCATTCCCCAAGAAGATGATATAGATGCCGAGTCCACATGCAGCTCCATGACCCAAGCAGAGGAGATGAGCGAGTCTATCATGTTCTTGTCAGCTGAAGAATGGCCTAGCAGGGAACCCCTAGTTACCCCTAACAACACTTCACGAAACACACTTGCATACATGTTATGCAAAAGGCGAACCATATAGTTTTCCACTGTCCTGACTTAGCAGCATTGCGAAGTTGGTTCCCCACTTGGCCTCAGACCAAGCACGATGGGACCCCCATATCATTACGACCGAAATTATACTTATGTCTTGTGAATCCATCCCACTATCAACATGATTAATTCCATAGAAAAGAGAATGAGCGATATCCAGAAATGGCATAAAAGATACTTCGCCAGCTCAACGTCCCCATCACTGCAATGGTGTGTCAAGCTTAATAAGACCACACACCAACCACGTATGCCCCAAGAAAAGCCTAAGATAACATGTGATCTAAATTATCACCAAGTCAACCAATGTGGAGAACTCAAGCCCCTTGCAAACAGTCTCTGCATAGTCTCATCTCTCCCTCAAAAGCTTCTCTCTAATCAAGAGAAGATCACACACACTTATTTCTGAATTTTCTCACACTTCCAACATACGTTTAAGTGTGTACATCTCCCCAAGCTGAGAGCAACTTGAGCGGCCTTAAGCCTACTAGCTACCAAAGAGGAAGACAAGCCTATACCAACGACGCGGAAATGGAAGCAGAAGACGACCTCTTCTATGACCGACCCTTTCCAAGCGTCAACATCGGGGACAACTAGTACCGTAGAATCTCACACTATCTACTCTATCAACATTGGGATACCGTGCACCATTTTCACTGGTCAAGATCACGCGCTAGAGGTATGCCTACTGCTAAAATCATTCAGGCACC
Source organism: Pinus albicaulis (assembly GCA_034641835.2). Lineage (NCBI taxonomy): Eukaryota > Viridiplantae > Streptophyta > Pinopsida > Pinales > Pinaceae > Pinus > Pinus albicaulis. The sequence goes on along the minus strand of CM076572.1, from coordinate 692,939,056 downwards.
TCTGTGATAAGAACAAATTCCACCTACCAAAAATTGTCTATCGTAGCGGGAAACCGAACATTATGCTCACCTAGGACTCCATTACCAAGATCCTTCCCCCACTGCATGCCAGTGACACAATTCACCACATTTGACTTGTATCATCACACGCCCAAGATAGGATTCCAACCACCCCCTCATCCCAGGATTTCCACTTTATTCTTGTCGCAGAAAACCAAGGTACCTTATGCTTTTGCATTGATTTCTGCAAAATCCCAAACTTGCACGCCGCCATCGAACTCCTTGATGACACCCAATCTCTAGAACAATGCCTAGTACAACTAGATCTATTTGATGAGAGTCGGCGATAATCACTGCAACACAATGAGGCCCATAAGAAAATGGTGAAAGCATCATTCGACCACCACATCACCCCTTGCTCATTTTCCGAGGGCGAGTTAGTTCTTCGCTACGATGTCACAAAAGAGGCCTTAGGGCTAGGAAAGTTCGAAACCTTGTGGAAAGGACCATATATCATTAAAAATTGTCTCCAACAGGGGGCATACATCTTGGTAGAACTAGACTAGAGCCCACCTCCTCATGTGTGGCTCTCGTGGCCCCCCAATAGGTACCGCCACAACGGGCCTCAGTAGCACCACCCTCTCGTGTATAATGTTGCACAAGATGCTAGCGTACGAAAATGAATTGGATACATGTTGTACCCTATTTAATTGCGACACCATACCATCAAAGCAGAAATGGGCGAAATCGAAAAAATGCCCATTCCTCAAAAGACGTAAAACTCCCACCTGTAGGCCCAATGCCTAATGTGGAGCAAACGACCCCGCCATTCGCACAATAATGGCTAGAGCACACCACTCGAAGACATCTCTAACTGATGCAATATTGATGCACCCCTCAATAAGAGGCGTACCACCGTAATGCCTCCTTCGGAACCTGTCTAGGTTCACTCTCCTAGTAGGGAGTGGATACCTCAATGCCTCACCCTAAGGTAGTAACCCACTCACGAAGTATATATCCATCTCCGGATGGATAATCAAGTTCGTCCCCCTCAGTACAAACATATTGTGCCTCCTGCACCAATGTTTTATAATGTAACGTAAGAGTCGATCCTGTAACCGATGGAACTTGTTCTCAGCAAATTTTAGAAGGCCCCATGCAACCAACTAACGATGCGCCCCAGCATCAACAGCCAGAGCGGTTCAAATCTCAGGCCAATCTCGTTCTCTCCACACTAACATGCTAAGCAACAGGTACCCATAAGTACAATGAAAGACACCAAAACAGACAAAAACCCATTTTCCTTTTGTCATCCCACCCTTTGTGCACCTGTCTCTTAGACAGGCATGCTCTCGTGCACCTGTTTCCTACACAGGCGTGCCTTTGCGCACAAAAAGGAGGGAACAACGCACCCTCGCACGTCTGTCCCTTAGAAACGCGTGCAAGAGGGGTGCCTCTTTTCTTAGATTGCCCGCACAATATAGGGAAAAAGGTCCCTTTGAGGCCGTACAAAGCCAATTTGTACGACCCCCAGCACTATCAGACTGAAAAAATAGAAATGCAGGATGTCATGAAAGTTACCTCAGCATAGTATCGCTAATCCCTAGTACACAGGCTGACCGCAATGGCAAGAAAGGCTCTGCAATCACCTTTGATCTCCCAAAACTCAGCAAGTACAAATTAATAGGATTAGGGCCATAATCCCATATTTATCGCCCTTTTCCAGAACTTCAGAGGTCAATAACAGGAGATCAGAAGGTCCATTCTGCAAACCATAAGTTGCACCATCATCAGTATTCCATCACGAACGAAATTGATGCCACACATTCGCTTTCTGGAAAAATAATTTTTTCAGCGCTGGCAAGTCCCATATTCCTCTCCAAAGTTCATGTCTTTCAATAATATTTTATGAAAATAAGATGCTTTCACTTGAGGTAGTTTTTTTTACAGGTAGAAACCACAAACCGTTCGCAACACCATTCACTGAAAGTTCCAGAGTAGGTATCATTCTACCCTCAACATGATAGAGTCCAAAAAAAATTTGCATATCCTGACATCATTTCTCCATCAGAAATAAACCATAGGGTCCTCATACCTGACCACGTTTATCATCACCTCATCCTGCATATGATAAACTTCCGCGTTGGTTGGTAGAGCCTCCCCTCCATGGCGCTCGTCACCCAAAGTAGACCATATATCACCACACAAGTGACGCCATGGCCATACCATCTTAGTCCAGGAAGCACCTCATGCCCATCCATCTATCATGCATAAGGTCAAGTTTACCATTCAAACTCAAAACCCCCTTCCCGGATGACCAGGTTATAAAATCAGATTGAAAGCACATCTCCATGCATCACATTTGGCCCACCATACCTCCATCAACATAATGCCATCTGTGATATCTTCCGCTTCATCAACCCTGCACATGAGACCAACCAATGGGACCCCTACCCCCAGAAAAACACCATCCTCACACCTTCAGTGAGTGACCCTCTTTCATGTTTTGGGGTACCCGTCTCTGTGTTTTGTACAAACCAAACCCCGTTATTTTATTCTTTTGGTAAGTGTACAAAGACCGCAAATGATGCCCTTCACCACTTCATCCTCATATTTCACCTTTTCTCCCATGGCAACAATCCCCCATTTCCCTTCGTCGTAGTATTTCACCCATGCATGCATCATCACGACATTCATAGCTGGTCCACACCTGCCCTGGAAGTCCTATCGACTCCAGGGATTTTCCCTTCAGAAATAATTATGACTGCCGCCAAGCTGCTAAATTATACTTCGACCTCGGGCCACTAAATCCCCATCATCTATTTGCAGTCACCTCTCACCAACATGCCTATATTAAGCTCATCACATCTAGGTCCCCGACCCCTCAGGTCGATGACCCATGGTTCGGTTAAGGCTTCCTTTTTGTTGACCTTGACACCTCTTTTCTGAAAAGGAAGCGGTACCTTGGATGACTCCTCCCCATTCAAAGGGGTATCCTCGAGTGGCACTGTGGGAGACGTCATTGTCCACAGATGTCATCGATCCTCCTGACATTTGACCACAGTAAAAGCTTTCATGTCACGATGGTATCATACCTTACAACCATTACACTTTGATCAGATCTATCGAAGACCTGTGCCTCCATAAGTGTCTCAAACAACAATGCTTACATGGGAAGGTCCCAGCCAGTACATATGCGTACATGGCACAATGATATGCCATACCAAGATTATGCATATGGGTTACCACATTCCACCTATCGTCAAAGAAAAAATTCCCTTAAGGGCATCAGTCGTCATCGTCAACAACCACCAGTGTCACTACCACAGTAGTGGCATAGACAACACATGTATCTGTCAATTTTGTTTAACTAGCCATAGCATCACGAGCATGGGACATGTCGGCCTCATTGAAATTTTGTAAATATGTTATATATATTTTCTTCTTGTAGGGGGTCCCTTAGGCCATGGTTATCTCGGCAATGGTGCAAGGTGTTGTCAATTCCAAAATACACATAGACCTCTCTCTCTCTCTCTCTGTGCGTATGATACAGAAAAGAAACTATAATTTATTTCGGCTATACAACTCTTCCTAGACCTCATACATTAGGGGGCAACTTTTAACAATGGAAAATCATATAGCAGAAGACGACATCAATTAATGTCGAGCCTAAGGATTTACAAGGCAGGAACACATTATGGAATCAAGAAGTATTTAAAATCTCTAAGGTTTTGAGAAAATCGGATTTGAACTATTCATAAATGCTGAATTGCACAATTTATCCTTCGAGAAGAGTGCCTACTGCGTGCCTTTTTGCCTGATAAGCGCACTTTCCTGGAAATGGAAAAAATTCTCTTTTTGGGACCACACCAAGCAAAGGATAGTTACTCCTTGTGTGAAAGCCACCGATGGAAAGCCACCAGTGCCTCCTTAGACAACATGTGAGCACACAAAAGAATATTTGAGCACACAATGGAATCACACCTCTCCCTTGGGTCACTATCCATCATGTACCAAGGGAGGGAAGGAAGATTTGAAACTCACCTATATAAACCCACCGAGAGATGAAGAAAGGGTGATCACATTATTATGTTGGCCAAATTTTCCCAAGCAACACCAACATTGTGTGTGACCCGGAGCTAGAGCTAAATAGGACTCGATAGTTGGCCACCAAACATCTTGGTCCACCACAGTAGAGAGAGAGAGGGAGACTGCATTAGAGGCAAAGCTTGGAAGGAAACATCCTTGCATTGGGACCTAGAGCCATTTCCTAGGGGCCCTTTGGCAAGTGGGTAAAATTTCTTCTCTGTTTCAAACATTTAATAAGAATAGGCCATCAAGCCATCGTTTGCATTATTATCGTTTTGACTCTCTATATAGATTCTGTATATTTGTGTTTTAGTTTTAGTTTAACCATAGCATACTTTAGCATACTATTTCCATTAAGTTTTATGCATTTGAGCTCGCGCCACTTTCTGCCTGTTACCAATAGTTTAAAGAGTAGAACACACTCTTTAAGATGGTGTGATTTCGTACACCCGTGCAACAAATCCACCACAACAGGGAGCCTCTTGGATTCCATGTTTTAAATCTTCTTCTTATACATCAGATATCTAAACATAGTCCTACTTTCAATGGGGGAGATGCTAGATTCGATCAACAGGATATGATAGGGATTATTTCTCTTGATATTTAGGTTATAGGTTATGAGTTTATTTTGGATAATCTCAGTCTTTCTACATGACTCTATAGATATAATGCAACTCCAAACTTCACATCTATATAAGAAAATAGGCATGATGAGAGTATAAAAAAGGAACCTTATTTTACTCCAAATGTAAATTTCGACTGACTTAAAAAAATTTTCAAGTTCATAATAATCATTCCAACCTACAATAATTCTTTTATCGATTCTATAATTATAGTTGAGCTGATGAGGAAAGTCAATACCCAAATATTTATAAGAAGACACCTGCTCTAGACAACGGTTACCATAAACTAAACTACCATGGGTGATCATTTTTTATTTAATGATCATGAATATAGTCTTGTTAGTATTTGTAATATCCCAAATTTGGAATAGACAGTAATACAAACAACAAGAGACTAAAACTACAACAAATAGAACCATGCATGAAAAACACTGCAAATAAGCTAGAACTGCTAAGCCATTTTATTAATATTTTTGCAACGAGGGACAAGTACAAGTAGTGCTCATAATGATATCACCTTGGCCTACTCTAGGTAGGTTGAAATGATCTCTCTTTCCCTAATCATAAAGTCTTCTCCTCTTCTTCTCTGTGTGGCTCCTCCTCTATGTTTTCTTGCTAGAAATGTTGCTGCTGGATTGAAAGGGACTGCAAAAATGGGATGTTTTGTTACTCAGAAAAATATGAAACTCAGACATTGGACTCTCCTCCAAAAACCCATAATAACCCGTGAAGGATTTCCGGAAAGGCTGACCCTATAGAATCACCCCCTTGGGATGGATACACACTTCTACTAGGTACGCTGGCCTATGAGATGAACTCATGGAAATAATGGCCTCTCACTACCCAAGGAACTTTTCTATGGAAGGGTCGATCCTTCACAAGCCTCTGGACTAAAATCTCTCAAACTTCCTCTCTTGGAGCTACTCTCCTCCTTGAATGCATAATCCCTTGAGTTACCTCGCTTCCCTGGGATGAACTATGTAATCCTAGTGTTCAATAAATGATGATTCTCACCAAAACTGAAGGTAGGACTCCTCTCCTGAGCGATCACTCGAATTCCCCCGAGGACGAGGTTGGGATCTCTGCTCGGAGACACCCGTGTGCTAAACAACACTTGTAGACTCGGCTAAACAAATCAAGGGACATTTGGTATTGATAAATAGAAATTTTGAAGATATATGAATGAATGAGAATGGCTACCCTCATCCCCTTTTTATGCTATTGAGCCTCTAATGTTCCCTTGGGCCCACGAGTCTTGAGTTGTCTCTTTGCCACACTGTCCCCACACTGCTCTGTGATGCTTGTCCCATGCAGCCACTATGTTTTCTATCCCCACGCTGCCTTTGTGTTGACTAAGCTTCCACCTCTCCTGCGCTGTCATTTGGCCTCATGGGCCCCACATTTCATTTTAATTATCTTTCCTAAGTGACTTTAGGAAAGTGATTTTATTCTAATTTTTGGTTATGGGTCCCTTCACTCCTTTATTTCCCGATGAGCTTTAGAAAGGAAATATTTAACAAAAGTGAATATTCCAATTATATGCCTGCTAATTGGGAATATTATAGTATTAAATTCCATACCCATATTGGAGCAGTAGACTTGAAGAGGAATCGAAAACTAGGGTAGTGACACAAGATCAATCCCGACCAATACCACTATAACTCCTAGGAGCCTAGGTAAACACCTTCTGCAGACATGGTAAATTAGGGGGATTTGAACCTTGAATCTCTTGGTACATAAAAATTCATTTTCATGGTGCTTTCCAATTGAGCTGTCCCCGAGAGCTCTTTAAAATATTATATTTTCTTTAACTTCTTGTAATTTAAATTTATATCCTTTAAATAAAAAAATACATAAGGAAATATTTTTACAACTAAAATATATACTATTTTAAACAATATCATAAAATATATACTATTCTGAACAATATATATATTTTTACTATTATCTTGACTTACAGTAATTTGAAACTTCAATTTTATGGTTTAGACAACACTTCATAACCCAGTGATCACCAATTAAACTACCCCTATAAACTAACAATATAACTTTTAATGATATAATTCTTCTTATAAAAGTCACAAAATATTCTTGAAATTCAATTACAAAATATTCTTAAATATGCATTACAAATGCACACCATTACAACATTTCACATTGTATGCATTTTCTATGTACTATTTGAAAACATTTATAGACTTTTATTGTGAAAGATGGAGTAGGGTTGGCTCCACACGGATTTGCAAGATATAAATTCAAATTTCTTTTTGTTTGACTTTTGGTTCTAGCTTTTGTAATAACATCTATATACAAGTTTTAACTTAATTCGAGTTTTATATATCTAATTATCCATGTATATATCTAGTTATCCATAAACATGATGAACATAAAAGGATGTTAGCCATTTCAACTGCTATTATCCTTGCTATCTGAATTTATTGATATTATTGGTCAAGCTACAAGAAGAAATAACTCTATATTAGTTTCAAGAAAAATTATATCTTCGACATATTAAAATGCAAAACTATATAAGAGACAATGGAATAAACTTCAGGGTCAACAACTATTATTAGTGGAAATTAGGGTAAAATATGCATAGACACCTAAAATAAATTGATGGAGCTTTGACCTCCATGCCTTGAAGAAGTTTAACCATTCAAACAATTGAACTAGATGATGAAGTTCATCACATACTAGGAATTGCAGTCTCAACTAAATATATTTTGCTAAGAGTAGTCTCTAAAGCTCTGATAATTTACCCAATTTGGTACTTTCTAGAGCCTTTTGTCCAAAAAATGTCTTACATGCAAGAGGGACACATGTGTCTTACATGCAAGAGAGCCCATACATGGCAAGATGCATGTCGGAGTGGTAATGATTAAAAAAATGTGATTAATTAATTATTCAATTTTTATTTAATTCAGTTAAATATTAAATTTCATGCTAATTCTATTTACATGCATGAAAATATGATCCACATACCTGGATGCTAGTTTGGGGAATGTAAAGTACCCTTCTACTGCAACTATATCTAGTCGATCAATGGGCTTGTGTGCTAGCCATATCAATATTTGGATAGTGATGGGGAAGTAGGGTAAAGAAGAGGCAGGAAAATGGGAGAAGACAAGGAAGGCTCCAAAAATGAGGCAGTAGAAGAGAAAACAAAGCCCCTGCCCCAAGCCTGTTGATTGAGATTGAGATCTAGAGCCTTCCCTCACCCGCATAACGGTGAGTGTTAAAACCTTATGGTGTTAATGAGGGGTGTGGAAAGTGTAGAAATTCATGGAGGAAGGAAAGAAAGACTGAATTTTTTTAGAGAAAACAAATCCCCTTCCCTAGAGCTTGTTGATCAAGATCAATATCTAGAGCCCTGCCTCACCCACAGATGGGTGAGTGTTCAAACCCTTTGGTCTTAGTGAGGGGTGTGGAAAGTGTAACAATTCATGGCGCGAGGAAATTAAGAGAGATGTTTCAGAGAAAACAACGCCCCTGCCCCAGAGACTATTGCTCGAGATCGATATCCAGAGCCCTCCCTCACCCACAGATGGGTGAGAATTCAAACCTTATGGTTTCATTGGGGGGCATAGAAAGCGTAGAAATTCATGGCAATAAACAAGAAATAGTGAGATTTTTTATTAAGTTCATTAAGAATGGTTACAGTTTGAAATAATCCCTATATGTTTCCCTTTCAACACCATTTGTGTATTCCACTGAAACTGAATCTCCCGCTTCTGTCAAAGCACTAAAAGTAAAAACCTCTAAACAATAATTTATTCATCCTCTGAAGGCTCTAGCCATCAATGCAGAAATTTATAAGCTTCATAAATTCATATTAGATACAATGCAGGTAGGTATCTAATGCATATAAAGTTATGGATGTTGGCCTCTTATCCATCTAAGAAAGTTTGTCACAATGTATCTCAGCTCCCAAAAGGGAAGAATCCTTGGCCCAATAAACATTTAAAAGTGCATACCCACGACCAACACAGAGTAGAGGGGAGCATATCCTTCGCCCAAATAAAAGGATTTAAACATGCAATGAAGTAAGTACAATATCCATATTTAAAAATTGTCAAATGACAAAATATGTTACAACTCTAGTATCAACATTCTCTATCATTTTTTTAGCAATTGAATGCTTGTACCAATCATATCGACTACACATAGATGGGTGGATGGGTAGGTAGTGCTCCAGTATGTAGTGACTTGGTCAGTTGGAGCTTCCACTAACAAGATATGGAAGGAAGTTGCAAACCATTCAAACAAGAAGTAAGGCAACAAAAAGAGGCCTCTATACTTCATGAACCGCCTCTTCACCATATTGAATCAACGATTGGGTTGGGGATTTAACCCATGGGGTGAACCATTCTTGTTTCAACCCCCATTCAAGTAGGTTTAGTGAGGATTCCACCCATGGGGGAAGCCATGCTTGTTTCAACTTGTTGGACGGATAAATCATTCTTGCGGACAAGGCCGATCTCCCTAGTGTCAGAAGACAATCTAGCAAGAAACTAACAACTAAGTTTGTCTTTCTCTAAATATATTCGTTTTACGAATAAATGCTATGAAGGTGTCGATCCTACCTTAGATCCAAATGCTTATTTGTGATCGTAGTGCTTCCGTCGCATCAATAATCCTTCGTCGCAACAAGAGTTCTTTCGTCGCAACAAAGTGTCGTCTTTTGTCGACCTGCAATCACAAACAAGCAAATATTAAATAGCACCTGTATAAAAAATAATCATAAAACATACCTATCATAGTGATCAAGGAATCTATGAAATAAATAATCAAACGATAGCTTATTGAAATAAACAATCGAATGAAAATTTATTGAGAAAAATAGAACTTGATTGTATTAATCTTAAAAATAACAGAATAACCTTACAACCTTAGCCTTGATGTTCAAAATTCCTTCCTAGGGTCCGAAGCAGGAATCTCCTCTACTTTGATAAGTCTTACACTCTTCCTCCAGGAGCATAAAGAGGTATGTGATATTTCCTCCCAAAAGCTCAGCAAAAAGAAGACTAAATCTCAACAACACTTCGACTCAATCACACATAAAGCTTGAACTCTAATCTTCAATCTCCAAAATCTCAATCTCCAAAAACTTCTTAACCCTTTGAGACTACCCAATGCCTCCTTTTATAGAGCAGATGAGGAGGTTAGGATTCCACCTTTTAAGGGATAGAATCCTCCTTCAAAGGGATAGACTCCTTACATCAAGGGATTAGTTCCTTAAGGTGAGGGATACATGCACCTTATCAAAGCGTACTCATCCCCAAAAAATCTCATCTAGAACCTTCTAGAATTGACCTCAAACCACTTTTTTGACTTTACTTTCTCGCCTTTTTTACTTTGAGGAGGGTACGCAGGCATTGCAAAGGGAAACTGCATTCTAAAACGCAGGTAAGCAGTGAATTACATGTGTACCCAAGCTAGGAACGCAGGCAGGCTTCATGTTACCTGCGTACCCAAAGTTTCAGATATTTTTAGGGTTTTTCCTCCTGTTTCAGGGCTTGACATGAGGATTAAAGGTTGTAAGACTTGCAGAGGACGCATGTATGACTGTTAATGAGCTAATACAGTCAGCAGAATGTCAAGGTGACAATTTTTAGTGTAACACAACTTCCATTTATCAAAGCTGAAATATGTTGTAAGAAGAATGGTCTAAGTCGAAAAATCTAGCAAAAATAGTTCCACTCCGAGCACAATTAGTACAATATGAGTTAGGGTTTTTCCACATGTTGTGTTCTATATACTGCAACATGTTATGGACCAAGGGACGAATAGTGGCCACCTCCTCTAGGCACAGCAACATGTTCCTATAATACGGGAAACTGAGTCACCTCTGACCTGAGATTGGCATAGGGAATACATGTTATGGATGAACATGTAATGATATGAGGTAATGTTAGAGGTACTGCTAGCATTACTTCAATTGTTGGAAATTATTCAAGAAATATCTCTTTTAACTAAGATATGTGTAATTTTGATGTAGGAGATGCCCCAGGAAGAGACCAAATAAGACCTCCAAATTTCTTATTGGCTAAAATATTTTGTTGTAAGTATGTGATATATGATTAAAAAATTATCGATATAATAAGGGACTAAAACTTTAGGTTGATTTGGTTGATTTCCATTTTTAAGTATTGAATGATTATTTGAGCAACACAAATAAATTACTATAGTCCCTGCAGCCTGGAGGGCAGGGACTAATAAGAACATTCAATGGAATTTTATATGTTTCCCTATATAAGAACATTTCCCTTCCTAGAAATGGTAGCATTTCAAAAAGCATTACTAAAAAATGTGGAATTAAAAATTACAAATAATTAAGACTTCTTAGAAATTCACCACTTTAGTCGTTAGCGATTTTGGTATCTAACTAGATGATTTGCACTTAAGAACATTAGAACAAGTCACATGCTAGGGTTGAAAGGATGCATTTTGCTTCATGTAATAGTTATTATCCTCACTTATTGGTCTTCAACGAAATATTTGCAATCAAATAATAGAGTTTTAAAAGGTATTATGTGATAGATGCCATATGTTCTAGATTAGGCATAAGATTTGAGTGAGGAGGGGGATCAAAATTATATTGTTATGAGACCCATGTTGTACAAATTTGAAATCAAATTTTAGATGCATTGAATGGGCTGACTATAAGTTTTCTATTTGTGCCATACACTGTTATTACTATGTTTTGAGTTCCTAAATTTCATATTCCTTTATTGATGTGGGAGCATATCTTCATGTTAACAAGACCTAGAAGGTCTTACCACATTTACTAAGAGGAGTGGGTTCCCTTAATTTAATGCGATGTAATTAAATTTAGGTATTTGATATTTTAATTGAAATAGGGAATGATTAGAGAAACTAGGGATTATTTACTCATCAAAATGTTCTATTTGAAGTAATTTTTTGAAGGAGATAGAATTTTTAGGCTTAGATTAGATATTTTCCTTGAATGACTGACTTGATCTATCTTTAGTGGATCTCAAAAAACCATCTTTGTTGTATATAGTTTATTGATATTTGTGAAAATAGATGATAGAGAATAGAATAGTCAGGTCAAACTAAACAATCCAAGAAGGTTGAGTAGAGACGAAAGGCTATAATGGGCCAATGAATATAAATAAATCCAATATGTATAGATTTTGCTTGAATATCCTCTATTATGTGTGTGCATTATCTTTCCATTTTGGAGTTAATATGTTAATACTGTTTTTGAGTTAATATGTTTATAATGTATGGACAAGTGTTTGAAGTCCTTTAATTGTGGAGGAAAACTATCATTCGAAACAATAAAATATAACACTATGATATAGTGGAATAATGTGTAGATGTCCATCAGATCCAAATAGTGGAATTAAGTGGAAAGGATCTCAATCAATCAATCAATCAAGATCAGGTAACATAAATGGAGTTCTACAAAAAAACAACCAATGGCATGATCGAATGAGAAGAATCAATGGTGATGGTTTGGTAGTCAAAGTATCTGGTGTAGACCCCACTAACAGTTATAACTAGCAACCAAATTCTAGATTTTGGAATTCACACCAAGATTTTCCCTCACTGAAACAAAAACTGAGTGTGGAAATATATCCGAATTTGTGAGATATCCAAATCCCTAGATCAAGGTGCTATAGGAGAGTTATCCATACTGGATCACAAGTGAAAAAAGAACATATATCTGGATACCAATCATTGGTTTTCAATAAAGAAGATATCCATATTGCACGAGGAATTTTCCTTAGCAGCTTTTGGTAATATATACTAGACATTGCCCTTGGTTTTATGACCCAATGTTAGTTTGGCACTTGAGTGCTAGGGCTGCAAATTTGATGTTTTTCGTGGAATTTGCTAACGTTGTGATGCAATGAAGATCAAGGGGGTTTCACCAAATTTAGTTTGGGGTCACCATGTATATGGGGAGAATGGATGCATTGACATCATGTACTTTAAAATTATGGATCTCTCAAATTATTGAACAACAAGCCCTGGGCTTTGGATACTATTCGACTTAAGATTAAATAAATGTTTGTCCTTATTTATGTATCATCATCTTCATTGTTTTTTTCATAAACCAATGGATATTATCGAGTTATGATTAAGAAATATTTTTCCTTCTCTATCTATCATCAACTTCATTGTTTTTTTCATAAACCAATGGATATTATTCGACTTAAAATTAAGAAATTAAGATTAAGAAATATTTTTCCTTCTCTATCTATCATCATCTTCATTGGTTTTTTTCATAAAGAAATGGATATTATTCGAATTAAGATTAAGAAATATTTGTATTTTTCTCACTATCATCATCTTCATTGTTTTTTTCATAAACCAAGGATAATGCTATCATGCTTATTCAAAAATCTATGCTTAGAATTAAAAAATTGTAATTAAAAAACAATTTTTTAGTTACCCCATTATAGATTTATGCACCCACAACAAAAATCTTTTTGCCATGTGTTCAACTTTGAAGTTGTAAACAAAAGTCATCCTTTTAGTATCAAACATCTATTAATCTAACTTTTGGCATAGGAAAACTTGTGAACCCCAATATTTTTTGTTCACAGGCGGCTCTTGTAGTCTCTTACAATAATTTACAAGCACAATAATCTCCATAATGGTTGTATTATTCTATCACAATGGCTACATCGAGGCTTGAATCTACTATGTGACTCTTCTAATGTGAATTAATTTAATCTTCCTTGAAAATTGTGAAAGAGTAGATTTCTTCTTTTTTTTGAATGAATTATAGAAATGGAAATGGAAATTAATAAATTTTTGTTTGAATTTATTCATGTTATAAATTAAAACAAGTATTGTAAGTTTTATATTTACTTCCATTTAGTTAGAAAAGATAAATTTCATAATATTTTTTAATAAAAAATTAATATAATGTAAATTTCAGAGTATTTTTTATTCAAAACTTAATATAATGTAAATTTCATAGTATTTTTTAATCAAAACTTAATATAAATTATTTTGTTAAGTTTATATATATATATATATATATATATATATATATATATATATATATATATATATATATATAATCACGTGGAAGTTGAATTTGGGAGGATGAAAATCATTTTTTCCAATCACTCAAAATGACTCTAAACAAGAACAACAAAACTTTACATAAAAATTTATATAATATAATAAAATAAACCATTTTAAAAAAAATATCATAGAAAATAATCTTATTTTCTACTGAGGATTAACTCTAATCACCAACAACAAAAACCTTATATAAAAATTTATATAATAAAATAAAATAAATCATTTTAAACAACATATCATGGAAAAGAATCTTATTTAATTGCATAATTTCATATATTAATTTGTACAAACTATTATTTATTCAAATCTATTAACATTTTTATTAGAGTTATTTTCTCAGTTTTCATGATATCGATCACAAAGCCGAGATTCAATTAATAATTATATTAATTTTGTATTAATTAATTGAGTTATAGTTTAGGTTTTCATTCAATTATAATTTTTATAAATTAGGAAGATAATCAATATTTTTTAATATATAAATTTATTTTTTTCTATCCTCCCAAAGGGATAACTTCTTACTAGTTTAATCATGGAATCTGAAGAGAGGGTGTTTAGAGAATTGATCCTGTAACCTCTTAATAGAAAAGGTTGAACATGTATCAAATTAAGCTAACCATTGGGAGTCAAATATATAAAATGATATCATGTCACATTATAATGAATTCATCATTGATTCACTTTTATTACTTTATTAATTTATAATTATAGAACATAACCAAGATATGATAAATTTATAATAAAATCATTATTAAAGTGGGATATTTTAAACTCTTATATAAAACCAATTTTTGTGTGGAATGCTTAACCAACCACATAAACATGCCTATTAAACCATGCCATATTTGTCACCTGGGTGTCCATGTATTATGCCATTTTTATATCCATGTCTTTCATTTGTAACTTATATGACACAAAAATAAAAGAATATCAGAACTGCATATTTTGATTGAACCAAAAAGAACTAATACTTAGACTATCCAATGGAAATTTTGAGAAGTCATAAAAAAGTTCCTTTATATTTGTGGCACTTATTACGATATAAGACGTTTCCTGAAGAACTTCCCCAGCTGCCACTCTACACTCCTTTGCACCATCAAATCCAATGTTAGACAATTGAAAATTCTTTCGCCATTAGATCAAATTTCTTTAAATATCAACCAAATATTTATTTTTGCAGCCGTTCGACTTCTTGATCTTTATTATTACCCATGAAAATATTTTAGGTACCTTTGTAGTTTCTAGAGTTATAGTTTTTTCCCCACTCTCAAATATTTTGAAGTCCATAGGAAAGTTGAAGCAATCGGAATGATTCGTGGTCCATGGCTTTGGGTTGCAAGTGTAGAACTATTGTTACATGAACATTAGCCATCAACCTTTGGCTTTGGGTTACGAGTGTAGAATTGTTGTTACATGAACATTAGCCATCAACCTTTCTTTCAATTTTTACTTTTGATATCATATTTCTGATCAGATCTTGCTACTTTTTTTCAAGGAAACTTCGTTGATAAGTAATCCATCCCTTCGCGAAGTGATATCTCTCCCTATGCTTCTGCCTTTTATGCCTTCTCTTTTCCCACTGCTGTAACATGTTCTCTTATTTGCGCTATTGGTAGATATGTATCCGAACGAGGTTCTTGCTTAGATGTTGCTAGTGTTTTCCAAATAGGTGCTTTTAGCATGACCTATGTATCAACATGAAAAGGAGAAAACTGTAGTTACCTTAGTTAGTAGTAAAACAACTAGATTCTCTAAAACTTGAACTACAAGGTATGATGTAGGAACATGAAATTATGTCGAAACACATAGAAGAAAACCATTGCAGAGAATGAAGGCATTTCTAAGAAACTTGTGAATGACACAATGGTTAATGAACTAGGGAAGTTATACAAGAGTACTGCAATATTTAAAATTGAACTGCATTCGTTGGTAAGGAATTCATCCCTTCCAGCTGTTAAATTTCTTCAACGAGCCTCTTGATTGGACTCTTCTCCAGATTCTAAATCTTGGTCCCTTGTTTTTGTTCCAGGTTCATCTGATTTTTAGTTGGCGCTAAGGTTTTTGTTGTACCACATGTTTTGTGCCAACCGCAACACTCACTAAACTATATATGTCTTGACTTTAAATTATTGATACACATTGAGATTTGTGTCATATAATTAAGTATATAAATCCAATTGAGATATATTCTCATATTTATTAACACATGACCTATCTATTTTATATCGAGCCAAAAATTTAGATGGTAAGGAATACATAAAAACCTTATCTGGGCCCTACATAGGTTCAATTGTTTCAATAGAAAGAACAATCCATTACTTAAGGGTTTGTTTTATAAAGCCTTCTTTACCCTAAATGTCATACTGGTTGTAAGGGATGGGGACTATCTTATTGTAACTGACATGTAATAAATCTAGAATTCATCGCTCCTACTTGTAATGTACACTCACCTCCCACCCAATCTCTTTGGGCCTGAACCTCATGGAGACCGGAATAGTGATATCACAAAGCCAAAAGCTTAATCAAGTTTGGGACATATTGAGACTATCCACCCCAAATAGGGAGATTCATTACGCTCACATACCCAATTAACTCCATGTTGGTACGTGTGATCTAAGAGTCGACACACTCGATGTCAATTTCAATCTCTCTTTACCTCGACCTATGCCACTACAAAACCTTGGGAAAATTTCTTACCTTGATTATTGGCCAATTAATATTGAAAATAAAACATTAAATAGTTATTACAAATATGTATTTTTAATACCTTATAACATGTATTATCTACCATAAATAATAAGTGAAACAAAGTGACTTATTTGCCCTGGCCTCTATGTGCATGTGAAAAAATGTGATTCTAATTTGATTCAACGCTTTTATGTGTGTGGAAGCAATAAAATGATCACATATAAAATTTTCATCCCTTCTTGGGTTGGATCATAATTTTTTCGAGCAGGAAGAAACATGATCCACAGACAAGGAGTGCACACAACTGGCTCAAATTATAATCACATTTCTTTATTATTATTTCTATGGATCATCTTTGATGACTATCCTCATGGCTTCCATGTGAATGTATAGAGACATGTAGTGATGCTGAAATATGACTCTAATATTATTTGATACTTTTTGCCTATGGAAGCATGAAATGAGTTGTTGAATCCATATATAAAATGATTGTCTCCCCTCGACTTGGTTGAGTACAATGTTGACATTTCATCATCATTTGTCATAACTGAAAACCCTTATCTTGATTGCAGATTCAAAAATATTCTTATGGGGCTGCTTAGGCCCACCTTTCCATCTTCGTTTACATAGAAAAATATTGGATTTTATTATTGAAACCAGTTATTGCCAGAAAAAAATTTCATCGGGAATTCTATCCTGTACTTTATTGTGTTGCATGTGTTACATTTTATATCAACCATGGTACTCCAACAATCTATTTTGTATTGATTTTTCCTTAGCATAGATATTTCTCATAAAATTCAAGCGATAAATGAAATAAAAACTCCATAGAATCACCATTTTAGGCATTAGAAGGAATATTATTCATTTTTGTTACAATAATGATGAACCCTACTAATGAAACCTTTAGTCTCCACAAAAAATTTCTAGGTTTATATAAGTCTCAAGCGTTTTAGTGATCATGAATGTAGTTTTGATATTAATAAGTTTGGATTTATTTGGTTATCATAAAATTAGCGTGTTATTCCTCACAATCAAAATAGCAATGAAGAATCTCAATATGTGAATCATTTAGTGCTTCTGCAACCCTTGACAATTTTGTTGCTTCTACCACTTTTGATGTGTCCAACTTGATCACAAAAATAGCATTGAGTGGACACTTGTGGTAAGTTACCAACTTCATATTTCCATGTGGCATTGGCCTATTATGTAAACAAAAATAGAGCCATATTAAAATTACCATAAAAAAAAATGGAGCTTTAGAAACTAAAGCAAAAAAAAAATATTGAGATCAATTATTTAGAAACAATAAAATAGGGTTTGTTTTTCGCTATTGTTTGGTTTTGTATTTTTAAAAAATATCAAATTTTACAAATGAATTTTCAAGTGATTTTAGTGGAACTTAGAATAATTTAATTCCAAAAAGGACATATAAGCTGGAAAATTGTCGATCAAATTTTTATGCACATGAAAAATCACACATTAATCGCTTATGACCCAAAGCCATTTTGAATATACTTTTATCCCAATGGAAATAAGGGTGGCTTTGATGTAAATAGCCAAAGGTAGGCATTATCATAGTCATAATAATTACATGCATATTTGAGATAGACGCTTAACGCCACCAAAGAAATGCATCTCAAACATTAAAGGCAGTAAATGGTTGGTTAATTGTCAAATTGTTATGCAGATGAAAAATCACACATTAATTACTTATGGAACAAATCCATTTCTAGTCGACTTTCATGCCAAAATCAATAAGTTGGCTTTCATATGATTTTCCAAAGGTAGATATTATAGAAATTGGAGCCACTACATACATATTTGAGACATACACTTAACAACGTCAAAGAAAAGCATCTCAATCTTGGCATAAACAAAAAAGGTTATTTACACATAAGCTAAGATCTCCTATATCATTGGATAACTTGTGAAGATCATGAAAGTTTATGACAGAAAACTATTGAAGGGAAGTCATATTATATATACTTGAAGGCAGTTCCTCCAAATTGCTACAATGATCAATAATGAACTAGAGAAGACTGAGGAACTCCAAACACAACCCTGTATGTAATCTGGTCATATTTCCATAACCCTCACATAGAATCAATGATAACTTCTCTATTTTTTGCCAAGGTTGAAAGTATCCTTGAAGCAGAGGAGGAATTACTCTCTCTAATTGAACAAATCTTAATCAAGTTAATGAAGACAAGGCTGATATGCCTTGGAGTGTAACACAATTGTGATTGAAAATTATTAGAAACCTTAATTTATGCATTGATTTCATAAATGGTGGAAGAATGTATTCACTTGTAGAAAATTTTAAGATAAGATCCTTGGCATTTTGAAAGCTCATATGACACCAATCCTTCTCCTCCAATGGAATTTGACATACAATAATGCAAAAATCAACACATTTAGAAAGAAATTATGTGCAGGTAGAATGTAACAGACTGCAATATTTGATCAAGTGAGTTAGTTCAATATTGAAAAATGGTCAGAAATGACTAGGAGAGGAGAAAGAAATATACACCAAACCTATGCGGAAGGAAGCAATCTCAGCATCAAATGTACACTTAGCAACCTTTTTCTACTTTTTGCGAGTAAATATTCTTTCTGAGGCATTAAAATCCTTTTGTGTTTATTTATAGGCCCCTCATTGGTCAAATACATAGCCAATCTCCCAAAATATCATGTGGAATAAAGGGAATATTTTGGTTTCTAGCGTACAACTTCACCATGGTACCTCTCAATGGAGAATTGAATTTTTATTATATTATCAAGCAAATAATTATATTACTTTAAAATTAAACAATTGCAAATAAATTTTAATAAATTTTTAAATTTAAACTCACTAAGCTATATTATATTTTTGCCACATTGTAAATTAAATTTAATAAAATCTTATTATTTTGAATAATTATATTGAAATTTCTTTAATTTTTTTGATATTTTTAATATATTTTTTTAAATTTATAAACAAAAAAATAAATTTGGAAAAATAAATTAATATTAATGATGTCATATAAATTTGTTAATTGAAAAAAAATTGGAAAAAAATGTTTATGATTTCACATGTATTGGGCGAGAAGGCTTTATCTTCCAATATTACTTAATATTATGATCATTTCAATATCTAATATGAAAATGATTTAAATTGGTTCTTCAAAATATATCCAATAATTTCCATTGGAACTTGAAAGAGCATCTTTTAAGATTAAGAGAATCTATATTGGAAAGGTTATATAATCTATCAATTTGGCATAACGTAAGTGATTTCTCTTCATTTTATGGCTTTGAACGATATTTTGTTTACTAAATTATATCTTCAATGATTTTTTATATGTCATTATTCTTCTCAATTTTATAACTTAGAGTGAGATAATTGCAAGACAAATTATTGTAATAATAATAATAATAGTCCGCCAATTTTATAAACTCTGATAAAAGTGTATTTGTCAATATGACCTTGGTGCGATTGGTGTTCTTTTTGCTATTATGCAGCTTGTTCTTTTTCCTATTATTCAATGATGCTACTTTATTTCCAACTAATATTGAAATGGTTTTTAACCATTAGCTTTGCAAGTTGTGTTTTAACTAGCTTCGAAACATGTGCTTTTGTTCAAAAAAGAGTGATGTTGGGTCTACTCTCATGTCCATCCCATAGCTTTATAGTGATGCTAGGCCTACTATCATCTCCATCCCATAGTTTTATTAGGCATTAGCATGCTTGCTTTTCAACTTCGATTCACCAAATCGAAGACTACTAAGCCCACTTGACATGACAACTAACAATGGGAATGTGTTAACCTTTTCATTCTCTCATGGTCCTTGCCACTTAACCCATGTTCGAAAGACTCTCCATAAATGATTGTTGAATGATTGATTTCTTAATCACTCGGCCACGAAACAAAATTCAAAAAACCCTCTATCCAATCTCTACAGGTAATTTATGCATATCCAATGAATCTAATTCTTTATTCACTTGAAATGAGACTCAACAACCATTATGTGTAAGCAAGAATATCCATTCCATATTTTTAAATCCACTTACTCTGTGTAAGATAATAAAAACTTACTACTTTACGACACCTTGTTTTTTTATTTTTATATTTATTTTTATTTTCCATATTTTAACATAAAACCATAAAGACTCCCAGTGTAACATTTTCTAAATGTTATCGAGTATATAAATATTTTAATGGTTGACAAGAAGGGTTGCAGACGCAGCAAGTCCCTGCCACCACAGCGTTTGTTATTCCCAAGTTTAATTGATGAGCTTGTTATTCCCAGCTGTAATTGCTGATAGCCTATAACATCCACCAGATACTTGAATTGGTTTTGATTAAATGAAGAATCTGTAATTGTTGATAGCCTATAACGTCCACCATATTAATCTTTGGACTTGATGGCAGATCCTATTGGATTAGTAGATTAGGCTGAGACTAGTAGATTTAGGTCAATCTTTAATCGTTGTGTAGTGTGAATGTCTTGGTCAATGGGCTCAATAAAACCTATCAGTAAAAAAATATGTCATGCTTATAGTCCAGAAGGAAATAAAAAGGAAATGATGCCATACTTATAGTGCAGAAGGAAATAAAAAGGAAATGTGTGATTGTGTGCCCTCTTCTAGACATATTTTTTATTTTTTAAAGGAACCATATCTATTTTTTTCTTATTTAAAGGAATCAGTTTGGTTGGGTTGGGCTAGGCTGGGCTGGTACTATTGGGGTTGATTTTAATAATTACCACTATGATTTTTTTGGTCACTAATATTTTAATCTCTAAGTGAATTTCACGTAATATATGCATAATTTATATGTTCAATTAGGAGATTTGAATATTGAACCACATACTTCATATCACTGCCATGGCCAATCGAACTGCCCAGGTGCCTCAGAGATGTTTTGTTGGCAGACGTGACTTGGTTTTGATTAAATGAAGAATCCATTGTAATCTTTTAAGAAAATACTAGTGCGGTGAAAGGTAATTTGGACATTGCGCAGAGATTTAGATTTGATTAAATGAAGAATCCAATGTAATCTTTTAGGAAAATACTAGTGTGGTGAAAGGTAAATTGGATATTGCACAGAGATTCAGATCAATATTAGATGCTGAAATATTGGATCCTTGAGTTTGTGAACTAGATGGGTCCCATTTAGTTTTTAAAAAAATTAATTGTACACGAAGGCATACTTGGAAATTTTAGGGAGTGTGACATACCCAATTGGACATGAAGGCATACTTGGAAATTTGTGAATTGTGCCGTCACAACCAGAGGCCACAAGTTGAATTTTAAAGTCATTAATTTTACCGTCACAACCCGAGACCACAAGTGACTTTTGGCGAGGGTGGATCATGCAGCATGCCACCTGTGACTTCATCGCATGTATTACACTTGTATGAGTCGTCTAGCTTGGTTCAGAACTAGGATCAAGCGTCTACAAAATCTAAAGCTTCAATGGAGGCTCTTTTCAGGCCTTTCTAGGTATACGATTCCACTACATGCTGGAGGGAAACTAGAGCGATAGGATTCCAAGGATTGACAGACAGATTCCATGCCGGAGGGAAACTAGAGCGATAGGATTCCAGGGATTGACAGGCAGATTCCATGCCGGAGGGAAACTAGAGCGATAGGATTCCAGGGATTGACAGGTAGATTCTAGGGACCTGGGTTCTGTAGTGTAAGAGGTGTATTGTATTTTTTTGCGCATAGTGTTTTGAAGGAAACCATGGTTTTTTATTAAATAAGTTGTCTCAGAGGTTTTTCAATGAAAGCTTCTAGCCGTAAGAAATGCCTACGAAGGGCGAGGCAGTTTTCGATAAGGGCCGAGGCAGTGGTTACAGGCAATCAGGAGGTTGGCCTCTATATTTTCTTTTTATCTTTTAAGTTGAAATAGCAGAAAAATAAAAATCAGTGAAGTTTAAAAAAAGGGGAAATCCTCGTCGAATAATAAAAATGCATCTATCTATGTGTGTTCCGATGCTGATAAAATATAATCACCCCGACATTGCTTGCGACGGTTTTAACACTGTTGATTATCTCTTTTTATGCTTTTTGTACTTTATGTTTTCATTCAAAGATCCGATATATTGACACTTTTGATCCTTTTACAAGGAATTCAGAAAGAAATAGTTAAAGCTATTGAAATAGGTAGCCCTCAAATTATACATTTCTACCAGCTTCCTCTACTAAGTGATAGTGTTGCAGCTCCTACAAGTCTGGTACTATGATTACTATTTCAAATTTATCTAATTTTTTTTATGAATTTTAAAGTTGAGAATTATACCATCACAACCCTAGGCCACAAGTTGAATTTTAAAGCCGTGAATTGTGTCGTCACAACCTAAGGCCTCAAGTTACTTTTGGCGAGGGTGGATCATGCAGCGTGCCACCTGTGACTTCATCGCATGTATTACACTTGTATGAGCCATCTATCTTGGTTCATAACTATGACCAAGCATCTGCAAAATCTAAAGCTTCAATGGAGGCTCTTTTCAGGCCTTTCCTAGTATACGATTCCACGACATGCCAGAGGGAAACTATAGCGATAGGATTCCATGGATTGATAGGCAGATTCTGGGGACCTGCGTTGTGTAGATTAAGAGGTATATTGTATTTTTTTGTGCATAGTTGTTTTTGAAGGAAACTGTGGTTTTTTATTAAATAAATTGTCTCAAAGGTTTTTCAATGACAGCTTCTAGCCATAAGAAATTCCTACAAAGGGTGGGGCGGTCTTCGATAAGGGTCGAGGAAGTGGTTGTAGGCAATCAAGAGGTTGGCCTCTATATTTACTTTTGATCTTTTAAGTTAAAATAGCAGAAAAATAAAAATTAGTGAAGTTTAAAAAAAGGGAAAGCCTTGACGAACAATAAAAATGCATCTATCTATGTCTGTTCTGATGCTTATAAAATATAATCAACCCGATGATGTTGATAAAATATAATCAACCTGACATTTCCTGCGAAAGTTTTAACACTGCTAATTATCTCTATTTATGCCTTTTTTAGTTTATATTTTCATTCAAAGATCCGATATATTGACACTTTTGATCCTTGTACAGGGAATTCAGAAAGAAATAGTTAAAGCAATTGAAATAGGTCACCCTCAAATTATACATTTATGTCAGATTCCTCTACTAAGTTACACTGCTGCAGCTCCTGCAAGTCTAGTACTATGACCACTTTTTCATTTGAAATAATGTTATGATGCCCTTTACCTCTAAGAATTTTTATTTACATCTAATGATATAACATGGTAGTGTTTCTTTCCACAATATCTGTTGTGGTTGATCCAGACACCACTTTTTGTTGTTAATTTTGCATATTAATAACTATGGAATGCGATTTAATATTTTCTATGACTGACCTATTGTTTTCTGTACATTAAGTGGGGGATCGAACATAGTTGCTAGTGGTGTTGCTTCAATAAGACCAGGAACTGGCTCACCCAGAACTGGCTCATATGCTTACTCTGCTGGTCAAGAATTTGAAAGGAGACAATTGATCCTGTTCCATCCCCGTTAGCCATTAGATACCCTGCAATGTAACGAATGTGTTATGTGCATATTCTCATGGCGGTGTTTGCATGGGTGCACAGATGGCTACAGTGGGAATGCAGGTGGTGTGTGGCAGTGAGAATGTAGGTGGCAGTCGGAATGTAGGTGTTGTGCAGAAACTGTGGGCAGTGAACATGTAGATATGGTGCTCTATGTAAACCCTCATGTAAACCCTCCGCAAGACATACATTAACAACATAAAATGTTTGCTAACTAATGTTAACATTAGTTAATAGAATTTGAAAAGCTTTGTACCAATTAACATTTACCGTAAGTTTCCATAGGTCTTTCCTCGATATGAGGCCAAATAAGACCTCCAAGTTACTGATTGGCTAAAACAATAATTTACATGAACCTCACTCGCAGATGAAAAAGTGTTTTTTAAATATAAATACAAAACATTGTAGTAAATTGAATTGGTCAACTTGGTTTTTGTGCACCAACTAATGCAGGCACTAAAAAATGATTACTATAGTCCTTGCCATGCCACAGGCGGCAAGGACTAATAAGAATATAAAATGAGAGATACGGCTATTAGACTATATAGTTTATCGTAATTATTGAGTGGTTCGACCATTTGAGATGACCATGAAAAACCTCATCGTCGATGGTTTTTTAAAATTATATTACTATAAATAAATAATTTAATTTTTGTTTCAGGTTTATGATTAAGAAGGGTTGAAAACAACGAAGTCTAAATGGAATGGATATGGGTATAAGGCTTTAGAAAGCATTTGTCCTCTTTTATATATATAAATATACTAGCACAATCACATTTACCAATGTGATTGATATACGCCGATAGGCTTATATGAAATATATTTACTACCACATTTACCAATGTGGTTGATATACACTGATAGGCCTATATCCACTACCCAGTACATATATTTCACCGAAATAAATATTATATATTTATGATTACAAAATATTTTATATATTTACTTATAATATATTAATAATATTAACTATATACATACTATATATTAACTTGAAATATATATATATATATATATATATATATATATATATATATAAGAATATAAAATATTAGAAATTATAATATTATATTATTCAATAGTAAAATATATAATAAAAATATATTATTAAATTATTTCAATACATTAATAGTTTTAAATCAAACTATAATATAATTCTATTATAACATAGTAATAATATTTTATTAATTTTATAATAAGTTTATATCTCTTACCAATATCTCAAGGGATTATTAATATTTTACACAAGTCATTTCATTTTACAACTTGGTTTGAATTCAAAAACTTTTCTTCAAATTTTGGGTTTAAAGAACTTTTTTGGAAGACATTTTTTTGGAGGCGGCGTGATTTTTCTTGGAGGTTCAAAGTTTGAGTTTAAAGAACTTTTTTGGAAGACATTTTTTGGAGGCGGCGTGATTTTTCTTGGAGGTATGTACGTGTTTTGTGTTGAAGTAAATATTTTGAGCTTCTTTGTTCAAAAATTTTTCTTCAAATTTTGGATTTAAACAATTTTTTTGGAAGACATTTCTTGGAGGCAGTGTGATTTTTCTTGGAGGTATCTACGTGTTTTGTGTTGAAGTACGTGTTCTGGATTGGATTACGTATTTTTTAGAAAAGATTTTTTTAAATTAAATCTTTTGTGATATTGTTTGTAATTGAGTTATTGTCTAATTTTTTGAACCTCATACCCTATTATCATGGGAAATCGAAGAACTTGTGTGAGAAAATTTGATCGAAAAAGAGACCCTGAGGAACGTAGAGAAGAGACGAGACAATATCGCAAAATAAAGTTAGAAGCTCTCTCAAATATTGAAGAGGAAAATCAACCTCAAGCAGAAATTGAAGCAGGTATGTAAATGTAAATATTACATGATCTATTGATATATATTTAAAATTTTCCTAATGTAAAATGTGAAGCTTAATTTTTACTTGATGAACTAGTTTGAAAAATATTTTGTTTGATGTAAACAGACAGAGATATTCCTCAAAATATTGAAGAAGAAAATCAACCTCAAGCAGAAATTGAAGCAGGTATGTAAATGTAAATATTATGATCTATTAATATATTTTTAAAGTTTTCCCAATGTAAAATGTGAAGCTTAATTTTTATTTGATGGACTAGTTTGAAAAATATTTTGTTTAATGTAAACAGACAGAGATACTCCTCAAAATATTGAAGAAAATCAACCTCAAGCAGAAATTGAATCGGGTATGTAAATGTAAATATTATGATCTATTGATATATTTAAAATTTTCCTAATATTTATTGACATATTTATTAATTTAGTTATTTATTGAATATGTACTATTTTTTCAAATATGTACAGATGAAATCACTGTCGATAATGAGATGTTAGAAAATGTCGACACTCACACATATGGAGATAAAAAACCTGACCATGTTATACGATATCGTGTCGATAAAAATTTTGAAATGTATTTCAAAAATGAGCAAGTGACAGTTCAAGCTCAAATGTTGAAAGGTCTCCTATCATCAAGGAAATTAAAAGAAGCGACGACACTATTGGGTGTTCGAAAATCAACCAAAGATAAAAAAATGAAAGAAGAGTTGATAAAAAATATGAGTAGTGCTATAGAGTCAATTAAGATATCTAGAGATAAAGATGTTTCAAATATACGTAGAGGAATACAAATGGCAATCATTTCACCAAGTACTCAAGAGAATCGTTTGAATCTAACATCTATGGCACGAGCACTGGGAACCTCGCGAAAAACTCTGCACAAACATCGAAAATTTCCACTGCAAATAGATGTAAATGATGAACTCGCTTGTTGGAGAGCTATTTGTAGGCAACCATACAAAGATAGACTTGGAGAAGATGTTAAAAAATAATATATGAATATTGGAAGAACAATTCGCGTGTTTCACTGACTGCAAGACATGTGATGCGAAGAAGAATAGCACGAAATCAATACAAAGAACATGAAAAACATCTCTTGGAAACCACTCAAATAGAGTTATTCAACAAGTTCAAAGAAGAGAATTGTCAAATTCAAGTTTCACTCAGTGCTTTTGTTCAACAAAAACCATGGTATGTAAAACCTATCACCGTACGTGACACTTGTTGTTGCCGTTATCATGTGGAATTTGAGTTATATTATGACACATTCCTTGATTTCGGTAGAACATTATGGAAGGATTCACCTCCTCCTTCCACTATCCGCGAATTTGTATCTCAAATTCTATGTGAAAGAGAAAGCGATGAACTATTTTACAAAAAGAAATGTGTTGGTGGTAAAAAATGCGATGATTGTGGAAATTTGACTAAATTTCAAAACAAATATCGTATTGATATAAATTATCAATCATTGTCCAACATGAAAGTGAAATGGAAGAGATATGAATATATCAGTACATCGATTCAAGGTGCAGATAGTGTTAAAATAATCGAATTATGAGAAGACGAAATTTTTCTGATAGACTTTTTGAGAAAGTTTGAAGCAGAAATTTACAAATACACCAAGCAATCCCATAGAGCTCGATGGCAAGACTTGCAATTCAAAAAATCTCGTGAAGTTTTTCCATAAGGGACCATTTTGTCAGTGATTGATTTTGCAGAAAACTACACATTTGTTCCACAAAAAGAAATTCAGAGTGAATACTATCACTCTGACCAAGTCTCCATGCTTGTCCATATTCTATATAGACATGCTGAACAAAATTTCGATCATATAGAAAGCACGAGTGAAAATCGACATATCATTAAAGAATATCATTTTTATATTAGTGACGATCGTACACATGATACATATTTTGTACAACATTGTTTTGGAAGAATTTATGATTCATTGAAAAATCGTGGAATAACATTCAATGAACATTGGATATGGTTAGACGGATGCGTAGGTCAATTCAAATCTGCATGATCATTTTTTTGGTTGTGTTGTCTTCATAAGAAAACCTGCATTAAACATTGTTGGAATTTCTTTGAGACTGGCCATAGAAAAGGAGAACATGACGGTGCAGGAGCATGCATAAAACGAGTACTTCGAAGATATCAAATGAACCACTTTGCACGCCGACTTGTGAACGCTGAAGAAGTTGTTAAATGGTGCAAAACTGCTCTAAGCCATGAAATTAACCCGTCAAGAGAAGTGCGAAGGTACATTCAATTTAATTTATATTGGAAATCTAATTTTAAACATTGTACATTTATCATGCAATGATTATTTTTAATTGTATTTTGATATCATATTTACAAATTCTTTTTCTAATTTTCCATATAAAGGTTTTTCTGGCATATTGGAATCGGAGACGTAAATAGATCAATTGGAAATGACGTTGGAACAATAAAGGGGACTCGAAAATTGCATTCAATTCAAACAAAATTGTCCACAAATGTGTTTGCATTGGATAAAAGAAAATATTCTTGTTTTTGTGATGTTTGCATAGACAACACAAAATCCAATGACGTCTGTGGAAACAAAATGTATGTGAACGATTGGAAACATACAGAGCTAAATACAAAGGGAAAAATGTCTGTTGCAATGTTTGAAGAAATGGAATCAGAGGAAACTACAATATCATCCGATGGTGATCGAGTTTCTGATCTTGTTAGAGAAGGTAACATTTGAATTACTTTTTAATGATTTAAAGATCTACAAATAAATTTAAATATGCATAATTAAATGTTAAATTTATTTTATTGTGCAGGAGATGTTTTTGCCGTAATTGCACCTATTGACAACGATGAAAATGTGAAGTATTATTTGATGCGTTGCACTGAACAAAAAATGAAATTATTACAAGACTATAATGATCACGGATTTCAGTATGACAAAGGATCTATTATACTGAAAGGTTATTTTTTCAAACAAACTCGTCAAAGTGGAGACTTTGTTTACTTCGAAGACTATGAACCTGATTCCATAAGTTGTCAATATAGTCACTTGGTGTGTGCAGCACGCATAAAGTTGATAGAAGTTCAATCAAAGAAAAAATCAAAAAATAAGAAATGGAAAATGTCAAAATCCGATCATGAACGGATTATTGAGGATGGAATTCCATTAGAATTTTTTTGAGTGAAGTGTCCAACAATTTATTATCTTTGGATTAAATATGTTTTAGAACTTCCAGTACTCAACTAAAAATTGAGCTACTTATGTTATTTGTGGTTTTCACATGTTACAAATTGTTTGGGTACAAGCACGTGCTCTAGTATCAACTGAAAGTAGTATTTCTATACATGTGCATTGATGAAAAATGTTATATGTATTGGATATATATATATATATATATATATATATATATATATATTCTAAAATGAAATTAATTGTTCTTGTATATTAATTGTTCTTGTATATGTTTTCCGACCATATGGTACAAATTATTTCACTTTATTTTGTAAGGTCAGATTCGGTCCCCATATGGCCTAGCCTCCAAGGGATGAGATAACAAGTGGTTGTCCCCACTTGCCCGAATCTCAACTTTTAAACTTACATGAGTACAATTTTACTGTTTATGTCAGGCATCTTACATGATGTCCTAGCCAAAGATAGATTCTCTTTGTTTCAAGTTTCCAGTAAAATTTGTCACCGAATGACCTGCTCGAACTCTTGTAGTAAACACCATACCTTATCTCTCTTGCTCTCCAATATTATTAGGTTTAATTATTATAACACAAAAATCGTTCTACATTGTCGATAATTTTTTGCGCTTACACTAAAATCAATGAAAACTATTAATCCAATGTCTTTACAAGTAATGTACCATCATACATGCAATTATATCAAATTAGAAATCAACATATACAATGAAATCAATGGGAATTGTCTTGTTACAAGTAACATAATTTCAATTTACCATATGTGCAAATGTAGGTTGAAACCATCCAAAACTTTACGTTGTAGATTGAAACCACCAATATTATTAGGTTTAATTATTATAACACAAAAATCGTTCTACATTGTCGATAATTTTTTGCGCTTACACTAAAATCAATGAACACTATTAATCCAATGTCTTTTCAAGTAATGTACCATCATACATGCAATTATATCAAAATAGAAATCAACATATACAATGAAATCAATGGGAATTGTCTTGTTACAAGTAACATAATTTCAATTTACCATATGTGCAAATGTAGGTTGAAACCATCCAAAACTTTACGTTGTAGATTGAAACCATCCAAAACTTTAAGTTTTAAAACCCTTTTGATTATATATTGTGCAACATTAAAACATTAAACATTTAAAGTTCATTAAATATCACATGCAAAATGTAGATTGAAACCATCCAAAACTCGAGTTTTAAAAACTTCACATGCCATGCCAATTATAATTCAACTATCCAACAAAACCATTTAACAGATTAAATATCACACGCCAAAGTTGTTTCAAGTTTCTAGTAAAAGTTGTCACCGAATGACCTACTAGGATATTATAAATACTAACTTTGTAAGATCATTTGGCATTCGGAAAAATTCGAAAGTCTTATACTGTCAATCAATTTAAAGTATCATTCACCCTAGGGAGTGTAAAATATTCAATGTAGGTTGGTGACGATGCTCACTCCTAGCTTGAAGCAGCGCCAATGACCAATTCTTTAATGAATTCCAATACACTAGACCAAAGTTGGTTCAACCTACTTGGTTTTTCACCCAAGAAATTCCAAGGATGGACTATCTAGACAAACTGCTGAAATTGAAAAGATTGACATGGAGATACGACAAGGTGAACAAAGACTTCAAGAACTCTTTATGGAAAGGGCTCACTTGAAGGAAAGAAGCACCACGTTGCAGGCTAAAGTCAAGAACATGGAAGATAAGATCAAGAGGGACTTTATTGATCCGAAACCTATTGGTTTGAAGAAATAAAATGCATGTGTTGGCACACTTGGAAAAGAAGACGACCACACTATGAGGATTGGTGTGCTTCGTTTGGAAGGAGTCAATATATGTCGTATTGGAGCAATTAGACAAAATTTGAAAAGGAAAGAGCTTGAACCAATTAAAGTAGACCCAAGATCGGATTGTTCTATGGAGCTTCATGAGAAGAGATATGTGAAAAGCACTGTTAAGCCAAGTGCTAGTTAGAGAGACATATTGGAAGAGGAAATGTTGAAGAAGATTGCGGAAGTAAGGCGCAAGACAAGGAGGAGGAATGATGATGAAAGTTCCTTGGACTTGAGATTCGTGTCTACAACCGTACATGGTAAAAAGTTATCTGCTTTGATAGACACGGGGGCTACCCATAGCTTCCTAAGTCGAAAGGTAGCTTCATCTCTTAGAAAGAGGAAGGCTAGCATCGAGAAAGAGTTGAGTTCTTTCAAGATAGTCAATTCGAGGATGAAAGAAATGACTGGTGTCATGAAAGGCACACATGTGAGAGTAGGGTCATGGTTTGGAAAGATAGAATTAAGAGTCATTGACATGGATGATCATTCTATGGTGTTGGGACGAGACTTCATGGTTGCAGCACAAGCCATACCAATGATGGACCGAGACATTCTCTTAATTCTTGTGATCAATTTTAAACTATTTTCTAAACAAAAACATTTAACATTAAATATCACATGTGTCAAATGTAATTCAGATGACAACATAACTTCACATTCACATGCCAAAAGTACTAAAACCATCCAAAGAACACTAAAATCAATGAACACTATTAATCCAATGACTTTATAAGTAATGTACCATCATACATGCAATTATATCAAATCAGAAATCAACATATACTGTAATGAAATCAATGGGGATTGTCTTCTTACCAAGTAACATTTCAATTTACCACATGTGCAAATGTAGGTTCACATTCTATCATTCATGTAGTTTTAAAAACTTCAGATGCCATGCCAATTATAATTCAACTATCCAACAAAAACAAATTTAACATTAAATATCACATGCCATGCCAATTATAATTCAACTATCCAACAAAACATTTAACATTAAATATCACATGTCAAATGTAATTCAGATGACAACATTACTTCACATTCACATGCCAAAAGTACTAAAACCATCCAAAGAACACTAAAATCAATGAACACTATTAATCCAATGACTTTATAAGTAATTTACCATCATACATGCAATTATATCAAATCAGAAATCAACATATACTGTAATGAAATCAATGGGGATTGTCTTGTTACAAGTAACATTTCAATTTACCACATGTGCAAATGTAGGTTCACATTCTATCATTCATGTAGTTTTAAAAACTTCAAATGCCATGCCAATTATAATTCAACTATCCAACAAAAACATTTAACATTAAATATCACATGTCATGCCAATTATAATTCAACTATCCAACAAAAACATTTAACATTAAATATCACATGTCAAATGTAATTCGGATGACAACATTACTTCACATTCACATGCCAAAAGTCCAAAAGTACTAAAACCATCCAAAAAATTAAATAAAACAAATTATATAATAGTTCATTGTAATAAAATATGTCCAAAAATTGTAAATCTCACTTGAGTATCAAACTGTATCAAGTTTAACAAATTTTAAAACCATCTAAATTTTGAAATCAAATCTGTAAATCTTGTCCATCAAATGGAGGATCTGTCTGGGTCTCGAGTAGCGCCATGTCCTGTGAATAGAAAACCATCATACACAATGCACATGTACTTGAACATTAAAATTTGAAGTTTTAAAAATGAATGAGAATATATATATCTAGAAATTCATGTAAAAAAACAAAATATAACAAAAAAATCATGCAATACCTCATAAGGTTCCCTCTCCATTTGATGAAGAGGTTCTGCCATAGAAACCTCTGCAGTGGTAACCTGTACAATATACATGTACAGTTAAATATAAATATATATATATACATAAATAATTTATATAAATTAAAAACTTTCAAATGAAAATGCATGTGTACATATATAAACTTATTTGAACAATAATATTAAAAAAAAGAACTAAAGACAAATTGTTCAAATGCTGTGGATGTTCCTATCTCCGTCGCTAGAGTCCTCGGATTAAAAAAATCTTCTACACGAACCTAAATTCAAAAAATTTTAAATAACTCAAAATATAGATCTCTCTCTCTATATATCTCAATTTTTAATGGAACCTTTTGAGGTAACATAAATTTTGAACTTGTGAAAAATTGTCCATACTTGTACATCTCCCAATGAAGTAGAAGGTATATCTCCTAAGGAAGAAGAAGGTACAGCCATCCCAAAAACATCAGACGGAATCGGAATCTGTTAAAACATTTAAAATCAAATTATATATATATACATACATGTACATGTGTGGCAACAATTATTTATTTTAGAGTCACTTAAAAAACACTAACATACATGTGCCAACATATCACGATGGTCAGACCCATCTGCATCGTTTAAGCCAGAGGTCCCGAACGTAATATTAACATTTTCATCACGCATCATGCCTGAGAACTACAAATGGTGTTTTAACATATAATCATACATTTTTGTTAGATTAATGTATAGATACAAATAGATGTATACATGTACATACACATGTATTTATTACAAATTGTACACATGTATATGTAAATTTAATTTCAAACCCTAAGGTCACTAACACAGACCGTTCCGGTGCCCTCTTCCTCACGAAAAATTAGGTCTTGCAGACCATTGCGACAATTTATTGCGTATGTTCGGAGATCTTCAACATTCATGTTGTAAATCTCCTCATCTGTACAATAAAAAAAATTGGCACGTGCATTTTCACGTGCTCTTTGTCGATTTAAACCAATATCGACTCCACTCAATCCGCTATGAACATTGTCGATCATAACATCTCTTGCTTCACGACTTATTTGAGAAGTCGCATCCATCTCTGATCGTAGGGTTTCGAGTCGAAACGGTAGACTCACCAATGGCGGCTCAGGGCAAGTCAACTCCACATCTCGCTTAGCGCCCTTACGTTGATATAATCGACCTCTCCCAGGGCCAAAAAATTCTGAAGGAAGGTCATTGTAGTCGGGTTTCATACCCAAAAAAAATTCTGCATAAAACATTTGTGCAAAATAAACTGGAACCTCATCGTTCCATGGAAGCCTTCCAAAGGCCGCAAGATGTTGACCATACAAATATTGTGCTTTGTCTGGGTGCTTGAAATACTGCACCTTCAACATTTTTATTTTTGGCCCTTCCTTATAATTAAACATTGACTTAGCATCATCTCTTGAAACTCTTTTTTTTATGTCCTGCCATTTATCGGGACCTATCACTGTTTCTTTTCTCTTTCTCATCACTTCTACAAACGAATCAGTCGTTGGCCCCAAATCTTTGTACACTTTTACTATTTCACTCAATGAATGTGTAACTATTTCTAGGCTTTGTCTACTCTCAGCAGGTAGAGACAAAGACTGAAGATCTCTTTGCAATTTTGCATGAAGGCTTTGACACCTTTGTAAGGTGCATTCCGCCATGTTCGTTTCCCATGGTATATCAGTAATCTCAGCCGGATAAGTTGTGCTGGGTTGACAGCCTTCTTCTTCAATGTAGCGCACTGCCCTGCGTCTTTTTTGACCACTGGCTCGAACATTTTCAGCCTCTGCATCAATATATATAAAATTTCGTATATTAGAAAAAACACGTGTAAAAAAGTTGTACAAATTTAATGAAAAAATATTGAAATTGATGGCAACCTTGATGTTGTTGGTTAACATCATCTCCAACATGACCCTACTGAGAACCAACCCCAGAATGACGCTGCTGAGAACCAGACCCACAGTGACCCTGTTGAGAACCAGCGGCCGTTGATTGGCCTTCGGGGGAATAAATATCACCCCCTTCTCGCAACCTGCTACCACTCGTCCCTCGACCGGTTGAACCTTGGCCATGCTCCATGGATGGAGTAGAAACCCTTCTCCTCTTGCCTCCTAAAAATTAAAATATGAAACTTATTAACAACTAATTTCACTCACAACTTGTTAATAAAAAAATCAATTCCATATGTACACACATGTATGGAGATTTAAGATTATATTCAAATACCGTGAACATCCTCCGATCCCTGAGCCTCCATATGGGATTCGGCTGATCTTCGTCTTTCATCCTCCATGATATATATCTATTGGTCTACATTCACAAAATAGATTTCAAAAAATCAATACCTCAGAGTAAAATCCAGTTTGGGGCTGTTAAATCCAGTATGTTCTATATTTCTTACATTTCTGCCCTCCTATTTTTCTTTCCAATCAAGGTTTATAAAATAACATGAGAAGAATCATGAGACTTAGAACAATCATTTTCATCATCTATATGGAAGGCAAGAAGGATTATATCCCCTTAAGCTTAAGCTTATGTAGTTTGTCAATTTTTATCATATATTTTTTGGTAAGTGTAAATGTTTTTTTATCTATAGTACAAGTCATGAGTTCCCCAATTTTACCTTATGTAAAGCATGATTCTAGGATTACTAAAATTTGTACTTGGTTTTTTAAGAACATATCAAATAAAGTTTTTGAGAAGCAAATATGGCTTGTTCCTTAGAATTTGGCACTTAGAATTTCCATAACGCTTATAACCCCATCCTTACAATTTTTATAATTTCCATGATGAGACATTTGAATTTCCTTCCCCATATTTCTTGTTAATGATTATAACCTTAAAATGGCTAATATTGGTTTGTCATCGTCATCTAAAAATGACTTGGCAGATGAAAATTTACCATGTCAATCATCATCACTTCACACCATCTCATACATGACCCATTCTACATATTATATGCATGAATTTTTGGAATGTCATCCTCTCTACCTATCCCATGAATGATTGTGACAACAGGTGAATAAAATACAATTTATAAGCAGAAGATAGTTTCTAGTTTGTCCTCCTCCATCCGCCCCATAGCTAGTGATTTCTCAATTTTCCACTTCCAACTTTCTATTCTCGAAATTCATTAGCAGCTAATTTTATCGATAGCCACACCACTATACATATAATTATCATATACACTACTACATTAATGAACTCTACGTTGTTTTTTATTGTGAATTCCAATAACAAACAATGTTAATTGAGTTTAGTAGTGTATATAACAATTTCTTTGACTTCCAGGTGTGTTGTGACTATTAGTAGAATTAACTACCAAAATGAATTTCCAAAATAAAATGTTGGAAGAGAAAAAATAGGCAATCACTGGATATGGAGTGGGTGGAGGAGGACAAACTTATAGTGATCCCTTCCTTATCAATTTTCCTTTATTCACCTAATGTCACAATCAATCATGGTCTAGATAAAAGGGATGACCTACCATAAATTCAATCATATAATGTGTAGAAGGGTCATATGTAGATGGTGTGAAACGATGATTACAAACATGGTAATTTTTCATCTACTAGGTCATTTTGAGATGATGATTACAAACCAGTGCTAGCTCATTAAAGGTTATAATCATTGGTGCCTAATTTGGGGTGGACAATTTAAATCAAGTTCGTATCAAAGTACAATTTAGCTCATTTTAGTCAAGGTTAGTTAGAAGAATTAGCTATTGGTTTCTACCTTCAATTTCCTCTAAAAATGAATGTGTACATGCTTTTGAGAGACATTAGAGACATTAGAGGAATAAGGTCCAAATTTTTGATGAAAATGTGCTATGAAAGTAAAGGGTTTTAAAGGCAAGCATGCACAAGGCATAGTTGAGCCAAATGTTCTTCAAGAAGGGCCTAATTATTTGGGTCTTGGTTATGGAAAACATGGAAAATGCTCCAAAGCCAAGGAGGCTTGTGAGGTTTGTGTTCATGATGAATGGAACATGTACATAGTTTATCTTAAAGTTGTTGTGTTTTACGGATATTAAAATGAAGAACTTATATTTAGATCCATTCCAGAGATTGACTGCAGGGGAATTTACTAGATATGTCACCTTTCATAAAAGATGAGATCCAGAGGCTACCTGGCCCTTTACAGACTCTGCCTATAGAACTTGTAGAATTAAACACTAGAGGCATTAACAATATCAAAGAACGTTTTCATGCTCAGACATGGGAATTTGTCTCTTTCCCTACGCAAAAAAATAGTTCTTGAGGTAGTTAATCTTCATAGACATGTCATCAAGCAAGTCAATGTGATCATCCCTCCTTCCCTCCCTTGTAAAATAATTATGTTTTGCGGGTCAGAAAGCCAAAATATGGACACAATTATCACCAAATCCAACGTACGATTATGCATGATGGAGAATATCTAGCGCTTTCCCTTGTTAATATATTTAATAATCTCAATATTTATTTAAAAGTATCAATAGTATTTCGACGACATCACATTGTTAAAATCTCATGGTCGAAATACTATTGATACTTTTAAATAAATATTGAGAATATTAAATATATTAACAAGGGAAAGCGCTAGAGATTCTCCATCATGCATAATCGTACGTTGATGCTTATAGAGTGAAAAAACTAAAAGAATCAACTTGTAGGGTCATTTTAATGGGGGGTGGATAATTCCTGGGTCTTTGCAAATTCAAAGTATGGTGCATGTTGCATGAAGCAAGATGTTGAAAGTAGAGTTATGTTAGACACACATAAATGCAACAAATATGGAAATTTGTACATGAGCTCTATTATTTGACTTAAGAGTCAGTTGTTTGAAAAGGCATGTTTTGTCAACTTGTGTTTGGTTGATGGTTTTGTACACCAATATGTAAGAGTACATGGACATATTCACATGATGTGAATTTTTTTTTCTTTGAAGGAGAAAAATGATGTGTTTTCAGTTTGATGGTTTTGTTTGTGACAAGACGTCACAAGATTTTGCGAAGGTCCACTCTTGAGCGAGAGCCTCATGATTATAACCTATCCGTGAGAATCAAATAGGAGTGCATCCTTATTTTGAAAACAAGTAGGATTCTAAGCTACCTAGGACTCAAACCATCATTTTTAAATTTGAAATATAATGGTGTTGTTTCAATGCCTGAATCCACAACCCTAACACACGAAATCACTAATCTAATTACACATGAAATAAATAGTTATTTTTTCCAACATTAAAAATATAACTAAAAACTAAATTCAACATAGTTGAAAGAAAAAGAAGCGTCATTGAAATGGTTTGCTGACAAATGGTTAAAGATTTCTTATCCAATTAAGGCCTAGCATGTATTTTGATGTTTCATGAATTTCTTTGCAAATTCAAAGTATGGTGCATGTTGCATGAAGCAAGATGTTGAAAGTAGAGTTATGTTAGACACACTTAAATGGAACAAATATGGAAATTTGTACATGAGCTCTATTATTTGACTTAAGAGTCAGTTGTTTGAAGAGGCATGTTTTGTCAAATTGTGTTTGGTTGATTGTTTTGTACACCAATATGTAAGAGTACATGGAGATATTCACATGATGTGAATTTTTTTTTCTTTGAAGGAGAAAAATGATGTGCTTTCAGTTTGATGGTTTTGTTTGTGACAAGACGTCACAAGATTTTGCGAAGGTCCACTCTTGAGCGAGAGCCTCATGATTACAACCTATTCATGAGAATCAAATGGGAGTGCATCCTTATTTTGAAAACAAGTAGGATTCTAAGCTACCTAGAGGACTCAAACCATCATTTTTAAATTTGAAATATCATGGTGTGTTGTTTCAATGCCTAAATCCACAACCCTAACACATGAAATCACTAATCTAATTACACATGAAATAAATAGTCATTTTCTCCAACATTGTGTTACATGAACATAATTGGTATGCATATCTAAAGAGTCCAAATGCTCATTCAAGACCATATGTAATCCTCATCTAACTTAGCCAGGGATTTGCAATACTATATTTGAGTTGGCTAGCTCCATTTCAAGATATTATGGTTATCCAAGAGGGGATATAAGAAATGAAAAGAAGGATGTTGTTGTAGGTTATCCAAGTCGAACATATAACCAGTGGAGAAACCTAAGGAAAACCTATGTTTCCAGGTCGAACCTTTGTAGAGGTTCCAGTACCTGAGAGTAAAATCCAATTTGGGGCTGTTAAATTCTAACTGTATTGGTAATTGTGCTAGGGGGGAGAAATAGGATGCAATTTCCTCTTCTCATGGTTGGGAGTCTTGTTTTTCATGTGGATTCAACCAAACATATTGTACATATTAAATGAGGACATAATTATTACACATTTTTAATTTACATTCAAATTCTTCTTTGATTTATCTCCTATAGCTTAATGTATTATGCTAGATATATAATTTAAATTGAAGGCCCATGAGATAAATATGACTTCTATGTGACATTTGTATTGAAACATCTATTTGTTGTGTTATATGAACATAATTGGTACGCATATCTAATTTACATTACTTTAATATGTCATGCTTCTTTAATTTATCTTTTATAGATGACCGAAGCATCCCTTTTTAATCTATCCCTTTTGACTTCGGATATGTGGGGAATATTCATCTGCATATTTTTCTATCATAAAGCAGTGAGTAAAATTGGATTCCATTTGTGTCAATGTTAAGGTTAAGCACATGGATTAAAGTTTTATATATTATATGAGTACGCTATGTATTACATATGGTCTTGAATGAGCTTTTAGACTCTTTAGATATATATCTAAAGAGTCCAAATGCTCATTCAAGACCATATGTAATCCTCATCTAACTTAGCCAGCGATTTGCAATACTATATTTGAGTTGGCTAGCTCCATTTCAAGATATTATGGTTATCCAAGAGGGGATATAAAAAATGAAAAGAAGGATATTGAACTGTAGGTTATCCAAGTTGGACATAGAACCAGTGGAGAAACCTGAGGAAAAACTATGTTTTCAGGTCGAACCTTTGTAGAGGTTCTAGTACCTGAGCCTGCCATTTTCAAATTTCTTTTTAAGGCTAGATTTCACATGGGCTAAAATTTTAGGGTCACAACCAATGAGTATAAATTCATCAACATAAAGAACAATTATTATGACATGGTTACTACTTTCTTGGTATAGGCATTGTAGTTATAATTGCATATATAAAAGTAAGTATTAAGAAGAAAGTTGTTCATTTTAGCATTCAAAACATGAGGATCTTACTTAAGTCCTAGAGAGATTTCTTCAGGTGGTAAACAAATATAGTCATTTTGAATATATTTAGGAGGTTATTCCAAGTAAATTTGTTCTTGCAATCCCCATGCAAGAAGGTGGATTTAATGTTCATTTAATGGACCTACAATTTATATGAAATAATAAGGGCTAGAACAGTAAAAAGGGAATTAATTTTTGCTATAAGGGAAAAGGTTTTATTCTAATCAAACCCTTTTAGTTGAGAAACTTTTATCAACTATATAAGTGTTATGTCTTTCAACACTTCCATCTAATGAACACCTAGTTCTATGCACCAATTTACATCTAACAAGGTTTCCTCCCGGAAGAGGTATTAGATCCCAAGTATCATTCACCACTAAGAAAGGAGGAAACCTTGTTAGATCCTTGGAAGTTTCTATAAATATTTTTAGATCACAAGCCTTTGAAAACTGATCTAAAAGAGAGAAGAATATGTTATCACTAAGCTGGAACCAATTGGGTTGTTCAATGGTCAACCTAATGTAACTATTTCAAATCACTTTGGACTGAAAGTTAGCCCTTCTAGTTAGAGAGGGCTCTCTAAAAGAAAACAAATGAATACTCAAGATCAAATTTATATTGCAGATGGATAACTCTTTTTGTGTTTTAAGTTATTTTTCTGGTGGAAGATGTATGAAAGGCTACCAATAGATCTTTGTTACAACGGTCTACCACCTAGGCTAGACTTCGATACTGACCTAGAGACCTAATTCAAATAGGATTACATCACTTTTGAGGAAAAATAGGGGTATTTCAATTTTAATAGAGTTGGTAATAAAAGTGCCT
This sequence comes from Pinus albicaulis, assembly GCA_034641835.2. NCBI lineage: Eukaryota > Viridiplantae > Streptophyta > Pinopsida > Pinales > Pinaceae > Pinus > Pinus albicaulis. Next base: position 692,898,242 of record CM076572.1, on the reverse strand, counting down.
ATTTTTTTGTTAACATATTCACTTCCATTATATACTCCTAACTTCTAAAGTTGATGTCCTAATTGTTTTTCTACAAGAACATGTAAGCCAAAAAGTTCAATCTTAAGTTTTAAAAAATAAATCTCGGTGTCTCTGGAGAATCTATCAATAAAATTTAAGTAATTGAAGCTATAGAAATAAGTAGAAGGAAGAGAATCACAAAAATCACTATGAACAAGCGACAAGGGGGGAAATTAAGAGGAATAATTTTATTTCCATGGTAACCTAGTAAAGTCCCTACTTCTTGTATATCCTCAATATATAATTTCCATGAAAAGTAGTTTTAATTCGTAGGAGATTACCTAGACTAGCCATATTACAATATGCAAATAAGATTATTTCAAAAGAAAAAATTAATTGTTTAGAAGGGGAGTTCTCAAATAAATGGTTAGTTTTATGAAAATGACACTACAAATGTAATTTGGATGTCAAAATTATACCATTTTGAAAAAATATATAAAAATGAACAAAAGTACTATGTGGGAAGTGGAGGTTGATCAATGCAATGATGGTTGTACATTGAGACTATTGAGTTAATTTACAAAAAAAAAAAAAAAAAATCATTTCTTCTCTAACTTTCCTTATAAGCTCACATTTACAAATATACAGTTAATTACTTGTATTAATGCAAGTGACTCACTTTTATAAATAAGTGAGAAACATGTTTACAATAAGGTCACTGTATAAATTAAAGTCATATGAAAAAAAAATAGAAAAAAAATATAACATATAAAAAAATTTCAAAAAAAAAGGTGAAACAACAACCGCAACAATTTAATGAAAAAGGAACTACTTGTAATTTAATAAAGTAAATTTTAACCTATTGAATTAATGCATATATAAAAAAAAAGTTAAGAAGGATAAAGGATGTTGTTTCTTTTTCTTATTCTCTAAGTATGTGTTTGCCTAATGTTTATGTATTTGCTTGCAAAAAACTTCAACATGGTTGCATGCAAAAACAAATAATTTTTTCAAATAAAAAAATTGAAAACTTTATAAGCTTGGGGTTAGATTTAAAATGGTCTACGCAAAAAATAAATACCAATTTTCTTTTTTATTTGTGATTTATCAAGATCAAAAAGAGTGACGGCAAAGAAAAGAATACACACAAACTGAGAATAAAAAATAGAAAATAATATAATAGAAAAATATTATATATAAAACTTTAATATAATATATAAAGAATACACACAAAGCAACAACTGGGGCGTACTCATATAATATATAAAACTTTAATCCATGTTCACTGTTTATGCAGAAAAGAATACACACAAACTGAGAATAAAAGTACTCATATAAGTTTATGCAGAAAAAACTTTAATCCATAATCATTTTTTATGCAGAAAAGAATACACACAAACTGAGAATAAAAAATAGAAAAATTAAACTGAAATATTAGAACATAATGAATTATATTTTAAAAACCATAATGAAACTATATATCTTTAGATTTGATAAAAATAGTTGTATATTGAGCAGAAAAAAATTTACATTTTTGGGTGAAACAAAAAAGTTACTAACCAAAACAATACTCTAGACACACTAGAACGGTTCTCTTAGACAAAAAAAGTTCATAAACAACATTATCCATAAGTATTTTGATGCATGCAATGAGAGATATCCAAGATGACAGTGCGGATATATTCCAGTAGACAGTACAGAGAAAAAGGGAAGGTTGCTATCATATAGGTAGAGTAGCGGCCATGGACGTTGATCAAATACCAGCAAAAATCAGCCAAGAAATCAAGTTTGAACTATATTACACGTTCGGTGCAAATTACAGTGGTACAGTGGCTCGATGATATAATGCCAAAACTACAGTGGCAAATGAAAATTACAGTGGTATAGTGGCTCGGTGATATAATGCCAAAACTACAGTGGCAAATGCAAATTACAGTGGTACAGTGGCTCGGTGATATAATGCCAAAACTACAGTGGCAAATGAAAATTACAGTGGTACAGTGGCTCAGTGATATAATGCCAAAACTACAGTGGCTCGGTACAAATTACAGTGGTTCAGTGGCTCGGTACAAATTACAGTGGTTCAGTGGCTCGGTGCAAATTACAGTGGTACAGTGACTACACATTTATTTTAAAGACCGGACGTAACTACATACCCGGCGGATTTTGACGAGCGCGGACGTAACAGCACGAACAGAGCCCGAGCGCGGACGTAACAGCAGCAACAGAGCCCGAGATCGGACGTAACAGCAGCAACAGAGCCCGAGCGCGGACGTAACAGCAGCAACAGAGCCCGAGCGCGGACGTAACAGCCGGAGCGCCAACACGGCAAATAGAAACAGAGCTGCAAAAATCGCGCCAACAATAAAAAACAATAACATTTGCGGGAGATATATTTATAAAAAATAGTTCGACCGAACTATTTTAAAACTAAAAGTTCGGCCGAACTTCTAGTTTGGCCGAACTTTTTCATAAGTTCGGCTGAACTCCTGTTGCCGGTTTTCCAAACCTCTGGCAAAAATTCTGTTTGTTGCGCCTTCACTGTGCCGTCAATCTAAACGGACTCAAAATTTCGGCCGAACTCTTTAAGAAATTTCGGTCGAACTATTATATAGTTCAGCCGAAATTTATAAAATGTTCAGCCGAACTATTGCCGAAAAAAAATTTCTGCCCCCGATTCTCACAAAAGTGTAACCCAGCTTCACGTTTCCGCCCAACTAATAAATCCAAGGGTTTAATATTATAAACCGAAGTAATTAGTGAAGCAAAGGATAAATATTAATATTATAAACCAAGAAATAAAAAAACCCTAAGAATAAATAATTTAATCTAAGAGATTAAAAAACCCTCAGAAATAATAATAATATTTTAAACCCAAAAACATGAGAAAGTAATAAACTCTAAGAATTAATATATTAAACTAAAGAGATTAATAAAGCATATGAAATAATATTTAAAAACAAAAAACCTAAGAACTAATAAACCCAAGGGTTTAATATTATTAATCGATGTAATTGGTGAAGCAAAGGATAAATATTAATATTATAAACCAAGAAATAAAAAAACCCTAAGAATAAATAATTTAATCTTTAGAGATTAAAAAACCCTAAGAAATAATACTTTAAACCCAAAAACATAAGAAAGTAATAAAATCTAAGAATAAATATATTAAAATCAAGAGATTAATAAAGCATATGAAATAATATTTAAAAACAAAAAACCTAAGAAATTAATAAACCCTAACAATAAATATTTTAAACTGAAGATATTAATAAACCCAAGAGATTATTAATAATACACACCAAAAGAACTCATAAACCAAAGGTTTAAATATTATAAACCAAAGGAATTGGTGAACCCAAGGGATAAATATTATAAACATAAGGGATCAATATTAAAAACACAAAATATTAATAAACCCTAAGAATTGATATTTTAAACCAAAAAACCTAATAAATTAATAAACCATAAGAATCAGTATTTTAAACATAAGATATTAATAAACCAACGGGATTATTAACATTATAAAACAAAAGAACTAATAAACCCAAGGGTTTAATATTATAAACCAAAGGAATCAACGAACCCAAGGGATAAATATTATAAACCTAACGGATGAATATTAAAAACAATAGAGATTAATAAACCCAAAAAATTAATATTTTAAACTGAAAAATCTAAGAAATTGAAAAAGCCTATGAAATAATATTTTAAACTCAATAGATTAATAAACCCAAGGGATTATTCATGTTATAAACCAAAAGAACTAATAAACCCAAGGGTTTAATATTATAAACGAAAGGAATTGGTGAACCCAAGGGAACTGATTTAAACATTGAGACAATTGTTGTCACAATGTGACGTTGGACCAACTATGGCCATGGTTGGCCATGGGTGATTTTCATATTGAGACAATATTTGTCAGAATGTGACATTTGATCATGGATGAAATTGATCGATTATTCATATTATAAACCAAAAGAACTAATAAACCCAAGGGTTTAATATTATAAACCAAAGGAATTGGCGAACCCAAGGGAATTGATTTAAACATTGAGACAATTGTTGTCACAATGCGACTTGGACCAACTATGACCATGGTTGGCCATGGGTGATTTTCATATTGAGACAATAATTGTCAGAATGTGACATTTGATCATGGATGACATTAATTGATTATTCATATTATAAATTGAAAGAACTAATAAACCCAAGGGTTTAATATTATAAACCAAAGGAATTGGTGAACCCAAGGGAATTGATTTAAACATTGAGACAATTGTTGTCATAATGCGACGTTGGAGCAACTATGACCATGGTTGGCCATGGGTGATTTTCATATTGAGACAATATTTGTCAGAATGTGACATTTGATCATGGATGACATTAATCAATTATTCATATTATAAACCAAAAGAACTAATATACCCAAGAGTTTAATATTATAAACCAAGGGAATTGGTGAACCCAAGGGAATTGATTTAAACATTGAGACAATTGTTGTCACAATGCGACGTTGAACCAAACTATAACCATGGTTGGCCATGGGTGATTTTCATATTGAGACAATATTTGTCTGAATGTGACATTTGATCATGGATGATATTGATCGATTATTCATATTATAAACCAAAAGAACTAATAAACCCAAGGGTTTAATATTATAAACCAAAGGAATTGGTGAACACAAGGGAATTGATTTAAACATTAAGACAATTGTTGTCACAATGCGACGTTGGACCAACTATGACCATGGTTGGCCACGGGTGATTTTCATATTGAGACAATATTTGTCAGAATGTGACATTTGATCATGGATGACATTGAACGATTATTCATATTATAAACCAAAATAACTAATAAACCCAAGGGTTTAATATTATAAACCAAAGGAATTGGTGAACCCAAGGGAATTGATTTAAACATTAAGACAATTTTTGTCACAATGCGACGTTGGACCAAACTATGACCATTGTTGGCCATGGGTGATTTTCATATTGAGACAATATTTGTCAGAATGTGACATTTGATCATGGATGACATTGATCGATTATTCATATTATAAACCAAAATAACTGATAAACCCAAGGGTTTAATATTATAAACCAAAGGAATTGGTGAATCCAAAGGAATTGATTTAAACATTGAGACAATTGTTGTCACAATGCGACTTTGGACCAACCATGACCATGGTTGGCCATGGGTGACTTTCATATTGAGACAATATTTGTTAGAATGTGACATTTGATCATGGATAACATTGATCGATTATTCATATTATAAACCAAAGGAATTGGCGAACCTAAGGGAATTGATTTAAACATTGAGACAATTGTTGTCACAATGCGAAGTTGGACCAACCATGACCATGGTTGGCCATGGGTGATTTTCATATTGAGACAATATTTTTCAGAATGTGACATTTGATCATGGATGACATTAATCGATTATTCATATTATAAACCAAAAGAACTAATAAAACTAAGGGTTTAATATTATAAACCAAAGGAATTGGTGAACCCAAGGGAATTGATTTAAACATTGAGACAATTGTTGACACAATGCGAGGTTGGACCAAACTATGACCATGGTTGGCCATGGGTGATTTTCGTATTGAGACAATATTTGTCAAAATGTGACATTTTATCATGGATGACATTGATCGATTATTCATAGTATAAATTGAAAGAACTAATAAACCAAAGGAATTGGTGAACACAAGGGAATTGATTTAAACATTGAGACAATTGTTGTCACAATGCGACGTTGGACCGACTATGACCATGGTTGACCATGGGTGATTTTCATATTGAGACAATATTTTTCAGAATGTGACATTTGTTCAGGGATGACATTGATCTACTATGGCTAATACTAATCAACAATGGTTTCCCATGGTTATGAAAATTAATAATTAAAATTAAAATTACTATTTAGAAATATTAATAATATTAAAAGTAATATTAATATTATTATTCATATTAACAATATTAACATGAATAATTAATATTAGTATTAAAATTAATATTAATATTTAATGTTAAAGATATTAATATTTAAATTTATTAATTCATATAAATAATAATAATATTAATAAATTAAAATAATAATAATCAATAATATTGTAAATTAAATTTTTTTAACAATATTCTTAATACTAAATGTTGCTAATATTGTTTATTAATATTAATATTAATAATATTAAAAATAATATTTTTATTCTTATTCAAATTAATTAATATTAATAGTAAAACTTATTTATTTATTAATTTTAGTATATTCCTACATATTTATTATTTAATATCAAATACTAATATAAAATATTAGTAGAGTAATACATATATAACAAAGTATAATAATAGTCAATATATTATTATTGTTAACTTTAATATTAATATTGATAATATTTAATTAATACTAATATTAATAACATTTAATTAATATTAAGAGTGACATTAATATTAATATTTGTTAATAGGTGGTTAGCATTAACTTTAATATTAATATCAAAATATATTATTAGCTTTAGTAAATTTTTAATAATATTATGATTGATAATTTTAATTATTATTATTATAATATGTCTATGAATGACTTTGTCTTACTATTGTTTGATTATGACTAATCATAGTTGATTATATTTGTCCATGTTTACCATGTTTAAATATTGCTAATTATGTTTTCACTATAGTTAAAAATTGTATGGTTATAATTGACCATTGTTAATCTAAATTTCTCATGATTAAACATGACTTATTATTATTAATTTATTATTGGCCATGGGTGATTTTCATATTGAGACAATATTTGTCAGAATGTGACATTTGATCATGGATCACATTGATCGATTATTCATATTATAAACCAAAAGAACTAATAAACTCAAGGGTTTAATATTATAAACCAAAGGAATTGGTAAACCAAGGGAATTGATTTAAACATTGAGACAATTTTTTTCACAGTGCGATGTTGGACCAACCATGACCATGGTTGGCCATGGGTGATTTTCATATTGAGACAATATTTGTTAGAATGTGACATTTGATCATGGATGACATTGATCGATTATTCATATTATAAACCAAAAGAACTAATAAACCCAACGGTTTAATATTATAAACCTAAGGAATTGGTGAACCCAAGGGAATTGATTTAAACATTGAGACAATTGTTGTCACAATGTGATGTTGGACCAACTATGACCATGGTTGGCCATGGGTGATTTTCATATTGAAACAATATTTGTCAGAATGTGACATTTGATCATGGATGACATTGATCGATTAATCATATTATAAACCAAAAGAACTAATAAACCCAAGGGTTTAATATTATAAACCAAATGAATTGGTGAACCCAAGGGAATTGATTTAAACATTGAGACAATTGTTGTCACAATGCGACGTTGGACCAAACTATGACCATGGTTGGCCATGGGTGATTTTCGTATTGAGACAATATTTGTTAGAATGTGACATTTAATCATGGATGACATTGATCGATTATTCATATTATAAAATGAAAGAACTAATAAACCAAAGGGTTTAATATTATAAACCAAAGGAATTGGTGAACATAAGGGAATTGATTTAAACATTGAGACAATTGTTGTCACAATGCGGCGTTGGACCAACTATGACCATGGTTGGCCATGGGTGATTTTCATATTGAGACAACATTTGTCAGAATATGACATTTGTTCAGGGATGACATTGATCTACTATGGTTAATACTAATTAACAATGGTTTCCCATGATTATGAAAATTAATAATTAAAATTAAAATTAATATTCAGAAATATTAATAATATTAAAAGTAATATTAATATTATTATTCATATTAACAATATTAACATGAATAATTAATATTAGTATTAAAATTAAAATTAATATTAATATTTAATGTTAAAGATATTAATATTTAAATTTATTAATTCATATAAATAATAATAGTATTAATAAATTAAAATAATAATAATAAATGTTATTGTAAATTAAAATTTGTTAACATTATTGTTAATACTAAATGTTCTAATATTGTTTATTAATATTAATATTAATAATATTAAAAATAATATTTTTATTCTTATTCAAATTAATTAATATTAATTGTAAAATTTATTTCTTTATTAATTTTAGTATATTCCTACATATTTATTATTTAATATCAAATACTAATATAAAATATTAGTAGAGTAATACATATATAACAAAGTATAATAATAGTCAATATATTATTATTATTAACTTTAATATTAATATTGATAATATTTAATTAATACTAATATTAATAACATTTAATTAATATTAAGAGTGACATTAATATTAATATTTGTTAATAGTGGTTAACATTAACCTTAATATTAATATTAATATATATTATTAGCTTTAGTAAATTTTTAATAATATTATGATTAATAATTTTAATTATTATTATTATTATTATATGTCTATGAATGACTTTGTCTTACTATTGTTTGATTATGACTAATCATAGTTGATTATAGTTGTCCATGGTGAACATGTTTAAATATTGCTAATTATGTTTTCACTATAGTTAAAAATTGTATGGTTATAATTGAGCATTGTTAATCTAAATTTCTCATGATTAAACATGACTTATTATTATTAATTTCTTATTGGCCATGGGTTATTTTCATATTGAGACAATATTTCTTAGAATGTGACATTTGATCATGGATGACATTGATCGATTATTCATATTATAAACCAAAATAACTAATAAACCCAAGGGTTTAATATTATAAACCAAAAGAATTGGTGAACCCAAGGGAATTGATTTAAACATTGAGACAATTGTTGTCACAATGAGACGTTGGACCAACCATGACCATGGTTGGCCATGGGTGATTTTCATATTGAGAGAATATTTGTCAGAATGTGACATTTGATCATGGATGACATTGATCAATTATTCATATTATAAACCAAAAGAACTAATAAACCCAACGGTTTAATATTATAAACCAAAGGAATTGGTGAACCCAAGGGAATTGATTTAAACATTGAGACAATTGTTGTCACAATGAGACGTTGGACCAACCATGACCATGGTTGGCCATGGGTGATTTTCTTATTAAGACAATATTTTTCAGAATGTGACATTTGATTATGGATGACATTGATCGATTATTCATATTATAAACCAAAAGAACTAATAAACCCAAGGGTTTAATATTATAAACCAAAGGAATTGGTGAACCCAAGGGAATTGACTTAAACATTGAGACAATTGTTGTCACAATGCGACCGCTATATCAACCATGACCATGGTTGTCATGGGTGATTTTCATATTGAGACAATATTTGTCAGAATGTGACGTTTGATCATGGATGACATTGATTGATTATTCATATTATAAACCAAAAGAACTAATAAACCCAAGGGTTTAATACTATAAACCAAAGGAATTGGTGAACCCAAGGGAATTGATTTAAACAATGAGACAATTGTTGTCATAATGCGACGTTGGACCAAACTATGACCATGGTTGGCCATGGGTGATTTTCATATTGAGACAATATTGGTTAGAATGTGACATTTGATCATGGATGACATTGATCGATTATTCATATTATAAACCAAAATAACTAATAAACCCAAGGGTTTAATATTATAAACCAAAGGAATTGGTGAACACAAGGGAATTGATTTAAACATTGAAACAATTGTTGTCACAATACGACGTTGGACCAACTATGACCATGGTTGGCCATGGTGATTTTCATATTGAGACAATATTTGTCAGAATGTGACATTTGATCATGAATGTCATTGATCTATTATGGCTAATGCTAATTAACAATGGTTTCCCATAGTTATGAAAATTAATAATTAATAATTAAAATTAATATTTCGAAATATTAATAATATTAAAAGTAATATTAATATTATTATTCATATTAACAATATTAACATGAATAATTAATATTAGTATTAAAATTAATATTTAATGTTAAATATATTAATATTTAAATTTATTAATTCATATAAATAATAATAATATTAATAAATTAAAATAATAATAATAAATAATATTGTAAATTAAAATTTGTTGACATTATTTTAATACTGAATGTTGCTAATATTATTTATTAATATTAATATTAATAATATTAAAAATAATAATTTTATTCTTATTCAAATTAACTAATATTAATAGTAAAACTTATTTATTTATTAATATTAGTATATTCCTACATATTAATTATTTAATATCAAATACTAATATAAAATATTAGTAGAGTAATACATATATAACAAAGTATAATAATAGTTAGTATATTATTATTATTAACTTTAATATTAATATTGATAATATTTAATTACTGCTAGTATTAATAACATTTAATTAATATTAAGAGTGACATTAATATTAATATTTGTTAATAGTGGTTAACATTAATTTTCATATTAATATCAAAATATATTATTAGCTTTAGTAAATTTTTAATAATATTATGAGTAATAATTTTAATTATTATTATTATTATTATATGTCTATGAATGACTTTGTCTTACTATTGTTTGATTATGACTAATCATAGTTGATTATATTTGCCCATATTCACCATGTTTAAATATTGCTAATTATGTTTTTACTATAGTTAACAATTGTATAATTATAATTGACCATTGTTAATCTAAATTTCTCATGATTAAACATGACTTATTATTATGAACCTTAATAATTATTATAATATATTAATATTAATAATAGTATTTAATTAATTTTAACTTTAATAACATTAATTAAGATTAATAGTCACACTAACATTAATATTAATATTCATTGATAGTTGTTAATATTAAATTTAATATTAACATGAAAGAGTTAATATTAATATTAATTTGTTAAAGAGTTTGTTATTTTATTTTTTATTTTTTCTAATTTTTTATTTGATGTTTTATTATATTTTATTTTTCATAATTTGTTAACAAAGTTAAATTTTATACCTTTAATTGAATTAATAATTAAGAGATCATTTTTTTCTTTTACTCTTAAAAAATAGATTTAAGTTAATTTTAAAATTCTAAATATGAGTTATATTTAAAATGTTAAACTTTAAAATTCTAAATATAAGTTATATTTAATATTTTAAATTAAGTAAAATAAAAGAAAAACAACATAAAATAATACTAATTATTTTTTAACATTATAACTTAATTAAAACTTTTAAAATGGTAAATGTTAATTATATATTTTTTAATATTTTTAAAATTATTACATAAAATAATAATATTATTAATAGTTGAATCACACATTAAACCATTCATGTATGAAATTAGAAATTCGGATAATAAAAGAGCAATATTAACCTATCAGGAAAAAGAAAACTTCTTTCATCTTTTTGTCTAATTACAATGTTCTACAGAGCTCTCAAATGACGAACACTTTCTTATATCTAATACTTATCAAACGTTGGCTAAGCCAATATTATCTTCCTATAAGAATTTCGAAATCATTGATTAGTTAACTTTTATAATCTATATAACATATATGAAGAAAAAAATATTTTATACCTACATAAATTAATGCCTATAAACATTTATCAATTATCTATTTTTTATAACTGCTAACTTAAATAATTTTTTGAAAATCAATTTTATCATAATTTCATATAATAATGAAATATATATATATATATAAAAACATACTCAAAATCTCTAACAAATCAATTAAGTATAATACATTATAACTTTAAATTATAGTAATTTAATGGACTGTAATACATTATAGCTTTAAATTATACTAAATTTATGGCATTTAACAAAGAATTGGGACAATCTCAACGATCCTCAAAGCATAATAGCGTCACGTAATATAAAACATTTAACATGAAATTGGGCTCGACGTTATATGCTATAGTAAAGCCAACGATACTCAAAACATAATAACCTCAACGTAACATCAAACATTTAACATAAAATTGGGCTCGACGTTACATGATATAGTAAAGCCTTACCCTTGTCATTGATAAACAAATTCAATCCAAACATCATCGCTAAGGAATTGAGCAATGATAAAACATTAAAACACTCACACGCATTTGCTGTACTTTTATTATAGCGCGTAAGAAGGGACTTCATGCAGAAAGACATACTAGCAATTGCACCAGATGTTGCAAAGGAAACGTCGTAAGTAGATAACATAATATGGAACTTGCATTTGATAACATAATATGGAACTTGCATTAAGAATAAAATTGTGTTTTGCATTCAAGACATGGTTTTACTCATCATTAATAAAATATGTATTAGAAATAATAACACCTCAATAAGATTTTTTCAGTTATTTTCTTAGAAATGTGAAACTTCTTTTTCCTTGTAGCAACTTGTTAAATAACTTGTTAAATGACATACTTGCCATAAATTGAATCCTTGGGAGAGGAATGGCCCTAAAAGAATGAGAATGAAAACTACATCTAGTTTCTCGAAACTACACATGTACACATATTTTTCTTTTTCCTTGTAACAACTTGTTAACTCACATACTTACCATAAATTGAATCCTTAGTAGAGTGGCCCTAAAAGAATGAGAATGAAAACTATATCTCTCTCACCCTTCCTCTCCTTCTCTCTATTTCTCTCTTCCCATAACTCTGTCTTTCTATGTCTTCTTCCAAATCTCACTCCTCCTCACACTCTCTCTATGTTGATATATGTATAAATATGTATATTTCTCTCTAATCTTCCCTTTATTGATCCCCTCCATGTAAGTGTCTATCTCTCTCCATCATCCACCCTGATGTTGTTTTCAAATAAGTACGACTTAAAAAATATTCGAAAATAATTCAATACGATCCAAAATATTTTTACGTTTGTGAAGTATCTGATTTGATTGGAAAATCCGATTTGAATCGCGGACCCTTAAAATCGCAGCAATATTAAACTATGACCTAGAAATTGAATTGAAAAACCTATGACAACAACCAAAATATTTGTTAAAGCTATCCCACAATCATAGTTAACATGTATATTTGTTCTGCAAAGGACTCAGTACCATGCACAGTTATGGTTTTCTCTAAACAATAACTTTAAATGTTAAGCAATCTAAAATATCCATATTTTTATTTTATTTCTGAATGAATAAAAATGATAGCAAGCTTATTCTAAATGAAAAAATAAATTAAACCTATTAACATAATAAAAAATAATTAAATTAATCATAAACTTTAAATTATATATACTTCAATAATTATAATATTTAATTATAAAAATAATTAATGTGAATAATGTGAACAATCTAAAAAACAATATAATTAATCTAAAAACCACTATTATGTACGATATAGATTACAAAAAGTCTAAAATATAACATTAAATCCATATAAGTTTAAAATCTAACATTAAATCGCGGACCCTTAAAATCGCAGCAATATTAAACTATGACCTAGAAATTGGATTGAAAAACCTATGACAACGACCAAAATATTTGTTAAAGCTATCCCACAATCATAGTTAACATGTATATTTGTTCTTCAAAGGACTCAGTACCATGCAGAGTTATGGTTTTCTCTAAACAATAACTTTAAATGTTAAGCAATCTAGAATATCCATATTTTTATTTTATTTCTGAATGAATAAAAATGGTAGCAAGCTTATTCTGAATGAAAAAATAAATTAAACCTATTAACATAATAAAAAATAATTAAATTAATCATAAACTTTAAATTATATATATTTCAATAATTATAATATTTAATTATAAAAATAATTAATGTGAATAATGTGAATAATCTAAAAAAAACAATATAATTAATCTAAAAACCACTATTATGTACAATATAGATTACAAAAAGTCTAAAATATAACATTAAATCCATATAAGTTTAAAATCTAACATTAAATCCATAGAATAAATCAATAATGATTTTCGTAAAACCTTTTCATTATAAACTTCAAACAACTTTTTAAAACCATTTTTATCCAAATAACTTTATTGTCAAATCAAATCAATTAAACGAGTTGATAGTTTACAATAATCGTCATATCAAGGTCTCACTATCTATCATAATTACAGTGTGAAGAGAAAAATGAAATGAAGGCTGGAACTGTCCAAAATTCATAGAGTGCGTAGTATATGACTGACTGAATTCGTTGATCCACAGCATACTGTTTCTGCGTATGTCCCTTCATGTCCGCAGTCAGGGGCAGAGTTCAGCGCGGCGAGATAGAGGTAGAACCACGCTCTGCATCGTTGCTGGAGGAGTTGGAATCAACCACAGTGTTAGAAATTACGATGTCAGAAGCGACCGCTATATCGGTAGTATTTTCTGATGAAACTTAGGCTGCCTCAATCAAACCCAACTCCTCTTCACTGCTCTCCGAACTTGGAGCCGCTATTGTATCGATCCTGGATGTAGAGGCCGCCTCTGAAGCCATCATCCACCCGAACTCCGAGATCAGTTATGCCGTATGTCGTTTATCATTTCAGTTTTTGTAACTAATTTTTGTAACCGTTTCAACCCTACGGCAGAGAATGATTTAATCGTCTAAAATTTGATCGGACCATGCAGACAAGTCCACAGTGGCATTTAGCTATGTTGTTTTCAAATAAGTACGACTTACGTCGTAACAAGCCTACGTGCAGAAAGACATACAAGCCTACGTTGAGAAAAACATACAAGTCTAAGTAAATTCAAAACAACTGATGCACGATGTTTCGAAGAGTGCGAGGCCATTAAGGAGTGATCTGGCTTAAGTTGTAGCCTTATTTTTGGATTCCAAACTACTGCCTTGTAAACACGATATCAGTCCGGCGGCCGAATCATCAGGGGCGGCCGAATCACCAGAAGCGTTAACAAGCAATGCGTCGATCACATTTTCCAAACCGTTGCCTTGTAAACACGATGTCCATCTGGCGCCCGAATCATCAGGGGTGGCCATTAAGAGGGGCCACGTATCGGCGCTCGTCCATGATTTCACCGGAGGCGCTCACATGCAATGCGTCGATCACATTTTCCAAACTGCTGCCTTGTAAACACGATATCAATCTGGGGCCGAATCATCAGGGGCGGCCATTAAGAGGGGCCACCTATTGGCGCTCAATATTTTTACTGGTTTCTTTTAAATGATACTTGGCCGGTGGTGGGTGCAGAGTTCACCTTAATTTGATAGGTGGCGTTCAACAAATGGAATAGTAAATTTTTAATCATGTTTTGTAAAAAATTAATTTAAGTATGGTTTAAACATGTGATTTAGATATGCAAGGAAGTTAGTTGTTTGAATTTCGTACATTGATTTAGTGGCGACGACCAAAATATACCGGCATTTTTCAATCTAGACCATCGAATGAAAAAGATTAATTAGCAAAAGGATTAATGAAGCCAATTCCAATAGGGAGGTACGCCTATTGGCGTAATTATTCCATTCAAAGTAATGTAACATATAGATATTGAGGCTGAAAATAACTTAACATATTGTGAGGTTCACAGGCCAGCGGACTCTTTGCTAAATTTGAGCCAGTGATAATTGATATTTAAAGGAACTTTTTCCCAACAAGAAAATATCGTCCTTTTTTATTTAACCAAGAGAAAGGAGTACATAATCAGGTTGTTGAGTAGAGTAAATATTTAAAATATGTCTTCCCACGAATTGCAGAAGATATCGAGTGAAGTTTGATTACATAACATAACTTTTAGTGTAAATTTAAGTCATTCATTTTTACCCAGGAGAATTTGTTTCATTAAAGATAACAAACATCATCAACAACTTGGTCTATATATTCATGATACACAAAATTTGATCTATATATTCATAATACTCAAAATGAAAGCTCTGAAAGGAATGTCAAAAAAGCTGGAGGTCCCTTTGTAGCATGTAGGATTGAGACAAATACATGAAACTAAATGAGTTCTACCAAAGAGAACAATAGATATTATTATTTCGGTGATAGTTGTTGACTATAAGAGATATGGATTCTCCCGAGATTCATTATATAGTTACCATTTATTCTTTCAAACAATATAAGACCTGATTCCATATTGTGTGCCTTCTTAGAGAGTAAGTATGATTGGTTATTCCATTCTCCGTGAACATTCTGAAATGAGAGGGAATGAAAAATTTCCCTCAAATTTATAATTTTTTCCTTCCAATAGATCCAATTAAAACCTGTATATTGGATCTGCCAACTAGTTAATCTATGATGCATTTGGTGTTTCCATAGACCTATAAAGCTTCAAGAGAGCCCAACAAGCAACAATTTCAACCTTTCTGTTGCAACGAGTCCCCAAATCCATCCAGATATAATAGTAATGAGACCCTTGTAGAAGAATGTAAGCACACCCGCCACATTTACCATCTTGGGAAGCCCCATCAATGAAACCAACATTACATGAGAGTGGGCTTTACTGATACATAAAAGACCAAAAATACTTATATTGCAGATGTTTTAGTAAATCCTTAAATAAACCTATGATATGAGATTGAATGACAAGAAGATTGATTATCCGATCTTCAAAGATGCACTTTTTTCACACCTTCCATATGCACCAGGTTAAGAAAACAAGTAAGGATTTGTAATTGACCCTCTTTTAATCCCACTAATGTAGACATGATTCAAATGTGGGACAGGGACCATCATCCAAGATATAGAGTGAATTTAAGACTTCAAACCATAAAGCTCTGGAGAATGTACACTTGAAAAAAAGGTGATCAATAGATTCTGGCCCGCTCAAGCATAAACAACAAATATTCAAGCTAATGAAACCCCTACGAATCAAATTATCCCAAGTAAGAATTAAATTTTCCAGGGATATCCATACAAAACATCTGAGTTTAGGTGGAACAGAACAATTCCAATTCTTCCTATGCCACCACAAGTTTGTTGGAGCTGCAAAAGAGGCAGAGATAGAATCATAGGTTTGTCTAGCAGTGACATGTCCAGAGGATGTGTTCCAACTCTAAAAAATGGAATATTCCTCATTGTATATATAATGTCTTCTTGTTGAGATATTTAGATTAAAAGAATCCTATTCGGCAGCTTGGGAACCAAGTAAAACCAAATCATGTGACTTTTTCTAGAAACATAAGGGTGATATCAGAGAGATCTTTAGTGAAGCATGACATAACCTAGTTACTCCCTTTGCCTTGAGAGAAGATATAAGATCAGAATATAATTGATAGAAAGAGTTCCCCCCTATAAATGTATCCTTCCCTAGATGACCTTATGTCCATTACCCACCGTCTAGGCTAGCCATTTGGTTATCCACGTCAAGACCTCCATCAACCCCCTCCATGTAGGTGACCCCTTTGAATATTTTCATGTATTATATGTCCTTAGTCACTTTGATAATTATATGTTATGGGGGTATTTGTCATAAATAATTTCGCTCCAGAAGTTTGAGCCTGTGATAGCCCTCCAA
Source organism: Pinus albicaulis (assembly GCA_034641835.2). Classification (NCBI taxonomy): domain Eukaryota; kingdom Viridiplantae; phylum Streptophyta; class Pinopsida; order Pinales; family Pinaceae; genus Pinus; species Pinus albicaulis. The sequence goes on along the minus strand of CM076572.1, from coordinate 692,880,855 downwards.
AAACTCTTCATAGATAGAGCTAGACCAAACCAATGAATATTTTTGAATCCAAAACACCTAAAGCTCTTCGATTGATAGATAAGGTCCCATTTAACCAGATGAAAGCCTAAATAAATCTTTCTTCTAGACCAAAGGAAATTGAACAAATTAAATTGAACATGCATCGATGAATCTTCTTGATGGTTGATTTGGTTATCTTGAAAAGAGTTAGCCATTAAACTGATATACTCTCTAGAAACGACCTAATGAATGTCAGCCTACCACCCAAAGAAGTTCACCTATAACACTGATTGCTAATCCTATGTTTAATCTTTTTTATAAACCAAGATCAGTCTTCCATATAATAAAAATTCAGTTTAAGATAAAAATCCAAGTTAAAAAAACAAATATCGATGGGGGGCACCTTGAAAGGAAGAAAGGACGTGATGGTATCATTGATTTGATTCGATATATTATTAACGAGGAAGGAGGATTTATGGGGACTAATTTTCATACTTGTCGCAGAACAAAAGGAAGAAACAATATGGTGAAAATGGGCCCATTCCTAAGGAAAAACCATCCCCAAAGATTAATACATCGTTCACAAATAGTAAATGGGTTATGAATAAATACTTTGACACCTTAACCCCTTTTATGAGACCATCATTTTTTTCCTTGCTAAAAATATTGTTGACGCCCTCTATGATGTGAAGAAATAAAATAGCAGAAAAGGGGAAACCTTGTATCAATCCCCTAGAATAGGTGAAGAATCTATAAGAGTTCCACTAGCCAACACATAAAAGTGTGTATATGATATATAACCCATGATCTAATTTGTTAGCTTTCTTTCTAGGTCAATATGGAGGAGAAGACGCTTAAGAAAGCTCCAATTTACTGTATTGTATGCTTTGTGTAGAAATTTGTTGAATAATGATTAATTATCCACCGAGACTATCCTGATCACATACAATTCGAATTTATATGCAACACATAATCTCTTCCACTCAGATCATCACACATGCGGAAATAAAACAAGCGATAGCACATCAAATCATCATACACATTAACACGGTATGTATGGGGAAAGCTTATAGCTGAAAACCCCGCAGCTATTGTGTATATTATAATGGAGAAATCATGTAACAAACTCAGTACAATACTCCTCACAAGTACTCAGTACTTTCTCATAAAGTTACACACAAACTAGCTTAGTTTTGAACAGGTTACTGGTTCAAAACTCACCACTAATTGCCTTGCCTCTATTGCACAATCATGGCCTGTCTAAATAGAGATCCAAGGTTCGAATCTCCTTGGCTTGACAGCGCAATCATCATGGGCAATTCCTCCAAGTGTGGTGCAAATCTCATGTACAACTGATGTCGCCACTGATAGCTAACTCCACCCTTTCATCTACCTCTTTCACTGGTCTCCACTGAACTGTCCATGCACTGTAGTGAACTGATGTGTTCTTGAGTTGAATAATGAGTTACTAATTAATGAATTAAATAATATTTAATTCACTCCACTAATTACTAGTTGATTAGCTAGTTAAACTAATCTCAACTAGTTCAACTAAGTTAAACCGAACACAACTCCACTAGCTGTCTCATTAACTCCACCAAACTTCTGCCACTGAAGTCCTAACTAAAGTCAACCATGCATGTGCTCACCAAACCCTTGGGAATAGCATAATTCCTCTGTCAGATGCATGAGCCACTTCCAAGGCTCGAACTGAAGTGCTCCAAGAGAGTAAACTGAAGTTTATAGTCCAAATATTATTAAGGGTAAATAATATTTGACTTCCCTATTTTTAGGATAGGCAGTCTAAAAATAGAAATCGACCTATAGGTCAAAAACTAGAGGTCCATCTATTTTTACCAACATGACCAATACTCCAAGAATAACATACTACAACCCCTGGACCATGCTCCATATGTCTAAAAATAGACATAGTCTAAAAATATACTTTGCGCCAGAATTTTCCTGCGGGCCCACTTAGTGAAGGTGAATTCATTTCACTTAGCTCCATCATCTTGCTGCATTTTCAACACTCCCTCTCAGCAAGATATGGATTATCTGCAACCCCTATCCTGCCTCTGTGGAATTCAAACTTGCTCCTGGTGAGCGCCTTCGTCAGGATGTCGGCATCCTGATCCTCCGTGGGAACATATGAAAGCATCATGATTCTTCGTTGAACACAATCTCTGATATGATGATACCGATGCCTGAAGCACTGCCGCCTCAACTCATCCTCCTGTCTGTACCATGATCCATATCCCGATGTGCCTCTAATATAGCGCAATACATGCTTGCCTGCCTTCCAAAAGAGCTTGGTAGGCTTAACCATAGCTTGCGAAAGCTGGTTAACTGCATAGCATATATCGGGTCGTGTATTGACGAGATACATAAGCGACCCCACCAACTGTCGATAGACAGTGGCATCCACTACCTCCGCTGAAGTAGCATCCTCCTTCCTCCAACCACCAGGAAGAGGAGTGTCAACAGGCTTGCAGCCTTGCATGTTGAACCTCTCCAGAATCTCCCGGGCATACTTGCCCTGAGAAACAAACAGTCCTCCGCTGCGCTGCCAAATCTCCAATCCCCGGAAATAATGAAGGATGCCCAAGTCCTTCATCTCAAACTCTCGTGCAAGATCCTCCTTGCATGAAAGTATCAACTGCTCATCGCCAGTCAAAATCAGATCATCTACATACAGTACGATGATCAACAGCTTCCCTTCCACCACTATCTGGTACAGGTTTGGATCCGCCTCACTCTTGGAGAATCCAAGCCCGGTGAAGTAGCTGTCTATCCGAGTGTACCAAGCACGAGGTTCTTGCTTCAGCCCGTACAGTGCTCTCTTGAGTCGGCACACATGCGACTCACTGCTGAAGATCTCAAAACCTTCAGGCTGCTCTATGTACACCTCCTCCTCAATAACTCCATTGAGGAACGCAGTCTTCACATCCATCTGATGAATGTGCCACCCCATCTGCGCTGAGAGAGCAAGGATCGTCCGTATGGAAGAGTACCTTGCGGCAGGTGCAAAAGTCTCCTCATAGTCAATCCCCTCGATCTGTGAGAAGCCACGGGCGACAAATCTCGCCTTGTACTTCTCCACACTCCCGTCAGCCGCCTGCTTCACCTTGTAGATCCATCGCGAACCTACAACTGATTTCCCAACCGGTCTTGGGGCAATCTCCCATGCACTGTTCCTGATGATCGAATCATATTCTTCGATCATGGCATCAACCCATGCGGGTTCCTCCACAGCTTCCTCAAAAGAGGATGGCTCCGTCACGACACATTGACTCACAAGAGCCATGTATCCAGTGTACCGATCCGGTGACTGCCTCTGTCTGTGCTGTGCTGTAGGTGGTCCTACAACCTTCTCTGCATCTCGAGCCAGTCGCTCAGCTTCTGTAGTGCGCATGCGCCCTCTGATGGTTGGCGCTGCATGGGTGGTTTCTTCCACCTTCTGAACTTCCTCTTGTGGCTGATCCACATCCGGAAGCTCCTCCTTAGGAACTAACAGCTCCTCATCTGCATGCAAGTGTAGCTCCCTCTCAAGCGAACACTGCATGGCTTTCTCCTCCTGAAATTTTATATCCCGTCGCACAACAGTCTTGCGACTGTCCGACAAATACACCCGATAGTTGTGAGGTGTATCAGTGTACCCCACAAATATTCCAACCTCAGCGGTTGGATCCAGCTTCCTTCTTGCATCCTTCGTCACATGCATGTAGATAGGAGAACCAAAAATCCGCAAATGGGAAATATCAGGCCTCTTGCCAGAATAAGCCTCCTACGGTGTACTCATGCCAAGAACCTTGTGAGGACAACGGTTCTGCACATACACTGTTGTATTGCATGCCTCAGCCCACAAGTGAAGGGGTAGGCCCTGATCATGCAACATCGCCCGTGCAGCACCCACGATCGTTTTGTTCTTCCGCTCAGCCACCCCATTCTGCTTTGGGTTATGGGGTGCGATGAGCTCTCTCCAAATCCCTTCTGCGCTGCAGAACTCCTTGAATTCAGCCGAGATGAATTCACCATCGTTATCACTCCTTAGAGCAATCACCTTCTTCCCCGAATCCTTCTCGACCAATGCTTTAAACTCACAAAACTTCGCGAATGTATCGCTCTTCTTCTGCATGAAGAAGATCCAGCACTTTCGAGAGAAATCATCAACAAAGATCACATAATACTTGTGCTTTGCTGTCGAAGCAACTGAGAAAGGACCACACACGTCTGTGTGAACTCTCTCAAGGATCGTCGTGGCGCGACTATCCTTCTCGTGAAAGGTGGCTTTCACATACTTCCCCAAGGTACACCCCTTGCACTGATCTGACTGCGCAAGAGTGCCCTTAGGAAGCCCAGTAGAAATCTGTTGTAGGATCTTCAAAGCTCCATGGTGAAGGTGGCCCAATCTCCTGTGCCACAGTTCGCCCTCATCATCCCGGCTCACCACTTCTCCCGCCTTGCATGCCATAGCTGCGCAGCCATCTACCTGCAACTAATAAAGGTTCTTGGTTCGAACCCCTATCTTCCGGGTCTCTCTAGTAGTCTTACTACGCAGGAAGGCTTTTCCTTCGCTGAAGACCACATCATACCCCTTATCCTCCAACATCGCCACGGAGATCAAGTTCTTCTTCAATCCAGGTACATGCATGACATCCTTCAATACAAAGGGTTTACCAGACTCCCTCTGAAAGGATATGGTACCGATACCAGTCGCACTGTATCTACCATCATCGCCTATCTCGATGTGCACACCCAAATCTTTGTCCTCCAGATCTGAGAACAACTCCCGATCTCCCGTCATATGAAATGACACACCGCTGTCCAAGAACCACACCGATCCCATCACACTTGAAACCATGCATGCAATCAGTGAAAACTCAAGCTCGAACTGTGAAGCCAAAGCTTCTCCATCTGCAGATCTTCCCGCTTGCTTGTTCTTCTTCTTCTTTGGAAAATTGGTAGCATAATGTCCGTGATCATGGCAGTGAAAACACTTCACTTTCGCCATATCCTTCTTCTTGCCCTTTGCACCAGAATGAGAGGTTTTCTTACCCTTCCCTTTCTTTGCTTTGGCAACCAAAGCGCAGTTTTCTTCATCGGCTCCCTTTGATGAAGATCCATCTCGAGTAGTCCTCCTTATCTCCTCCTGCATGAGATCCGCCCAAAGGCGCTCCCATCCCGGCAGCTTCTCCCGACCATTGACACTATCTTGATATGAGTGCCAAGCCTTCAGAAGACCAAGGAGAGCTAGGTTGACCATGTCCTCTTCATCGACAGTCACCCCCACACTTCCCAGCTCATCTCTGCACTGAGTGAACTTTGTGAGGTATTTGGCGATACTGTCGCCCTTCTCCATCTTGATGTTCCTGAGCTTATCTTTGAGCGCCAGCTTCCTTTGGTCGCTCTTACTCTGGAATAGATCCGTCAAAGCTTTCCACATTAAAAATGGAGAAGCCTTTCCATGTAGGCTGGATACAATATGATCCTTGACGCCCTCCAACGGGATCCTTCGACATTTCGCCATCTTCTTTTGCCATGCATCGACTTCAGCAGGATCAGTGGGCTTTTGGTCATCCGTATCTACGAACTCCTTCAGACCATTATCTTCTAATACTGCCTCCATGCGATCCTTCCATGCAACATAATTCGAACTACCTTCAAGAGCATATTCGAGTCGCAAACCGTTGAAAGACATTTTCAACACCGGCACCAAGAAAACAAAACTGCTGCAAAATTTGAATTCCACCTCAAAGCTCAACCGCTCTAGATCTGTGAGAACAAATTATTTCTAGCACAGAGATTGACTGCAAGGGGCATTTACTGGATATATCACCTTTCAAATAAAGGATGGATCCAGAGGCTACCTGGCCCGCATGCAGACTCTGTCTACCGAAATAAGTTTGTAATCACTGTGATGATCAATCTCTGCTTCAATAGCTCCAATACCATGTAGAAATTTGTTGAATAATGATTAATTATCCACCGAGACTATCCTGATCACATACAATTCAGATTTATATGCAACACATAATCTCTTCCACTCAAATCATCACACATGCGGAAATAAAACAAGTGATAGCACATCAAATCATCATACATATTAACACAGTATGTATGGGGAAAGCTTATAGCTGAAAACCCCGCAGCTATTGTGTATATTATAATGGAGAAAACATGTAACAACTCAGTACAATACTCCTCACAAGTACTCAATACTATCTTATGAAGTTACACACAATCTAGCTTGGTTTTGAACAAGTCACTTGTTCAAAACTCACCACCAATTGCCTTGCCTCTATTGCGCAATCATGGCCTGTCTAAATAGAGATCCAAGGTTCAAATCTCCTTGGCTTGACAGCGCAATCATCATGGGAAATTCCTCCAAGTGTGGTGCAAATCTCATGCACAACTGATGCCGCCACTGATAGCTAACTCCACCCTTTCATCTACCTCTTTCACTAGTCTCCACTGAACTGATCATGCACTGTAGTGAACTGATGTGTTCTTGAGTTGAATAATGAGTTACTAATTAATGAATTAAATAATATTTAATTCACTCCACTCATTACTAGTTGATTAGCTAGTTAAACTAATCTCAACTAGTTCAACTAAGTTAAGCCGAACACAACTCCACCATCTGTCTCATTAACTCCACCAAACTTCTGCCACTGAAGTCCTAACTGAAGTCAACCATGCATGTGCTCACCAAACCCTTAGGAATAGCGTAATTCCTCTGTCAGATACATGAGCCACTTCCAAGGCTCGAACTGAAGTGCTCCAAGAGAGTAAACTGAAGTTTATAGTCCAAATATTATTAAGGGTAAATAATATTTGACTTCCCTATTTTAGGATAGGCAGTCTAAATATAGACTTCGACCTATAGGTCAAAAAATAGAGGTCCATCTATTTTTACCAACATGACCAATACTCCAAGAATAACATACTGTAACCCCTGGACCATGCTCCATATGTCTAAAAATAGACATAGTCTAAAAATAGACTTTGCGCCAGAATTTGCCTGCGGGCCCACTTAGTGAAGGCGACTTCATTTCACTAAGCTCCATCATCTTGCTGCATTTTCAACACTTTCACCAGGTCCAATTTGAGAATCAAAGCACTCAATTTTTTAGTCTTGATGGAAAGTAAAGCCTCTTGAGCTATTCCAATAGCAACGTGAATCAGATGACCTGGAAGGAAGCCAAATTTTTTAGGAGATAAAGAGGAGGATAAAAAAAAATAGAGTCTATTTGAGATGATTTTTGCAATGAATTTGTAGATTAAATTGCAGAGAGAAATCAACCTAAAGTCATTAAAGCTGAGGGGTTTGGAACATTTGGGTATAAGAGTTATGGAGGTGGCATTGATTTTCCCAGACACTTTCCTCAAGATACTTGCCTCTTCCACAACATGCAAAATATCTTCCCCAAGAAAATAAAAAAACTCAAGAAATAGTTCAACGGCCCACCCATTAGGACTCAATCTCTTATCCTTGGGAAAGGATTTAAAGAAACTTTTAATATCATCCAGAGAATGAGGACCACCCATCATATTTGAATCTTCCTCCGAGAAGAGTTGGGGAAAATGATGTATAACCTAAGGCTAATCTTGAACCAAATTTTCATCGGGATCTCTAAAAAGACTTGAAAACTATGTCTTAGACATATTCTCTAGACAAGATTGAGTAACATGTGAGATACCCTCAACATACTGAATATACCAAAGATATTTTTTGATTCTCCTGTGATTGGAAATCTCGTGGAAATTTTTTGTATTACCATCTCCATCCTTAACTTAGATGCTCTACTCTTTAGATACCAACATTCCTCATTAACTTTGAGGAGTTCTAATTTCCTCTTTGTCAAGGAACATAAATGGATTTTGACAACATCAGGAAAACCTGAGGATGTGAAGGAATTTTGATAAAAAGTGAAAGTTGATTCTATTTCATCCAACTCCCTCTTATGATCAACAATATGGGACCTTGCCCATCTTTTGACATGTTTTTTAAGTTCTTTCATTTTAAACATCCAACAGTCCATAGAATACAATGCAGAAACAACTTGCAATTTATTCCAATATGAATGGATAAGATATTTAAAAGAGTAAACAAACAGAGGTTGGAGGGCTAGAGGTATCTTTGCTGAATTAAACCTAGTGTTGATTGACCTTAGGGGTTTTAATGTTAACAACATGGGTGCATCCCTTAATTTAGGATTATTATGGCAGTGATATGCGTGCGTTGCTTAATTTATAATACATCAACAAATATAAAATGCATGATTATTAATTTTATTTTATTTAAAATGATAATTATACATATTAAAAGTAGTATAAGGAAACGATTTTTTCATTAGGAAAAGAATAGAAAATCCAACACGATTTTGATGAAATTCGACGAATGTTTTTTAGATATTTGAGTTAAAACTGCCAAGATTTATAATTCTAGGTGCCCCAGGCATCTTCATGGTGTTGAATCCATTTCCACCATCAAAAAAAAATTCAAACACTCCCACGATTGGATTTCTTGAAAAAAAAATCAGATTCCAACAAAAAATTCGTCAACCAGGTGAAATTGTCACCTCATTAGACAACGTCACACACACACACACACACATATAGATAGATAGAGAATGTTCTAAAAATATTTCTCCTTGGTTAAGGGTTTTTCTTCCTTGGACATTAAAAAAACATTTTAGAGACTCAAGATCTAGAGGCATCTCACAGGAGTGAAAGCCTAACCCTTTATGGAACAACAACATGAAATTCTAACTGGAGTGGTTTTCATTGAATAACATTCCCAACTGCTAGTTTGAAAATTGAGTTATGATGGTTACAATGTTATTTATGTGTTCATTTCAATATTATTATAGTTTTGATGATTTAGAAGGTTATGAAGGTTGGTATTGTAACAAATATTTTGAAATGGTAATATAGTTTGAATATGTGTAGGGCACTCTAAGCGATACTATTTTTCATTCTCAATTTTGTTATTTTCATATAGATAACATATGTTTTCACCCATATTTTTTCAGTCTCTCTCTACCTTGACCTATACCACTACAAAACCTTGGGAGAATTTCTTACCTCATTTATTAGCCAATTAATATTGAAAATTAAACATTAAATATTTATTACAAATATGTATTTTTAATATCTTATAACATGTATTATATACCCTAAATAATAAGTGAAGCATCGTGAATTAGTTGCCCTGGCCTCTATGTGCATGTGAAAAAATTTGATTCTAATATAATTCGATGCTTTTATTTGTGTGGAAGCAATAGACTGGTCACATATAACATTTTCGTCCCTTCTTGGGTTGGATCATAATTTTGTCGAGCAGGAAGAAAAATGATCCACAAACAAGGAGTGCACACAACTGGCTAAAATTATAATCACATTTCTTCTCTGTTATTATTTCTATGGACCTTCTTTGATGACTATCCTTGTGGCTTCCATGTGTATGCGAAGAGACATGTAGTGATGCTGAAATATGACACTAATATTATTTGATACTTTTTGTCCGTGGAAGCATGAAATGAGTTTTTGAATCCGTATATAAAATTATTGTCTCCCCTCGACTTGATTGAGTTTTTTAATAGGGCAGGAAGAAACACTCACAACCTACTTCAATTAAATTACTATTATCACAATTTTTCCGTGATTCTTTCTATCGAACATGATTTCTTTTTTATCCTTGTGTTTATGATTTGGAGTACACCTCAAATTGAGTTGTTTTCATAAATGATGCAACATGGATTGCATCATCATGCAATTATTTCCATGCATCATATCCATGCACAATCCCCACCTATCCTAGTTGTTTGACATTTGTAACAATTTGGAAAAGTATAATGTTGAAATTCCATCGTTAGTTGTCATCACTGGCAACCCTTATCCTGATTGCAGATTCGCAAATCTTCTTATGAGGCTGCTTGGGCCCACCTCTCCATCTCCATTTGAATTTTTTTGCATCTAGAAACTCTATCTTGTACTTTATTGTGTTGCACGTGTTACATTTTATATCAACCACGATACTCCAACCGTCTATTAATTTGTATTGAATTTTACTTAGCATTGATATTTCGCATACAAGTCAAGTGATAAATGAAATACAAACTCCATAGAATCACCATTTCAGCCATTATAAGGAACATTATTCAATTTTGTTACAAGAATGAAACTCTACTAATGAAACCTTAAGTCTCCACAACAACTTACTAGGTTGATATAAGTCTCAAGCGTTTTAGTGATCATGAATGTATTTTTGATATTAATAAGTTTGGATTTCTTTGGTTATCATAAATTAGCGTGCTATTCCTCACAATAAAAATAGCAACGAAGAATCTCAATATGTGAATCATTTAGTGCTTCTACAACCCTTCACAATTTTGTTTCTTCTATCACTTTTGATGTGATGTGTCTGACTTGATCACACAAAGAGCATTGAGTGGACAGTTGTGGTAAGTTTCCAACCTCATATTTCAATGTGGCATTGGCCTATCATGTAAACAAAAATAGAGCCATGTTAAACTTACCATAAAATAATAATAAAAATGGAGCTTTAGAAACTAATGCAAAAAAAAAATATTGAGATCAATTATTTAGAAACAATAAAATAGGGTTTCTAGTTATATGATTTTAGCTATTTTTTGATTTTGTATTTTTAAGAATACAAATTTTGAAAAATGAATTTTCAAGTGATTTTAGTGGAACTTAGAATAATTTAATTCCACAAAGGACATATAAGGTGGAAAATTTTTGATCAAATTTTTATGCAGATGAAAAATCACACATTAATTGCTTATGACCCAAAGCTATTTCATATATACTTTTATCCCAATATAAATAAGGGTGGCTTTGATGCAATTAGCCAAAGGTAGGAATTATCATAGTCATAACCATTACATGCATATTTGAGATAGACGCTTCACAACACCAAAGAAATGCATCTCAGACATTAAAGGAAATAAATGGTTAGTTAATTGTCAAATTGTTATGCAGATGAAAAATCACACATTATTCATTTATGGAACAAAACCATTTCTAGTCGACTTTCATGCCAAAAGAAATAAGTCGGCTTTCATGTGATTGGCAAAAGGTAGTTATTATAGCAATTGGAACCACTACACACATATTTGAGACATACACTTAACAAAGTCAAAGAAAAGCATCTTGATCTTGGCATAAACAAAAAGGTTATTTACACATAAGCTGATATCTCCTATATCATTAGATAACTTGTGAAGATCATGACAATTTATGATGGAAAATCATTGAAGGGAATTCATATTATATATACTTGAAGGTAGTTCCTACAAATTGCTACAATGATCAATAATGAACTCAAGAAGACCGAGGAACTCCAAACATAACCTTCTATGTAACCTGGTCATATTTCCATAAACCTCACATGGAATCAACGATAACATCTCTAGTTTTTTCCAAGATTGATAGTATCCTTGAAGGGGAGGAAGAATTACTCTCTCTAACTGAACAAATTTTAATTGAGTTAATGAAGACAAGGTTGATATGCCTTGGACGGTAACACGTTTAAAATTGTGATTTAAAATTATCAAAACCTTTAATTTATGCATTGATTTCATAAATGGTGGAAGAACGTATTCACTTGTAGAAAATTTTAAGATAAGATCCTTGGCATTTGGAAAGTTCATAGGACACCAATCTGTCTCTTCCATTGGAACTTGGCATACAATAATGCAGAAATCAACACATTTAGAAACAAATTATGTGGAGGTAGAATATAATAGACTGCAAGCTTTTGATCAAGTGAGTCGGTTCAATATTGAAAAATGTTCATAAATGACAAGGAGAGGAGAAAGAAATATGCACCAAACCTGTGTGGAAGGAAGAAATCTCAACATAAAATGTACACTTAGCAACCTTTTTCCACTTTTTTTGAGTAAATCTTCTTCCCGAGGCATTAAAATCCTTTTTTGTTTATTTATAGGCCCCTGGTTGGTCAAATACATAGCCAATCTCCCAAAATATCATGTGGAATAAAGGGAAGCTTTTGGTTGTTAGCATACAACTTCACCATGGTACCTCTCAAAAGAGAATTTCATTTTTATTATATTATTATTAAAATAATTATATTACTTTAAAATTAAATAGTTACAAATAAACTTTAATAATTTTTTAAATTTACACTCGCTAAGCTATATTATATTTTTGTCACATTCTAAAATAAATTTAATAAAATCTTATCATTTTGAATAATTATATTGAAATTTCTTTAAATTTTTTTAATATTTTAAATATAATTTATTAAATTTATAAATAAAAAATAATTTTGGAAAAAAAAATCAATATTAATGATTTCATATAAATTTTTTAATTTAAAAAAAAATGAAAAAAAATATGTTTATGATTTCATATGTATTGGAAAGAGTTATATATTGGAAAGGTTATATTGGAATTGATAGATTATATAACCTTTCATATGTGATATAAAATACACTAAAGGTCATAAGTATTCTGAAAAGAAATTAATTTACATAGATTGTGAAGAGGAGAAAGAAAATGAACAAGAAACTTTAAAAGAAGAGGATATACACCAGGAACCAACACTAGAGAAAGAAAAAATGAGTCTGACCATATCCTGTAATGCATTGGCAGGATTTACCACTCCTCAAAGTCTCAATATAGAAGGACATATCAAGAAGAAAAAGGTAATAGTGTTGATTGGTTTGGGTATTACCCATAATTTTATTCATTGTAAGGTAGCCAAGGAATTGAATTGCTTCCTATACCCAGCACCAGACTTTCAAGTGATGGTTGTAAATGGAGGAACTATAAATTGCTCTAGAAAATGCCATAACAACAATCTAACCATGGGGGAATATGTATTGAATATTCCAATGCTTTCCATTCCAATGGGAGGTGTTGATGTTGTATTAAGAGTACAATGGTTACAATCTTTGGGGATGGTAACTTTTAATTTTCAAGAAATTTTCTTGAAATTTTTTTCGGAAGGAAAGGAAGTTGAATTACAGGGTATCATAGGGAAGCCAAGAAAGATAATAATCTATAATATCATGACAAAGATTCTAAATAAATAACAACGAGGCGTAATTTCACAATTATGCTCACTAGAAGTTCCAACGTCAAAATCATCTATTTCTCCATATCTCCAAAAAGTCTTGGACAATCATTCCAAGGTGTTTGAAACTCCCAAAGGACTTTCACCTATTCGCAATCATGAAAATGCTATTCATTTGATTCCAGGAAGTGTTCCTCCAAACATCAGGCCTTATAGATATCCTTATGTCCAAAAGAGAAAAATTGAATGTATGATTGCAAAAATGTTAGAGGCTAGTATAATTCAACCTAGTCAAATTTCTTTCTCTACTCCAGTAGTATTGGTGCAAAATAAGGATGGATCAGGCGCATGTGTCCGGATTATAGGGAGAACAATAAGCTCACTATTAAATAGAAATTTCCCATTCCTGTGATTGATGAATTATTGGATGAATTTCATGGAGCAATTTATTTTACCAAGTTGGATCTTCGTTCGAGATATCATCAAATTATAATGAAGGCTGAAGATATTCCGAAAACATCATTTCCAAATCATGAGGGTCATTATGAATTTTTGGTCATGCCTTTTTGCCTTGCCAATGCACCTTCTACATTTCAAGGGTTGATGATTTCCATTTTCAAACCCTTCCTTAGAAAATTTTTGTTAGTATTTTTTGATGATAGACTAATCTACAACAGGTCTTGGAAGGATCATGTTCAACATGCTGACAGGGTGCTCAAACTATTGGAGGAGAAAGAATTATATGCAAAAACCTCCAAATGTTTCTTTGGAGTATAAGCATTACGGGAATTTTGAGGTCTAAAATGGACCTCCTAGGGAAATTATAAAATAATAGTGGGAATAATAAAATAAGATTAGATTACATCATCAAATTTTAGAGGGAAAAAGGAAAATACTAGTTTTTGAACTCATATTTTCAACTTATCTCCCTATGGGTTTACTCAAATTTTGAGCGGAAACATTCGTTGGATGTGAAATTTGATTCCTCATCCAAGGAGTAATCATGTTGCATACTTTCAATGGACCCTACTACACGAAAAATGATAAATACATGAAAAGGACTTGCATGAAAAATTATTGTAATAATAATAATTTCAATGGACCCATACTTTCAATGGACCCTACTTGCATGACAAATTATTGTAATAATAATAGTCCGCCAATTTTATAAACTCTGATAAAAGTGTATTTGTCAATATTACCTTGGTGTGATTGGTGTTCTTTTTGCTATTATGCAGCTTGTTCTTTTTCCTATTATTCAATGATGCTACTTTATTTCCAACTAATATTAAAATGGTTTTTAACCATTAGCTTTTCAAGTTGTGTTTTAACTAGCTTCGAAACATCTGCTTTTGTTCAATAAATTAGATAAATTTCTCCAAACAAGAGTGATGTTGGGTCTACTATCATGTCCATCCCATAGATTTATAGTGATGCTAGGCCTACTCTCATCTCCATCCCATAGTTTTATTAGGCATTAGCATGCTTTCTTTTCAACTTCGATTCACCAAGTCGAAGACTACTAGGCCCACTTGACATGACAACTAACAATGGGAATGCGTTAACCTTTTCATTCTCTCATGGTCCTTGCTACTTAACCCATGTTCGAAAGACTCTCCATAAATTATTGTTAAAATATTGATTTCTTAATCACATGGCCACGAAACAAAATTCAAAAAACCCTCTATCTAATCTCTACATGTAATTTATGCATATCCAATGAATCTAATTCTTTATTCACTTGAAATGAGACTTAACAACCATTATGTCTAAGCGAGAATATCCATTCCATATTTTTAAATCCACTTACTCTGTGTAAAATAATAAAAACTTACTACTTTACGACACCTTGTTTTTTATTTTTATATTTATTTTTATTTTCCATCTTTTAACATAAAACCATAAAGTCTCCCAATGTAACATTTTCTAAATGTAATCGAGTATATAAATACTGTAATGGTTAATAAGAATATAAAATGAGAGATACATCTATTAGACTATATAGTTTATCGTAATTATTGAGTGGTTTGACCATTTGAGATGACCATGAAAAACCTCCTCATCGATGGTTTTTAAAAATTATATTATTATAAATAAATAATTTAATTGTTGTTTCAGGTTTATGATTAAGAAGGGTTGAAAACAACAAATTCTAAATGGAATGGATATGGGTATAGGGCTTTAGAAAGCGTTTATATATATATATATATATATATATATATATATATATATATATATATATATATATATATATATATATATATATATATATATATATATATATATATATATATATATATATATATATATATATATATATTATTAATTAAATAATATAACATAAAATGTGGGGCTGAAAATAACTTAACATATTATGAGGTTAGCAGGCCAGCAGACTCTTTGCTAAATTTGAGCCAGTGATAATTGATATTTAAAGGAACTTTTTCCCAACAAGTAAATATCGTCCTTTTTTATTTAACCAAGAGAAAGGAGTAAATAATCAAGTTGTTGAGTAGAGTAAATATTTAAAAATGTCTTCCCACGAATTGATATCTAGTGAAGTTTGATTACATAACAAAATTTTTAGTGTAAATCTAAGTCATGTTGATTTTTGATCTCTTTTTCTCATTTTTCTCAAAATATGAGCCCTGAATAAAAAATTTGAGCAAATGGGTATTGAGAGAAGGCCATTGGATTTCTAGAAATATTAACCATTTGTCATTTGGATCTCTGAGGAAAAAGCACAGTGGCAAGGCGCAACGCTTCTAGACCTAGTGAAATTTCTGAATTTTCCAAATTTGCACCAAATTTCACCCAAAAAAAAAAAAAATTTCTCCAAATATTTCCAAAATTTGTCCAAAAGTGCCAAATGAGGTGTGCTATGTTATCATGGAGGCATCGCAAGAATATCTAACTCACCCTTCTCCTTTTGGATGATTAGGGTTTCCTTGAGCTTTTCTTGCAATTGCTTGATCTTAACATTACAAATTTTGTTTCTTTTGTGGTAATGGTCAGCCATGTGCCTCAACATCTAATTATCCATGTTGGAATTTTCAAGGAGATTCTCCAGATGAGTGTTCACTCTATCAAGTCAAAAATCCATGTTCTCATTGATTTCTTTGGCCATTCTTTCTAAAATTCAACTCTTCATGTGGTGTATTTTGCTCTTTTTCCTTCTAAAATGTTCTTTTGAGACCCATGGTCCTTGGCCTCTTCCTCATTACCTATTGTTCATGCTCATCAGACTCATCATGCTCATCATGGTCAACCATTTATTTTCCCTTTACATCATGCATACTAGCCTTAACCTGCTTGCTCTCTGAAAGTAGTTGATTTACCTTCAGCTGATGGTTTTCCTACTCTATGAATGAAATGATGAAGTTGGCCCTTGCCAAGTTGTCTTGGAGATATTTGATCTGAGCATCCTTGTCTTTTATTACCCCCTCTAGGTTCTCATGCTCATTAGTAGCTTCCAAGTCTACTAGGTCAAAATCATGTTCTTCCACATGCATGGATGTGTCATGCTGCAGTGATAATGATCCCTATTATGGTGAGGTAGGCTTGGCCCCTTCCTCAATTTGAGGAGAAAACACAAGCATCCTGCCTCTTTGATAGGTGTGAGTAACCTCAATCCTAGGCCTCTTTGAAACTTCAACAGGTTTGATTGATGATCCCAACTCCATAGGATGTTCTGACATGACAGGTGATATGTTTTTCCATTGAGTTGGTGTAGTGGTTGTGTTCATTTTTAAGGTTGATCCAAGTGGATATTGGTGGCCACCCACCTATTCCACTTGGGGCCCCACAATTGTCTCTTTCATTTTTTCATATTCCTTAATTATAGCACAATTTACTATTTTTAGCAGTTTTTTGGGTCCTAAACTTTCAGAACCGTTTTGAGGCCCTAAACAAATTTTTTTGGAAAACCCGAGAGCAACATGGGTCCATGGTCCAGTATTTCTCACTCAAAAGTTTTATTCCTTGGATAGATCTTTCTAACGAGGTATGGTTCGCGTAAAACTGAGATCGTATGCCAAAGTTACATCCCTGGGAAGTTGATGTACCAATTTACCGAAACGGGGCCTATTGTTTTAGCGCTTCATCTCCTAGGGTTAGGTTTATGGATGTTTAAAATGAAGAATGTGGAGATTCCGAATTTTATATCTAAAAACCTACAACACAAAAACCTCCAATCTATCATGGTTTTCCATTGTTTCTCAATAATAAATAGACCCTCAAGTCTCATTGTAACACATTTCAGAGGCTTGTAGCCACCACAGCTCTTCTCAAAGATAAGCTATCAATGCCCTAGCTATTTTATTTCCATTCTGTCTATAACAAAATTTCAGTTCTTTGATACTAATGAAGTGTTATTTCCGCTGCATCTTTGTATTTATGGTTATATGTGTATTTGGTTGCGTTCTTGCATAAATCTGAATCAAAGTCTTCCTCAATGAAGGTTTCCCATTTCATGTTCTTCTTTGCCAACTGATGGAGAACTATGACCTTCACAAAGTTGTGGTGAAAGAGGCTAGGGTAATGTTCTTTGTTTTTGACTTGCGCCTTTTCATACATCTTGATCACACTTCTATACAATAAATTGCAGAAATTGAGAGACTTCACTACTGTGAAGTGCATGAGCAGTCTAATGTGATATTGGTACAATTTGGAAAACTTTCCCTCACATGTGAAAAAATTTATTAAAACCTTAATCTATGGTGCATACCTCTCCAACAAGTATCTGAATGGGAAATTATGTGTATGAGCCTCTTTATATTGTGATTTTATGTATGGTTTGTACTGCTCAAGATCTAGGTTCATTCCTTTTAACCAATATTCATCATGATTTGGTATTCCTGTAGTAAGAGAGATAACATCTACTGAAAATGTGAAATCAGTCCCTGGAATGGTGGCCTTTTCTCCCTTCAAATTGGTGGCAGAAAAATCCGTAAACTGCTCATGGAAACCTACCTCCTCCACTCTTTGACAAAAACCTAGGAAATTGACATCTTCAAAGCATTTTCTAATGAATGGTGAGGAAGTGATTTCACAAAAATTTGAGGGCTCATACCTCAATATATTCCCCACTTTGTGGTGTTTTATTTTCTCTGATGGTGAACGATTTGCTTCCATGATTGAAACCCTAGATGATAGGAGGGAAAAAATAGGGAAAAGGAGTAAAGGGATGAAATGAGGGAGTTAGGGAATGGAGGTTTTAGGGATATTTAGGGAGTGAAATGAAGGAACATGCATGAGGGAAATGGGCTAGGAAATTTAAACACATTCCTAGCTAGGGAAATTTTCCAATTTGGTAGAATAGGGCTAGGGTTTATAGGGAAGATAAGAAAAATGATGGGAAATGGCTTTGTGATGGATAAAGGTGATGTATAAGTTGAAAATATAGGTGTAGGGAAAATGAAGCTAGGGTTTAAAGCATCAATCCATATTTTTCAAGACAAACACCATGAAATTCTGGTAAACCCTAAAATACTAAGCTCTTGATCAATTTATTGGTATGAAAAGCAAGAGAGGGCATAAATATGAGTGAAATTACTTGTTATGGAGCTTAGAGGTGCAAAATTCTTGAGTGAAAACTTGAAAAACTGATTTCATTGGTCAATTTGAAAATTTGGGCAACTCCGCCCCATGCGTAGTGCAAGCCACCTATGCATTGCAACTATGCACATCACAGTATTCCTATGCACAACGCCTTCCTCCAAAAGCACAATGCAGTGTCTGTATGCGCAGTACCAGCCAATTTTTCCCAACTTGAGGTAAAAAATCCCATGTTTTCTTGCCAAATGAAGGATGAGATCGATGATGAGAGGTAATAAGAGTGCAAATGAAATGAACTTGTGTCTTTTTGGGCCTTTTATAAACATGGAATGACTCCCTTTGAGTGATGATGGGCCCCACATGTATTTTTGAAGCATGACTTTCATTCTTTTGAACTTTGTAACCTTAAAATTTGTGTGTCTTCTTTGGAACATTGAATCTCTTTGGAACTTTGAACTGTATATTTTAGGAACATGAAATACTTATTACATACATAAACATAAAATTACATTTTGAAATCAAAATTTATTAAAGAAAGTTGCCTATTACCACTCCAATTTCTCGATTTATGCATGAAATAAGAGTTTTGGTGACCTTGAAACCCTAATGACCTAATGGAGACACTCAACTGAATGAAATCATGGTGATGATGACTGAAATTATGATGAAAATATCTTAATTATGATACCCTTATCTGAGCGATGACATGGACCAACATATAAAAATTTTGGAAGCAGTGGAAAATAGTCCTATACTTGTTGGAAATACTGAGAGGGGGGGGTGAATCAGTATTCCTTTCAGTTAGAGCATTAGTTGATCTTTAATTATTATCAGTGTTTGTACAATGATAGAAGAAAAAAAGAGGAACACAAATGCACACAATTTTTAAGGTGGAAACCCACTCCGGGACAAAAATCACCTAATGCTTTTCTAATAATTCTTTAATATTCAACTCCAATTGAAAATAAAGCTCCAACTTCCTGGAATCTAGAAAATAATTCTTCTCCAGCTCCCACTGGATGGATGCTCCAATGCTCTAGATTCTTCAGTAGTCAACTGAACGGATGCCCCAACACCCAATGAGCTACAACTCACCCTAGCACCACCCTACCACCCTATATAAGAATAAAGAAGAATGGACTCCTGTACGAGGGAAAATGGTCCACTTTACAATGATATAGAATGATGTAGAAGAAGAAGATATAGTAGACCATAAACCCAACTTTGACACAACCACCCAATGATGATCCCATACCTACCAACACTACCTCTTCAACCCTTGGTAGATAGACATTAGTACAATTTGTACAATAATGTATTTACAATGACTAAGTACAATGATACCTTTACAATGATTGTATGTAGTGCTGCCCACTTAAAGACATCATATGATGAACTTCTTGTTGCTATTATGCACCTTGGTTGCTGCTCTTGTCATGCTACCCTCTGCTTCACCTTGCTTTGCTTTGCTACCGTAGAAAGTCTGGTCCTTTGCAACCCTTGACAACACATGGTCTAGCTTTTTCTTTCCTTCTAGGAGCTCGATATTGAATCTGGTGTATCTCTGTTATTTCAGATCCTCAATATCTAATTTTTGGTCATGTAGTAATCCTTTGAGTTTTCTTTCAAATGCCACAGGTCTGACCCAATTTGGATTCTTCAAGAGAGAGTTATACCCAATCTCTCACAATGCCCTAATTATGGATTGTTTCAGTAGAGCGTACTTGTACGACATGCCACGTGTCACTGTTTCTTCATTTGGATCTGAAATTGATAGATAAAAAAGTACAAACTGTGCACTATTCGCCACATTTTACGGAATTCCAATCCAATACTTAGAGAGAGAGTTATGACGAATTTACCAAGGTCACTTCTTTGAGATGAATTTCAGGAGCCTACAAAAACCCTAACTTCCATAGATCATATCTCCGAAAATATTGCTCACCTTGATCTGAAATTTTTACAGCAGCTTCCTCAGAATTTTGGCTTCTCCTCATCAAAATTTCAGCTTCTTAACCTTCGTAGAAAAAATTTAGAGCGTAAATGCCACGATGACTTGTTTCAGATGGTGAAATCCCTTGCATAAGGAGGAAATGAGGATCACAATTTATATAAATTCTTAGGTTGAGAGGGGCTTCAAAAAGTTAATGTGTGAGGGATTTTAGGAGCTTAACAAATATTAATTATGACTTTTCAATGACCCATGCCCCAACCCAATGGGGTTTTAGCCCACTCACTGGGGGTACAAACTTCAAACATGAATATCTCTCAAAATGTGAAGAATTACATGGTGTGCCATATATCAACGGAAACATCTAGACAAGTAGAAACCATCAAAAGCATTATTGACCCAGAATATATTAATTTGGTAGGTCAAAATTCCCATGCAATATCGGGTTAGCCCTTGGTGCTGCTTGGGTTGACATCAATGACAACCGCTGATCAACAATACCTAACGCCTAGTGACCAAATTTTTACTTTAAGACCTAGTGAAATGACAAAAAATTGACTATGGGACCCTAATAGGACATGATAAGAGCCCATTTGATCACCGGTGACAGGATGTAAAGACTGATACTAACATTGGCTCTAGCTGGGGATGAAAACTCCTTAGAGGTGTCAAGAACACTATACACCAAGTAGCCTAACCATTGGGCATGGAGTAAAAAGTTAAAAACCAAATTGAATACTTAAAAATTAACATGATAAAGTGAATGAATATGACTAAAATAAAAACTTACGAAACTTATTGATGGTAGCATATCACCGAGACTTGAGGGCTTCAAATCCTAATGCCAACTACCTACCTGCTAAAGGCATATGTACAATCATGTGAAGTGATCCTTCCAGTGTAACCAATCCAAAATATGGCTACTTACTTGAATTATGATCTCACTTTCCTCGAGCAGGTAGAAAAAAATTAAAAATTAAAAAATTAAAAAATAAAACAAAATAAAAATAGGCAACTTCAAGTGTCCACTAAAAATTTACTCATGATCCATAAATTAAAGAAAATATATCATCCCTATTGACTATAGCAAATCAATGTAAGGATCTTCAATAATTTGAATGTTACCTTGTCTTGAGATCCAACACCAAAAATGCAAGTACTCCCTTCATTTTGATCCGAAATAATACTTGGTTGTTGATCCATAGGAAGGCATAGGGAAGTATGACTTTCTGCTATCTGAGTGTTGGTTGTAAATTCCTGAAGCATGGGCAACTCTAACTCTATCTCTTGCACATTGTCTACCTTAGGCTCATACTCCTCAATTTCATAGTCTAAATCATCCTTGAACAAAAACAATCTTCAAGATTGTTAAACATGACAGCCTCATCCTCTTCATGAAAGACAACATTATCTATTAGCTGATCTCTTTGTAGGAAATAATCATCCCTAATTGGCTTACTCACAACAACTTCCTTTATAGTTTCATTAGTCTCATGCTTTTCATCATTTAAACTCAAATTTTCATTTTCAATAATGGAATAAGTTTCACTAACACATTATTGACTATGTGAACACTACAAACTTGCATTAGTTTTGGATGTAATATGAATTTTCAAGAATTAATATATTTCATCTTCAGACAGAGGAGAAACTTTAGTTTTATAGTGGTTAACATTGGCTTGATGATTTTCATTTTTAGGATCGGGAATAGACATTTATTTTTTTTGGTCCTAGACTGTTTCATCCAAGGAGGAAACTATTGATTCTTGTTGGGAGGAAAAATTATAAAGGTATTCTATGATCTCATCATCTAGACACTCTTCATTCCCATACAAATTTTCAAGAAACTCAATGAAATTTTCAAAAATCTCACAACAACTATCAATCATCGACAAGGAAGAATTAGAGATTTGATAATGTTGAAAGAAAACTGCATGAAAGTCATTTAGATAATATAAAATAGAAAATGGTAGACTCTCATACCATGATCTCTATTTTTCCTCCAAGGTATCCATAAATATCTTCATCAAACAATCTTCAGTAAACTCAATCTTTATTCTATGAATATGAAAATGAAATTTTACCAAATGCAGACTAGCATCTTCTCCATTCTCACCTTTAAACTTTGACAACCCTGTTTTCCAATCTATACAAGGAATACGATTCAGAAAACCAAAAATATGATATCAATTCATAAGAGCATAACTTCGAGCAGTTGAATCAATTTTGACAACAATGAATTCACCAAGAATTTCTTCAGACTACAAGTTCTTGAAAAGTGGAGTTGCCATGAAAGTTTTGAACCTTTGGATTCATCGACACTGGAGTTGCCAGGTGAATGATGCACAACCTTCTTGTCCTTGATCACTATTCACCATCATCAATCATATCTGATCATTTTCATTCTTTCTTGGAGAAGATCTGTTACCTTGTTCCCCAACAATAGCGCCAAGATGTTAGCACTCCACTAGTTCTCCGAAGGCTGAGAAGGAGACCAACAAAGCTAACCACATACCACTTTGACCTAGTAGCTAGCCCTACTAGGCTGAGGGGGCTCTCTCAATGAGATAAAATCCAATTTTACTGGATCATTAAATATATTAGGCTAGGTATTTATATTAGGGTTTGATTTTATTTTACAGGTTTGTGCTGGATGGCGAATTAGGTCTAGGAAGAACTAGGTCAGGGCTTCGAAAAGTAGATTCAAAGAGATGTAATGGGGCAAGGTAGGTACACACTTTATCACTTTAAATGTATCTTTGTGAATATGGTAGATTTATAAAGATTCAAAATGAGCATGAATATCATGAATTTGTTTATAATATAAGAAGAAAATGAACATAAATGGGAAATCTTCTCCAAAACAGACCATTGAATCAATGAATTATGCTTATCAAACTTAGAAATAAATCACATAATACATGAATATGGAAATATAATGTACAATACATTCAAACATATTATCACAAAATAATAAACATTGCTAAATCACATACCACATGAATCCCACCACAATAGCTGCAAATTTTTAGTTCCTACCAAATTCACAAAGTACACTAGTGTTCAAAGCTGAACTCCACAACATCCAACCTTTGAAAATGATTAAAATGGGCCTTATATATCCACTGAGGTCGAAATCTTTCCTTGGAGGTCTAATTTCCAACAACAAATTCAAATGCATGCATCTATACAAAGTCTACTACACACTAGGGAGGTTACTTAACAAATTCCTCCTTTATCTAACCATCAAGAGACGTATCCTCAAAGAAATAAATGGAGGATAAGACACCTATTAAACTCCATTTATACCATTTACATTTAAATTTTTACTTTTACATTCATCTACTTTCACCTTTTGACTTTTACAAAAGTCAAACTAGAAATTAGAGAAAATTACATAGTGAAAATAAAATTAAAATCTCAGAAAATTGCAGAAGCGTAGTGCCATCTTGGAGGCCATTTTTAGGAACATTCCTGAAGAAAAAATTGAAATATTAAAGAACATTAAATGAGCCCTATCTATATATGTTCTATAACATCTTGAATTTTTGAAAATGACCCATGGAAAGGTCTTCAAAAAATCATTCTCCCAAGGTGTCTCTAGAAGCGCAGCGCTACTAAAAAAGAGTGGCAAAATGTTGATTTTTGACCCTTTTTTCTCATTTTTCTCAAAATATGAGCCCTGAATAAAAAATATGAGGAAATTGGTTTTAAGAAGAGGCTATAAGATTTTATAAATTTCAACCATTTGTCATTTGAAGCTCCGAGGAAAAAGCGCAGCGTCTAGTGAAATTTCTAAATTTTCCAAATTTGCACCAAATTTCACCAAGAAACAAAATTGCTCCGAATCTTCCCAAAATTGGTCTAGAAGTGCCAAATTAGGTGTACTATGAGAATCACCAAGAATATATAACTTACCCTTCTCATTTTTTCTTATTAGGGTTTCCTTGAGCTTGTCTTACAATTGCTTGATCTTAACATTACAAATTTTGTTTCTTGTGTGGTAATGGTCAGCCATGTGCCTTAACATCTGATTTTCCCTGTTGGCCTTATCAAGGAGCTTCTCCAGATGAGTGTTCACTCTATCAAGCTAAAACTCCCCATTCTCGTTTATTTCTTTAGCCAATATTTCTTCAAAAGTCAACTCTTCATGTGGTGGATTTTTCTCTTTTTCCTTCTGCAATGTTAATTTGAGACCCATGGTACTTGGAATATTCCTCCTTACCTACTATTAATGCTCATCAGACTCATCATGCTCATCATGGTCAACCATTTCTTTTCCCTTTACATCATGCATACTAGCCTTAGCCTGCTTGCTCTCTAAAAGTAGCTGATTTACCTTCAGCTGATAGTTTTCCTACACTAAGAATGAAATGATGAAGCTGGTCATTACCAAGTTGTCTTGGAGCTCTTTGATCTGATCATCCTTGCATTTTATTACCCCCTCTAGGTTCTCATGCTCATCATGTTCAACCATTTATTTTCCCTTTAAATCATGCATACTAGCCTTAGCCTACTTGCTCTCTGAAAGTAGCCGATTTACCTTCAGTTGATAGTTTTCCTACTCGAAGGATGAAATGATGAAGTTGGTCATTGCCAAGTTGTCTTGGAGCTCTTTGATCTAAGCATCCTTGTATTTGATTACCCCCTCTATGTTCTTATGCTCATCAGTAGATTCCAAGTCTAGTAGGTCAAATTCATGTTCTTCCTCATGCATGGATGTGTCATGTTGCGCTCATAGTTATCCATGTTCTAGTGAAGTAAGCTTGGCCCCTTCCTCAATTTGAGGAGAAAACAAAAGCCTCTTGCCTCTCTAATAGGTGTGAGAAACCTCAAGCATTAGGGAAATTTTGAGGTCTAAAATGGGCCTCCTAAGGGAATTATAAAATAATAATGGAAATAATAAAATAAGATTACATTACATCATCAAATTTTAGAGGGAAAAAAGGAAAAAAACTACTTTTTCAACTCGTATTTTCAACTTATCTCCCCATGGGTTTACTAAAATTTTGAGTGGGAATACTCATTTGATACAAAATTTGATTCATCATCCAAGGAATACCCATGTTTCATACTTTTGATGGACTGTGCTACACGAAAAATGAGAAATACATGAAAAACTTGATTGCAATCACGCTTTTTCATGTATTTCACATTTTTCGTGTAGCAGGGTTCATCAAAACTATGAAAAATGGTTACTCCTTGGATGAGCAATTAAATTTTTCATCAAACGAGTACTCCCGCTCGAAATTTGAGTAAAAAATTAGGTATATAAGTTGAAAATACAAGTTTAAAAAGTAGTTTTATCATTTTATTATTTTTTAATATTTTTACTTTTTAACCCCAAAAAGGGTGAATCATCCCCCATGGTTGACATCATCATCTTGAATCTTATTGGTTCTTATAAAGTTTAATTTTGTTGTAAATTTTTCTTAGGAGGCCCATTTTAGACCTCAAAAGTTCTCTAATGCCTAGACCTCTTTGAAACTTCTTAATGCAGCCTAAGCTGTATAAACCCACGATATGCATACCAAATGCATAGTCTCATGCGTATGAACCAAGATAACCTCAAACAAAGACAACCTCACATGCTAAAGCTATTTCCCTTTATCAAAATTATGGTTATAAACCATAATAAAACACCCACTTTATGAAATTCGTATTTAATATTTGTGAATTTGGTTAAAATTTGATGCCAATAAAATCTGGCCCACAATCTATACTCAATTCAAGTTTTTCGGTGATCTATCCATGTCTATCCATCCGACGACAATCGCACCTCGATATGCATGACAGTTAAGTTTTCATAATATGAAAAATGAGTGGTTTCTTCCTACTACGTGTCACTTCCTTAACACTATTGCATCCTTCTAATAATTACCACTTACCATTTATGTGTCGTGCGAAAACCACTTGTTGGTTTTTAAATTGTTTCACCATTCCATCGACTTGTGGCTCCATGTTCAACCGACTCAAAGTTTTAGAGATAACTCCAAGATCCAACTATATTAAATACCCATATTTTAACCCAAATTTAAATACTCAAATACACAAATCTGAAGTGATAGTTCTTAACGCTTTGACGGATCATTATCCTTGTTTCTCTATGCAGTGCACACTAGAATCAAATTCAATAGCCATGTTTATTTTAATGGGTCACCATCGGTCCATTCTGTGATGATGGTTGATCTTTTAAATCAGAAAATCCAAACCGAATTCAAACTTGTTCACTGCATAAATGAGTGTTCAATTTCTTTGAAACACACAGTTCACAAATTCATGAAATCCATCGCTCAGATATATAATGATAGAAATCCATGTTCCTAAATACAAATTTCAATTATTTTCGAATAACAAAGTTTGTATGAGTCAGGTCACTCTCTTGGGGCTTTATATTACATGCCCTCCTAGCCTTTATATGTTTTTCTCACATGCACAGTAAATTATACAACATTTCTACATTTTATAAATCCATTTTCCAATATTCAGTATATAACTCAGAAATTGAGTTTTCCATATTAATAAACATATATTTACAAAAATAATTTCATTCTAGCCCGATCTTCTCTATCAGTGGCCTTTTCATCTATTCTCTAGCTCGTAGGCTTCACAATCCAAATCCTATCTAATCTATCTAAATATTGAATCTCTCTCTTCTTATGCCTTGAGGCTTATGATTTTATACAAAATATTATGAAACCAATTATGGTTTCAGATCCTCTATCTTCACAAAAAGATCCTGAATATCCTCTAAGTCCTTTTTTTTCTCAACTAATCCCTAAGGATCCTCTCTCATGAACAAAATCATGAAACCAATTCCTAATCTAAAATTTACAATCAATTTCCAAATCTCGCATTTCCCTAATTCTCTCATGTTCTCCAACATTCGGGAACATTTACAAAATGACTCACAAATATTAATAAATTCCTATTCTAAATGTCTCACTTAATTCACTCAAGATATTTAAAATTACATTAATTTAATAAATAGGAATCCAACTTCCTTGAAAACACAAGACCCCTATGTCTATTAAAATACAAATAATTTTTTGAGCCTAATGCTC
Organism: Pinus albicaulis; assembly: GCA_034641835.2. NCBI lineage: Eukaryota > Viridiplantae > Streptophyta > Pinopsida > Pinales > Pinaceae > Pinus > Pinus albicaulis. The sequence continues at coordinate 692,853,218 of CM076572.1, read as the reverse complement.
CTGCATCACTTGTGCATGTTTTATTGATTATCCCACCTCCATAGGTTGTGCTAACATGGTAGGTGATATGTTTTTCTACTGAGTTTGTGTAGTCGTTGTGCGCGTTTGCAAGGCTACCTCAATGAAGGTATTCGATGTGATGTTCTTCTTTTCCAACTGATGGAGAACTATGGAATACACCAAGATGTGGTGAAAGAGATTAGGGTAATGTTCTGTGTTTTTTACTTGCACCTTTTCAGACATCTTGATCACACTTCTATACAAAAAATTGCATAAATTGAGAGAATTCACTGTTGTGAAGTGCATGAGAAGTCTAATGCAATATTGGTACAATCTGGAAAACCTATCCTCACATGTGAAAAATTTCATTGCAATCTTCATCAATGGTGCATACCTCTCCAGCAAGTATCTAAATGGGAAAATATGTGTATGAACCTCTTTGTACTGTGATTTTATGTAGGGTTTGTACTAATCAAGCTCTAGGTTTATACCTTTGAACCAATATTCACCGTGATTTGGTATTCTTGTAGAAAGAGAGATAGAATCTACTGAAAATGTGAAATCTATCCCTACAATGGTGGCCTTTTATCCCTTAAAATTGGTGGTAAAAAAATCTGTAAGCTGCTCATGGAAACCTACCTCCTCCACTATTTGACAAAACCATAGGCAGTTAACACCTTTAAAGAATTTTCTAATGAATGGTGAGAAAGTGATTTCATTGCAATTTGAGGGCTCATACCTTAGTATCTTCCCCTCTTTGTGGTGTTTTCTTTTCTGTGATGGTGAAGAACCTTCTTGCATGATTGAAACCCTAGATGATAGGAGGGAAAAAATAGGGAAAAGGAGTAAAGGGATGAAATGGGGGAGTTAGGGAAGGGATATGAGAGTAGGAAAATTTAAGGATATGTTCAGGGGTCTTAGGGATATTTAGGGTGTGAAATTAAGGGAAATGAGTGAGGGAAATGGGCTAGGAAATTTAAACACAACCCTAGCTAAGGAAATTTCCCAAATTGGTAGAATAACGCTAGGGTTTATAGGGACGATAAGAAAAATGATGGGAAATGTCTTTGTGATGGACGGAGGTGATGTATAAGTTGCAAATAGAGGTGTAGGGAAAATTAAGCTAGGGTTTAAAGCATCAATCCATATTTTTTAAGACCAACACCGTGAAATTATTTTAAACCCTATAAGACTAAGATCTTGATCAATTTCTTGGTATGCAAAGCAATAGAGGGCATAAATATGAGTAAAATTACCTGTTATGGAGCTTAGACGTGAAAAAATCCTGAGTGGAAACTTGAAAATTAATTTTAGTGGTCAATTTCCAAATTTGGGCAACTCTTCCCCATGCGCAACACAAGCCACCTGTGTGCTTCACCTATGTGCAGTGCAATCTTCCTACGGGCATCGGGCGAAATGAAGGATGAGCTCGATTATGAGAGGTAATAAGAGTGAAAATGAAATGAGCTAGTGCCTTTTTGTGCCTTTTATAAACATGGAATGACTCGCTTTGAGTGATGATGGGCCCCACATCTCCTTTTCAAGCATGGATTTCATTATTTTGAACTTTGTAACCTTTGGAATTTGTAACCTTGAACTTTTTGTGGCTTCTTTGGAACTTTGAACTACAAATTTTAGGAACATGAAGTTCTTATTACATATAGAAACATAAAATTACATTTTTAAATCAAAATTTATTGAATAAAGTTGCCTATTACCACTCCAATTGCTAGATTTTATGCATGAAATAAGAGTTTTGGTGACCTTGAAACCCTAATGACCTAATGGAGACACTGAATTGAATGAAATGATGATGACAATATCTGAATGATGATACAATCAGTCGAGTGATGGATGATGAATGAAATGGTGATGACAATCTATGAATGATGATACAATGAGTCGAGTGATGACATGGACCAACATATCAAATTTTTGGGAGTGGAAAATAGTCCTAGGCCTAATGCCTAGTGACCAAACTTTTGCTTGAAGACCTAGTGAAATAACAAAATTTTACTATGGGACCCTAACAAGACATGATAAGAGCCCATTTGATCACTGGTGACAAGATGTAAATACTGACACTAATATAGGACATAAATTTATGGAAGAAGTTACGAGTGAAAACAAAATTTTAAAGAGTTGGGAAGTATATAAAGAAATATTCCATATGTTTATGAAATATTTTTATGGATGAGAAAATGACACTAATGTAAATGAGTTTTACATATAGAAGGATAAGTAAAACAAGACTTACAGGTGTAAATAGAATTTACAGGTACATGTGAATTTGAATTGGCCATTAAAAAAAACACATGGTTTTGGCAAATCCATGAAGGAGAAAAAACAACACATGGTTTTGGTAATCCATGAATAACTAAAAGCAACATATGTTTTTGGAAATACATCCAAATATTCTACAGGGGTAAAAGGAAGTTTACAGTATGAAAAGGAGAAAAGAAGCCATGGATTTTGGAAACAACACATTGATTTGAAAATTGGTTTTATAAATCATTCAAAATAAATAATTTGAAATTTGAATTATGAAATTCATATTATTCAAAAATATATTTTATTTCCCAAATATTTTGTGAGAAAAAAAAGTATATAAAAGATGATGAAAACAAAAAATGACAGGAATAGAACTCAAAGGCAGAGAAATTAGATTTTAGATTCCCAGATTCAACCTATTTCCAGGTTTCAAGGGGATGAAGATTAGTCTAAGACACCTAGCAGCAAAAGATCAACAGATTAAAGATCAAACAACATATTTCCAATAGTTAGTCAACCAATTCCAGGATTCAATGCACAATAACTGTAGGCAGTTAAAATTTTCTAGCATATAAATTAGAGATATTATTTTATCTTTAGTGTACTACGCAATTTTTTTCCAGAAATAGCCACATAGCCATAGTCAGCAACAATTCACTTTAAATTCTAAACAAAAGATCAGAAATAGTATTGAATTCCTAGTACTTAGTTGTATTTTGGATATATCTACATGTTTTTAGTAGATATTATTTGTAATAAATTTTATTCATATTTTTCCAGAAAGTGTTAGAGAATATTTTGTAAATCGGTTCTTTTTGGAATCTGATATTAGTTTAGCAGAAAATATATAAATATTTTGTAATAAGGCATAACATTTTGGGACTTGTTTGAAGAAAAGGGCTAGTATTGTAAAACAGCTCACACGCCACCATTGATCATATTTTCAGTAATACATTGCAATGAATACAATATTCTTATGTCAACTTAATTGGTGAAGTGCATCTCTCTTTGTCAATTTTTTTTCTCTCAGTTATCATAGGTGTTTCTAAAATGTTAATTATTATAAGAAGATAAAGAACATCATTTGTTTAAATGTACACTCTGTCTCTAGCTTAAGAATAATTTTATCTTTTCCACTATAGATTAAAATCAAAATTCTTAAGTTCTATGTTTTTAATTGGATTTCTAAATCTTTTCCTTTCATCCACACCACAAATCTTAAAGGATATAGTGAATTTTCCTACCATTCCCTATAATTTTATCTTGTAAAAGTTGTATTGATCAATCCAAGCCTGTGACTCCATTTTCCCAAGGCTTATCTTCCCAATTTCAACCCAACAACACAAAAAACCCAAACTTGAACTTAATATCTAGCCTAATACCTTCATTCAAACAAAGCTAAATTATAAGGAGAGATCCCTCTCTGAAACTGGAAGGGATATATTCCTAGTTTCCAAAGTGGTTCTAAGGTTACCTCTATTATTTACTCTGTAACCTCAAAAATTACGGAGTGATAACATCTTGGTGACCATACTAGGGAACGAAAGGTTTAATCTTCCTGCGGAAAGAGTATCAATTTTTAGATCTAATTGTTGATGGTGGAAAATAGTCATACATATGAAGGTTGTACCATACTCGGGAACGAAAGGTTTAATCTTCCTGGGGAAAGAGTATCAAGTTTTAGATATAGTTGTTGATGGTGGACAATAGTCATACATATGAAGGCTGAATCCTTCACCTAGCGACCCCAAATAGTTTCAAGTTGATCTAAAGACTCCACTGGTAGCAGAATCCAAAAATCAACATGAGTTCTCAATATATAAGGTATGTACCTATGAATCGAGATCATATTCTAGGATTTCCAAATCAAATACCTTGCATACATTGGAAAAAATATTTACCAAAATTCAAGGATCGAGAAAAAGAGGATGCTTCTCTTCACTTGGTCAATTTTCACATACATGTAAATAGGCTAAAAAATAATTTTCCTAAAGACTACCTGATGAATATGTTTATGGAAAATATGGAGGGAAATGCAAGATCTTGGGATGAAAATTTTCCTGCTACTAGTATATATTCTTTAAAGAATTTTCATACTGTTTTTTATGAGGAATACAAAGAGTATTATCCATATTTTTTTCTGGTTCAAAACTATTGTGATCATTTTGAAAGTTTTACTCAATATCTGAAAGGTTACTATGAATATTATCAGTTCATGGACGAAGAGATATTAGAATCTTTGGATGAAAATAATTTTCAGCATCATGAAGAGAAAGTGGAAGCTTGCTACCATAATAATCATGAAAAATTTAAAAAATTAGTTTCTTCCTTGGTTGTTGATGAAATAAGACAACATGCTATTGGAATTCATGTTCCTTCACCTGAATTTGATGAAAGTTTGCAGCTATCTTGCCATCTTGTGTGTGACCAAGTTAATGATGAGGGTAGTCAATCAACTCTTTCTACCTTTCATTCATTTAATGACTCAATCATTAAAAGAGAAGATATTATCTTATATCCTTTTGAATATCAAGATGAAATTACTATTGAATTGAATAAAGGATCATTTTTAGACAACCTTATTGCACATGATATTGATGTTATATTTGACAATATTCAAGAACATTCAGATTGCTTGTCTATTGTAAATGGAAAGGATGATAAACTGACTGTTATTTTTTCATTTGAAAATGATCACAAGTTTTATAATGATCACCCTGATAAAATAGAACAAGAAACAAATTTTATTGGTTCTTTTGAATATCAAAACGACATTTCCATCGAAATACATGAGGAGCCATTTTCAAATTTTCCTCAAACATGTTAGGCAGTTGTTTCATCTAAATATTTTCAAGAGTATACAACACATCTTCGCATCGTGAATGATGAGAGAGAAAAAATTTACTACCATTCTATTCAAAGGGGATCAATTTCAACACATAGACAAACTAGCAGTTTGGAATCATGTTTTCTTTCCTGCTTTAAAACATACAAAAGATCTTATATTGCATTTTTTCCATGATCATTTAGTCAGTTTATTGCAGTCATTTGTGAACATAGAATTTGTTTGGTTCATCAATACGGGTATTGGATCTAGATGGAAGTTTGAGTTGCTATTATTTGATTTTTTCTTTTCCTTTGAAGACAGTATGAGTAGGGGGGAATTGATCAACCACTTGCTTGATTGACTGCATTAGCACTTTTCTGTCACTTAATTCAACATTTGATATCAGTTATTAGAGTGATTAGGTGTGATGAATAAGCTCCACTCTTTGAAAATTATTTTCAGTTTTCATTGTACAGTTCAGATTTTAGCTTGAAGAGTGAATTTGATTCAGTTTAAGGATTGGAACAGATTACTAGTGGGTTTCAATTGTAGAGGTTTCATTGCAGAGAATGGTGTAGGCCTGGGATCAACCCAATGAATCGGGCTACTAGTATATGGTGTTCTTTGACACCGCATTGGGAGGATGCCATCCCCATTGGAGCCACTATTAGGGTCCTATAATATAGGTAATTTGTTTGTGGATTTATCTATTTTGGAAATATGTTGTTAAATTTTAGCCTATGAATCATTAGGTGTCATAGCCTAAAAGTTTGTTTGTCCAAGGAACCATTTAGTTCTTAAAGACTAGTGGCCAAGACAAAGTCTGATTGTTTGGGATATTTTTTCTTATAAATTTTAGTTCAAATTAGGTTGCAAGTGTTTTCATGGAAAAAATTTCAGGAGTAGCTTTCCAACTATATATTTGGTGCTTCAAACCAACATCCAGAGTAAAAGGTAGATCAATATGAAGAATGCTTCTCATAACCACAAGAAAAGAAGAAAACCTAAGTGAGAAATTATTTATTTGATTTATCAAAATTAAAAAATAATAAATAAATTGAAACTCTAAAACATTAGAAACATATTTATTTTATGACAGCCAAAGTCATAAATATGAAAGTCAAATCCTATGGTCCACCTCGCACTTAATTATTAAAATTCCCCCAATGTTAAAGGCCTAGAGATAGGTGAAAATTAAAATCAATGTTTATAAATATATTTCGGATCCCCTAGCCCCTCCGATATTAAACCAAGAAGTGGGGGGGGGGGGGGGGCACTGATCAGATTTGGATCATGGACCTAAGTGATAGATCAAAATTCAAAGTGTTAAAAATTGTGTCGAACCTGAGCAACCAAATATATCTCGTCTTCCTGATTCTGGTGCAACAAACAGTTTGAAAAATCAACACTGTATGAAGAAGTTATCACGATTTGAAAAGTCCAGTAAACTGTAATTTCTGGCTTTTGACCAAGTTTGACTGGGTTTTGAAAATTAAAAAAAAAAAATATTCCTCGGAATACTCCCCAAAACATTCCTCTTGGACCAATTTCATGCAGATAAGTGGCATTGTTTAATTGGATAATGGATTGTACATGGATTTTTGATCCAGTCAGGAGTTGCCACGTGGTAGGCCCGGAGGCCACCACGTGGTATAGGAGGGGTCATGTAAACTTTTGTGGAGGTCTAGAGGAGTCGATCATGCGACCTCACCCATAGAGCACCCAAGCCTTACTGTCTGGGCTATGCAATGGTTCTTAACATATAAGAGTTAAAAAAATTATTTAACGTTTAACAAAATCCGCGTTTGGGGAGTGGAGGGACCAGCCCCTCCCCATGTGGTCGCCAGTCTGTGACCAGAGCCAAAGGCTTAAGCCCCAAACCACCGATGTTATAAACCATCCATTTCCTCCATATTTTTCACGTGGTCACATGAAACAAATGTCGTACGGTTTGAGTCGGCAGTTCCACTGATAATTAACGTAACCACGGGTTTTGGGGGGGCATGTGATCAACCCCAATGGCTAAAATAAATGTTAATGGTTAGACTGGTATAAATTTTGGCATGCCCCAAAATTTTCGGGATTTGGCCAAACTTAGTGGGTTTAACTGTAGTTTCACCATTTTTGGTGGAGGATTTTGAGGGGACACTGGGCAAAATCAGTTTAGGTTCTATATTGAGCTAGATTCGTCCATTATGAGAGTGCTAATAGTAAATTTAGACTACCTCGGACATTCCAGACTCATTGATGAGGGTTGTAGAGTCATCAGAGGAATTTTGAGCAGGTTTTTTCTTCCAGGAAGTTCTAGGGGCCACCAGGGCCACCATGGGCCAGCAACAGTTTGAGGCCTAGCCAGTGCAGCTAGAGGCCTTTCTCAACAATCCAATAGTAAATTTTTGATGTTTCAGAGACTATAGAGCTAATGGTGTGGTTTTCAGAGCCTTTAGAGGAATTTTAAAAGCTGAGATGCTTCAGAGAATTTCTAGGTGCCACAAGGGCCAACAAGAGCTAGCAGGAAAATGAGGCCTATCTAGAACAACCAATATCCACTCTCAGCAAACCAATAGTATATTTCAACTATTTTGAGCCTTATGAATCCATTGGAGGTATTTTCATAATATTTTTAGGACTTCTGAAATTTGATATGCTTCAGATAATTTTTCAGTGAACCCAGAGCCAGGGGGTGCAACCAAGTGTTGGAGGTGAAACCAAAGTAGCCGGAGGCCAATTTCTGTAAGTGAATAGTCTCTTATGAATATTTTGGACATTTTTAATCCAATGAAAGGATTTTTAGAGCCCTTTGAAGACTTCTGAGGGTCAAAGAGCCACATGGAATTTTTGGGCAACCTAGGGCCAACAGTGGATGGAGGCCTGGATTGGGGAGCTAGAGCTCATTTGGAGAAAATAATCAATCGATTTTCGAGATCTGATATGTGCTGGAGATAGTAGGTGAGGTTTCACAGATTTAAAAATATTTTAATCAGAAATTAGATCATCCACGGTTTCACAGATTTAAAAATATTTCCTAAATGGTTAGTGCCACAGAGAAGCTCGGGGAAGTTTTGAGGAATCGATAGTAGAGATCATGTCAAAGGAAGCCTAGTTTTGTTTTCAGAGTGATGACAGCCATGACAGGGGTATGATGGTATTCTAAACCCATTGGTTCAATTTAGATAACCATTGGAGTTGATTTATTAACTTGTAAAAGAAAATTTTCATCATAATCCCAAAGAGCCAAGTCAGTTGACAAAGGCTGAAGGATACGTAGCCCACGATATTCGAGTGAACTCCTATATTGAATTTGTTTTTATGTGTTGATTCTTATTTGCAGCATTATATGGTTGTTTCACATGCTTAATATCAGTAAAAAAGAAAATGTTCTTAAATCACTTAAACAGTTAAAAGAAATACACTTGTTTTCAAGTATAGAATTCCGCACAGTCATGTATAAGCACGATCATTTATTTTCTTAAATGAGTGGGAGGTGCTTGCACATTATTATTTCAATTTATCCACCCATTTTCAGATCAGGTTGGTATCAGAGCACATGGCTTCTTGATTGACAAAGGATCAGGTTTGATTTCTTGACAGAGCACTAGGTTGCTTATTTGACTTGAAAGGTGTTTAACAGTGCAAATAATTTTACTGTTTGCAATTTGATTGTTGCTTACAATTTTTAGTTTGCTAGAGGTGAAGGGAAAGCTACTGATAGCTATATCCAGAAGAGGACAAGAAAGAAGAAAGTTAAAGGCATCTTCCCTACCCAAAGGACCTCAAGGCAACCCTTGAAGCACAAACCCTCTTGACGATTGTCTGTTAAGAAGCTCTTGAAGTTTGTTTGCAAAAGGCTACTTGAAGAAGAGCTTGACTCTACAACCATTTTGTTCAGAAGCTTTGTCAAATTGTTTTGAAAGATTTGTGAATTTTATTGAAGTTTTTTAGTTCATTTTCATAATGACAACTTCATCAAGTGAGGTTTCAAAATCCTCCTCCTTCACAATATTCTTCAATGAAGACATGAAGTGAGACTTCTACATCCTGAAGGATAGAATGAAAATTATGTTTGAAGATATAAAGGAAAGCACAAGACTTTGTGGGTAATTGGTTTCTATGAAGCAAGAGAAAGAAGAAATTTTTCAAAGAATGCATGAGATGGAGATGCAGCTCCATCAAGCCCAAGAGGCCTTAACCAAACACATGCTTGAAATAGAGGTAATTCACTCAAATTTGTCTTCAAATTCCTCTTCAGAAATATGTGTAGGTTCATTTGAAAAACACACTAGAGGTATAGGGTCCAAGTCGATGTTTAAAATGGGCTATGAAGGCACGGGTTTAGGCAAATATTCACAAGGCATGATTGATCCTATTTTGGTTGAGGAAAGACCTAAGAAATTTGGTATAGGCTATGTTCAATCTTATGGTGAGAAATCTACAGCCATGAATGCATTTGAGGCAACTTCAAAAATAACTTTTGTTCCAAATTCTAAACCACAAACATGTCAAGTTTGTTTTCAAGTTGATTGTCATTGTTTGAAGCCTATGTTACAGCAAGATGTTTGTATACATGCAACTTATGGCAAGCATGAGATTTCAGAAAGCTATCAAGATATGAACACTGATGCTAGTCTTCAAGAGAAATCTGGAACTTCTCCAAGTTCATCTCCTCATGAAGGTAAAAATATGGACATGCAAAACAGAAATTGAGGTATAAGTCTTCCCATACACAAGTTGATTATGGTTCTGATAAGCATGACAAATCTGCATGCTTGAATGGAAAAAAGAGTTGTTGTTCCAATTGTGGTATGTCTAACCATGAATTTTTGAGATGCTGGAAGAGGATGAAGGCATACAGGAAACAATTGAAGTGAAGGCAACTTGCAAAGAAAGTGAAAAATACTTGCACACATTTCCAGAGAAAGGGACATGTTATTTCCAAATTTTGGACATTGCATCCAATTACTCATCCCAAGGACATGAAGCAAGAGGGTAGAAATACTGGCGAAAGTGGAACCAAAGATTCCATCATTGATGTGAGAGAAAATGTTTCACATGAAGAATATTTTCAACAGCAAAAATCACCATGGAAGTGGCTTGGTGAGAAGTGGTTTGACTTCTTGAGCTAGTAAGACATACATTCATTTGAATATATGCAATTTTCAGTTATATATGCATTTATGTTGTAATATCATGTTTGTTTGAGCCACCTTGGATCGATGATCAAGGCCATGATGCTCAGCTACCTTCTAAAACTTTTTCACCAGAAATTTTTGGGTGAGTTCAAGGAAGAAAATTCTTGACAGGAGGACAAGAGCATTCAAGATGGGGAAGTGTTGACTACGTTCGAGTTGTGGTTCAAAGGCACTAAGCCATGCAAGGAAAAGTGTATGGAGGCTGGAAAAGTAAGGGTTTTGTACTCTCATCTACTAAACAGATCAGTATATCAGTATTTTGGGGTCCAAAAGATTCCCAATGGGGAGGTGTGATCAGATTTGGATCATGGACCTAAGTGATAGCTTAAAATTCAAATTGTTCGAAAGTGTGTCAAACTTGAGCGACCGGATAGATCTCATCTTCCTAATTTCGGCACTATGAACAGTTCAAAAAACTGACACCGTATGAAGAAGTTATCGCAATTTGAAAAGTACAGTAAATTGCAATTTTTAGCTTTTGACCAAGTTTGACTAGGTTTTGAATATTAAAAAAAAGAGAATATTCCTGGAATATTCCTAGAATATTCCTGGGATATTACTATAATATTCCTCAAAATATTCCACAGAATATTCCTCTTGGACCAATTGCATGCGGACAAGTGGCACAGTTTAATTGGATAATGGATTCTACGTGGATTTTTTATCCAGTCAGGATCTGCCACGTGGTAGGCCTGGAGGCCGCCACATGGCCCAGGAGGGGTCGTGTAAAATTTTTTGGAGGTCCAGATAAGTCGATCGTGTGACCTCACACATAGAGCGCCCAAGCCTTACCGTCCGGGCTATGCGATGGTTCTTAACATATAAGGGTTAAAATTTTTATTTAAGGTTTAACAAAATCCGCGTTTGGGGAGCGGAGGGGCCAGCCACTCCCCATGTGGTCGTAAGTCCATGAAAAAATCTAAGGGCTTAAGCCCCAAACTACCAATGGTTTAAACCATCCATTTCCTCCATCGTTTTCATGTGGTCACTTGAAACAAATGCCGCATAGTTTGAGCCAACAGTTCTACTGACAATTAACATAACCTCGGGTTTTGGGGGGGGCATGTGCCCAACCCCAATGGTTAAAATAAATGTTAATGATTAGACTGGAAGAAATTTTGGTGCACCCCAAATTTTTTGGGATTTGGCCAAACTTAGTGGGTTTAACTATAGTTTCACCATTTTTGGTGGAGGATTTTTAGGGGACACTCGGCAAAATCGGGTTAGGCTCAATCTTGAGCTAGATTCGTCCATTCTGAGAGTGAAAATAGTCAATTTTTACTATCTCAGACATTATAGAATCATTGGTGAGGTTTTTAGAGCCATCAAAGGACTTTTGATTAGGTTTTTTCTTCAGAGAAGTTCTAGGGTCCACTAAGGCCACCATGGGCTAGCTGGAGTTCGAGGCCTAGCCAATGCAACTAGAGGTCTTTCTCAACAATTCAATAGTAAGTTTTGGATGTTTCAAACATTATGGAACTAATGGTGTGGTTTTAAGAGCCTTTAGAGGACTTTTGAAAGCCGATATGCTTCAGAGAAGTTTTAGGGGCCAGCAAGTGCCAATAGGAGAATGAGGCCTATCCAGAGCAGCCAATGTCCATTCTCAGCAAACCAATATTCTATTTTGAATAATTTGAGCATTTTTAATCCATTGGAGATATTTTTAGAAGCTTTTGAGGACTTCTGAAAGTTGATATGCTTCAGAGAATTTTTCAACGAACTTAGAGCTAGGGGGTGCCACCAGGTTTTGGAGGCGAAATCAGAGCAGCTGGAGGCCAGTTTCTGCAAGTGAATAGTCTATTCTATCTATTTTTGACATTTTTAATCCAAATTAAATGATTTTCAAAGCCATTTGAATACTTTAGAAGGCTTAAGAGCCACATGTAAGTTTTGGGCAGCCTAGGCCCAACAGTGGATGAAGGCCTAGATTGGGGAGCCAAAGCTCATTTGGAGAAAATGATCTGTCCATTTTGGAGGTCTAATATGTGTTGGAGATATTAGGTGAAGTTTTAGGAACATAAAAATATTTCTTAAATGGTTAGTGCCACAGAGAAGCTCAGGGAAGCTTAAGGCACCGACAACAGATATCATGTAAAGGAAGCCTAGTTCTGTTTTCAGAGTGATGATAACCATGAGAGGGGTATGATGGTATTCTAAACCCATTGGTTTAGTTTATATAACCATTATAGTTGAGTTATTAACTTGTAAAAGAATCTTTTCATCATAATCCCAAAGAGCGGAGTCATTTGGTCAAGGAGACGTATCCCACGATATTTGGGTGAACTCCTATATTAAACTTGTTTTTATGTGTTGATGTTTATTTGCTGCATTATATGGTTGTTGCACATGGTTAATATCAGGAAAAAAAAAATTCTTAAAGCACTTAAACAGTTAAAAAAAATACACATGTTTTCAAGTATAAAATTCAGCAGTCATGTATAAGCACGTTCATTTATTTGTTTAACTGAGTGGGAGATGCTTGCCCATTAGCATTTCAAGTTATCCACCCAAATTCAGATCAAAGGGTCCAAAAATTTGTTTTCACTTACCTTTTTAATATTTTTCACCCTCCTGTTAAATCAGACCACCCTCCTCCTAAACCACTTCCTACCTACCCCTCTGAAAAACCACCTTTTACAATAATTTAAATATCATTATATCTGGCGGTAAGGACATCGGAAGGAATTTCATTTTCCATTCGATTAATTGGATTTAATATTGGATATATTTTTTAAATGAAGCTACAAGTAAAATTAAAAGGAGGATGAGTCAAATATGATTGAGGTTAAAGGAAATCCATAGGTCATAAATTTATTAAATAAATTTACAAGTGCATGTAAATGAAGTTACAAGTGAAAACAAAATTTTAGAGAGTTGGAAATTATATAAAGAGACATTTAATGAGTTTTACAGATAGAAGGATAAGTAAAACAAGACGTACAGGTGTAAATAGAATTTATAGGTACATGTGAATTTGAATTTACAGTTGTAGGTGAAAGCAAAAGGAAGGCCAAGTAAAAACAACACATGGTTTTCGTAATCCACCAAAGATAAAAAAAAACACATGGTTTTGGTAATCCATGAAGAAGTAAAAACAACACATGGTTTTTAAAATTCATCCAAATATTATACAATGGTAAAAGAAAATTTACAGGTATGAAAAACACATGGTTTTGAAAATTCATTTAAATATTATACAAGGGTAAAAGGAAATTTACAAGTATGAAATGAATGTACAGAGGAAGGTGAAAGGAGAAAACAAGCCATGGATTTTGGAAACAACAAATTGATACGAAAACTAATTTTATAAATAATTAAAAATAAATACTTTGAAATTTGAATTATGAATTTCATAAATATATTTGGAAATATTATTCAAAAATATATTTATTTTCTCAAATATTTTGTGACAAAATAAATTATTTAAAAGATGATGAGAACAAAAAATGACAAAAATAGAACTCAAAGGCATAGAAATCAGATTTAAGAGGGTTGTTAGCTGATTTTGTAAACACAGTTTCAACCTGTATCTAGATTTCAAGGGCATGAAGATCAGTCTAAGACACCTAGCAGAAAAAAATCAAAATATTAAAGATCAAACAACAAATTTCCAATAGCCAGTGGAACCAATTCCAGATTTCTTTGCCAGTAGATAAATTAGAGATATTGTTTTATCTTTACTTTATTATGCAATTTTTTTCTATAAATAGCCACAGTCAACAACAATTCACTTTAAAGTCCGAACAGAAGATCATAAATAGTATGGACTTCCTAGTACTTCGTTATATTTTGGAAATATCCACATGTTTTTGGTACATAATATTTGTAATAAATTTTATTCAGATTTTTCTAGAAATTGTTAAATAATATTTTGTAAATCAGTTCCTTTTTGGAATCTGATATTAGTTTAGCACAAAATATATATATATGTAAAGACGAGCATTGTAAAGCAACTGACGGAGGCACCATTGATCGGAATTTTGTAATAGAGTGCAATGATTACAAGATTCTTGTGTCAACTTTATTGGTGAAGTGCATCCTTTTTTTGTCAAATTGATTTCTCTCAGTTATCATATGTGTTTCTAAAATCCAAATTATTCTAATAAGATAAAGAGCATAATTTGGCTGAAGAATAATTTTTGTGTTTTCCACTGAAGATTAAGATAAGAATCCTTAACTTCTTTGTTTTTAATTGGATTTCTAAATCTTTTCCTCTCATCTACACCATAGATCTTAAAGGATCCAGTGAATTTTCCTACCTTGCCTGTAAGTTTAGCTTGTAAAACTTGTATTTGATCAATCCAAACCTATGACTCCATTTTCCAATGGATTATCTTCCCAGTTTCAACCAAACAACAAAAAAAACGCCAATTGGAACTTAATATATAGAGTCAAACAAATCTAAATTAGAAAGAGAGATCCCTCTCTGAAACTAGAAGGGATAGAATCCCAGTTTCCAAAGGGGTTCTAAAGTTACCTCTATGATTTACTCTACAACCTAAAAAATTTCAGAGTAATAAAATATTTAAAATCAAATTAAAAGTTTTGAAAAATAAGTGTTTTTTTTCTTTTGAATCCATCATATTTTATTTTTTATATTTACATTTAAAACCAATAAATGCAATTCAGGTTTAAAATATATAAATGACATATACATTAATTTATATAAACTAAAAACTATATAGTTAAAAGAGACATCATATTATTATAATCAAAATAATGTGATTAATATATATTATTAAAAGTTAAATTAAAAATTATGTATTATTATGATATTATAAAAATTCATTATAATAGTTGAAACTCTAAAATATTTTAAAAATTAATATTTGAAAAATTAAAATAAAATATTTGAAATTGAGAAATATTAAAAAATAATGTTAATAATGATGATGATAATGATTTATGTCTACTACACTAATATGGTCTATTGGAGTTTAAGAAAGTAAGATATTAATTGAGATTCTTTAACATTTTATTTCTATAATTGAAAAAGAAGAAGAAGAGAGAAGCATTCATAAATCACAATAGTTTTGATAACTTGACAAGTTAGGAAGACTGTTAGTGTGACAAAGATTTTGAAAATTAAAATCAATGTGAGTAAGAGTTGGGTAATTTAAGAAAAAGTGACATTCATCTTCATTCTTCTTAGTATTGCAAATACAACATATTCTTTCATCCCAAGGTGATTTTTGAATTGACCAATGTCTGATTTAACTTTGAAGCTCATAAGAATTAGTCCTTATCTTGGCAATGATTATTTTCTTCTTAGCACTGATCAAGACATAAAGATAATTCTGGTTTTTAAGATTGGGGTTGATCATCTCCTTATAATACCTTATATTCCTTTTTCCCTATGGCTTCTTATCGTCCCACAACTTATCCTTAAAGTTTGAAGTAAATAATATTTTTAATATTATCCTTATTCTTCAATTTGATCTCCTCCTTTACCCTCTAATGGTCTAGCCAAGGTTGGGAATCCTTATGCCAACCTCGATTGGTTTTGGCTAGAGTTAGAAGTTATTTCAGGAAACCTCTTGGCTTCCATGTTGTAAATATTAATCTTATAGATGAGATACCTAGTCATAGCCATGATTTCAATGGGGGGAAGGCTAGCTTCAATAAATATGATAGGGTAAGGAGTATTTCATTTAATATTGAGTTTGTAGGTTATAAATTGCTTTTGGATTAACTAAATCTTCCTCCATGATTCTCTAGATATATGACATCCTCAAACCTCACATCCATTTAAAATAACAGGGGTGACGAGAGTCTCAAATATGAATTTTTCACTCCATACCCAAATATTTTTCAACTTACAATTGTTTTCAAGCCCATGATAAGCTTTCCAGCCTCCAATTATCCTTTTCTCCATGCTATAATTCCAATTGAGCTGATGAATGTTGATTCCTAGATATTTGTATGAAGAAGCTATCTCCAAGTTGTTATTATCATAAATTGAATTATCATAGTTGATATTTTTAGATTTAACTATCACGACTTAAGTCTGGTCAGTATGAACAATCATACTGATAAGGAGATCAGGTCATATGCTCAAAAATGAAAGTGCTCGAAACAGGTCCAAATCTGAGCGACCGAAAAGGTCTCGTCGTTGCGATTCCAGCACCATGAACAGTTCGAAAAATTGATGTCGTATGAGGAAGATATCGCATTTTGTTTGTTTTCCCAAATAGCAAAATTTTGGTGACTAGATGCCCAGTCAGCTTGCAAGTATAGTCAGCGGAATATTCTAGGAATATTTCATTTTCTTCTGAGCCTATGTGAAGGCGCCACGTGGCACATGGTGGGTCATTGATTTTTTAAGGTACGATGATGAATCTGAGCCGTTGGATGTGTTTGTAGAAGGGTGAATGATTGAGTGACACATGGGAAGCCCACAGGCCGCCACAAATAGGGCAATATTTTAGAATTTGATTTGGTCCATGATGATACAATTGGAGATTTGACAGAAAACAGTGACGGGTCACCAAATTTCAGTTTGTTTGTAATCTTCCAAGGAGATATCTCAGTTCCAAAATTCCATAGAACACAAAGATAATTTTCTACTCCATTCAAGAGTTGTATCAGACATCAACCACCCATCTGGCTTTACAACACTATTCCCATCCTTTATCATGATGACTTTAAGCAACAATTATTGGATGCCCAGATTGCAGATCATGAGTCAGATCTAGAACCTTGGGAAAATAGTGATTAGATTCCAATATCAGTCCTTGTAAATATTTGATGGATCCCTCAAATATATCCATATCGTATCTTAATTATTATGTCTAGAAATAAGGCTTTCGTGGGGCTTGTCCTTTTAAGAATCTTCATTATGTATTTTCCTTAAAGGCTTTTGTGGGGTTTGTCCTTTTAAGAATCTTCACGGTGTATTGTCCTTAAAGGCTTTCATGGGGTTCTTCCTTTTAAGAATATTCACTGTATTTGTCCTTAAAGGCTATAGTTGGGATAGTCCTTACAACGAATCTTTACTGCAAAAATGATGTGTTTTTTAAAGTAAAGAGCCGACGTCCTAGATTCTGACCTAAATTAGCTTTAGGAATAGTTCCAGTTAACAGGTCAATTTTTTACCAGTTAACAAGGAAATTGATCTATAAATTGTAAAACTAAATGTGATAATGGCATTCGAAAGTTTTGGAGTTTGCTCTATCTATGTGTTCTCTATTCTCTATTCTCTGTTCTATTTTGGTATCAGAGCCAATTTGGTTCTTTGTCCTAGTTTGGTTCTCTTAGTTTCTCTGTTGCTCACATATATCCATCACTCATTTTCCACTATGTTTCTGAGAGTAGGATGTTTGGCAAACGTGCTGATAACTGCTAATTAGAATGTAAGGCCACTGTCGACACAGTAAGGAGAAAAGGGGAGTCATATGCTTCCATTTCTGAAGGCGTGATAATTAGTCGAGGAGTTTGCAGGTGCACTATTCATTCTTATCTTTGATCCATGGCTGAAAATGTTGATAGATTTATTTTAAGTACCCCAGAAGAAAGGAAACGAGATCATCAGAAATGTTGGGCATTCTTATCTGAATATCTTAATCGCCCTTCAAATATAAATATGTATGATGAAAGGATTGTTTCTCAACAATTTTAACTACAGCCAAACTGGACATTGCCAGAGATTGATATAGATATGATTTATCGTCTTCCTGCATTTCAATTTAAGTCAGCTCAGTTATTTAGATTTACATCTGTAAATATTCCTATCTCTGTCGATCAGTCTGTTTACCAAATACCTCTCATCAAATCTGAATATGTCCAATGGGGTATTGATCATGGTTATAACTACATTCATATTGGAATGATCCAATTTGGAATTAACCCGTGTTTTAGATACCTGTCTGAATCAATTTCAAGATGCTTTGTTAGGAGGATTCCAGAGTCCTTTGAATAATGGTCCTGCTTAGTCTTCATTAGTCCCTAGATACCAAGTTTCTCTCTCAGACCCTTATATCAATGATTTCGTTCAGGCTTTTACCTAGTTTCATGGGTTTGATGTTGTCAGTCAATCACATATCGCCCAATTGCATACTACTATCTGTCTTCGGTTTGTCTCAACCACTATGCCTCCTTTAAATCCTAAGTTGAAATATCGAGCTTTAAAATAAGGAGTTATTGTTGGTCCAGGAAATGTTATTCCTCTTCAAATTGGATTTTCTGAATGTACTCTTCCTCCTGAATGGGATAGTACATATGTCCCACTATCACAAAGATATCCTCAGTTTCATAATCCACCTCAAATACCACAAAATCTTGAACTAGTCAATAAAGCTGATGGTACTAAAAGTTTACAATTTGTAAAACCAAAGCTATCTCGATTAGGTTCTAGTTCTACTTCTAAATCTTCTTATTCTATAAATCCTATGTTTCAAGGAGGTAATGGGATTCCTAGATACTTACAAACTCCAAAAGAGGCTTTACCTTCAAAACTACAATCATCTAAAGCCTCAACTTCAGATTGTGATTTTTGCCAAGCATCTCCAAAGCATTTTGCACTCATATCAAAATATCAAGTTGTTGATTCCGAACATAATGGCCAACATAAAGACTGCCATGAGTGTGTGAAAACAATTATGACTTCAGACTTTAAGAGTTTCATCCTACCAAGAGGAAAATAAGGACACAGAATGTTAATTCCAGAAAGGTATCTTGAGCCTGGAAACTGAAGTATAACCTTTAGAAATGGAACCATGAAATCATATTTTCAATGGTTACAAATGAAGAATCTTACAGAACCTGAATTTGAAGAGTCAGTAAAAATGAAAAATTTTGCTAATTACCAGATCACATGTATGTTGCAAAATCTTGATGATTTAGAAAATTATGTTGTAGAGATTAAAGAGCATATTAAAAAGCTACATACTGGTTATTTAGATACTCTGGGACTGCATCATGAAAATTAGAAAGCATTAAATGATATCTAGTCAAATATGGGTATAAGTTCAAAAGCAATTGAAAATTTTTCTATTGTTCTGAAAAATGAACAGTCTCCTCCCAAATATAGAGAAACTGAACGATCAAGTTATAAGTTGAAGTATCCCATTCTAGGCACTAACCAACCCAAACCGGGACTTAGGAGCCTATTGTTTAAAGGGATGAATTTTCCAAATGAAGAAACTGTGAAAAAGGTTGCTCAGGGAATTACTTTGGCCAAAGAAAAAATTGATTTGATGCAATCTAGGTTGGAAGCTCTTCCATATGTGAGAAATTTGCCAAAAGGTTATGTCAGCCTTAGAGACCAGTTTTATAGGCAAGAAAAAGCTATTCACATGTACTCATCATCCATGTATGATGAAGATGGAAATTTGAAAACTGAGATAAGAATCCCTGGAGTTAAAATAGAAGGAGAAAGAAGTAAGAGACCAAGAGAAGATACTTTTTCCTTTACTAATAAATCTCCTAAAAGAGAAGACCAGCAAAAGAAAACTTATGCATTTTCTAAATATGCTAGCACTTTGGAAAATATCAATGTCAGATTTGAAAATAATGCACAAAATGGGTATGGAAATTCTTTATTGTTTAATATAGACTATTTATCTCATGATAATGTTCTAGAAGTCTTCCAAAATGCACATGCATGGGCTTTACAAGGGAAAGCAGAATCAAAAGCCTCATGGTCAGATATTTCTACACAAATAACTTGGGCTTTTACTGGCATTCTGAAATTATGGTGGGAACATATCCCAGAAGGAGATAAAAAATGCAATCATAGAGAATGATGATCCTTTGCAAACTATATTTGAAGCTTTAGTTCGTGAATTTCTTGGAGCTTTTCCAACTGATTCCTCCCACCATTATCAGTTATTTCTATAACAAAAGCTCTGTGACATTGATCAGTTTCCAGAATATTATTGTACCATGCAATCACTCCTATATAGAACAACTGATCCCCATAATGTAGCATACCTGAGGTATTATGTTGCTTCATTGCCTGGTAGGATTCCATAATTGATTGAATCTTATTTGCAGACAAACAATGTACAAATTGAAGCTTTGTATTTTTATTCATTAAATTAGCATGTTGTCACTATATTATAGAAGGAATGTGCTGCAGCAAAAGTGAAGAAAAATTTAAAAAAAAAAGATGAATTTTAGTGAGAAACTGTGAAATAATTTCAATAAGACTTATGATTTTGGTTGTCACAAATTCAAGCAAAAGAAAAAGAAGCATGTTAGTAAATCTTGTAACTGTGATATGCCCAAGGAGTCTTATCGCAAAGGAAGTTTCTATCCTAAGAAGTATTCTCCAAGATAGAAATTTGGTCGCAAAAGGTATGTTTTCAGAAGAAGAAATAAACCTTCTGATAAGCCAAAATGTTTTATTTGTTTAAAAGAAGGACACTTTGCAAACAAATGCCAGGAGAAGAAAGGAAAAAATCAACTGAAAATTATGGATATTTTCACCACCATTCACAAGCCAGATGAATGGGATCTCATGTCTCATTCTGGAGGAGAATATTTTGAAATCTCAAGTTCAGAAGATGAGTCTGATGTTTGTGCAATAAAATTGATAATCTCCATGTCATGACAGAGTCTGATTCTGATGAAACTTTTGTGTCTGAATGCAAAATGTTTCGTTATGATCCTGTGCAGAATCAGATAGATGATGTCAAATGACAACTTGCTAATTTGCAGTCAGGACAATTCACAGTTAAAATAATATTGCAAGAAATGTTGAAGACTTTGGAAGACCATCTTCCAAGAAAATCAACAGTCGACATGTTTGTTAAAGAAGAGTCTGATACTGAAGAAGAAGGCTAGTTTTTACAACAAATTCCTGCTGAACCTAGAAATGAAAATGAAGAAGAAAAGTTGCTAAAGCATGTTGAAAGACTTGAAAAGTCAATGCAAGAAAGCCGGAAACAAATGATGCTTCTTTCTACAAAGCTTCAAGAAGACATGGTTGCTTATGAAAATTGCACTTCAAAATTGTCTCGATTACTATTGAATAAAGCCAATCAAGATTCAGTAGATAAATCCAAAAATATTGAACTTGCAAAAATTCATAGTATTGGTGACCGAGTGGTAATACCAATACAAATAAAGTTGGAAGGTTTGAAAGCTTATACTCTTGATGCTCAAATTGATACTGGTGCCATGAGCAGTTGTTGCAAGCATGGTGCAATCCCTGAGTATTTTTGGCAGCCTACAAAAATAATGTTTAAAGTTGTCAATAAGGAGTCAATAGAAATTAGTCATATTGCACCTGATTTTCCTGTTTATATGGGCTCAGTTTTGAAATTTGTCACTTTGTACATTTTTGATTTAGGGTCTGATGTCCTGCTTGGACAAGATTTTCTGAAAAAACATTTTCCAGTAACGTTTACTCATGATTCCTTAATTTTGAGCTCTTCTAAAGAAAAAGTCATCTTGCCATCAAAGAGTGACTACAAAGTTGTTATTGAACCATATCAGCCTGAATTAGCTCAACATTCCCTGAATGATCTAATCAAAATCCATAAAATTGTCAAGAAATGTCGAAATACATGGAGAAAAAACACTTTCAGGCGTGGTAGAAAAGTTGAAAAAAGATTGCACTGCAAGTCATCCAGATGCATTCTGGACTAGAGAAAAGTATTTTGTGAATTTTCCTTACAAAGAAGGCTTCTCTGCTAAGCCACAAAAATCATCTGCTAATTACATGAGCCCATCATAACAAGAACTGTGTAAGAAGGAGATCACACAATTGTTGGAACAAGGATTGATAGAGCCATGCAAGAACCCTTGGGCCTATCCAGCATTCTATGTCAATAAGCATAGTGAGAAGAAGAGAGGAAAAAAGAGGTTAGTAATTAATTATAAAGAATTGAACGAAGCATTGCTACCA
The DNA here is from genome assembly GCA_034641835.2 of Pinus albicaulis. NCBI lineage: Eukaryota > Viridiplantae > Streptophyta > Pinopsida > Pinales > Pinaceae > Pinus > Pinus albicaulis. Next base: position 692,831,080 of record CM076572.1, on the reverse strand, counting down.
ATCAGGTATCCTCTTCCAAATAAAGAGCTCCTTTTAGCAAAGATTGCCAATGCAAATGTTTTTAGCAAATTTGATTTAAAAAGTGGATTTTGGAAAATTGGTATTGTTCCTGAAGACAGATATAAAACACCTTTTGTTGTCCCTCATGGGCAATATATGTGGAAATTTATGCCATTTGGGCTAAAGAATGCACCTTCAGAATTCCAAAAATGTATGGAAGATATATTTGGAGGAGTTGAATTTGTAATTGTATATATTGATGATTTGCTAGTTTTTAGCAGAGATGTAGCATAGCACAAGATTCATCTAGAGAAATTTTATGATCTTCCACATAAACATGGTTTGGTTCTATCTGATTCTGAAGAAAAATTCCAGATAGGCAAAGTCTCCATATACTATCTTGGTCTACATATTTCCCAAGGTCGTGTACAACTTCAACCTCATATTTTGACCAGCCTTTTAAAGTTTCCAGATCAATTAAATGATGTAAAAATGGTGCAGAGATTCCTTGGCTTCTTGAATTATGTTCGACAGTTTTATGAACAGCAAGCTAAAGATACAAGGATTATACAACAAAGATTGAAGCCAGGAACTACTTGGACTAATGAAATGACTGCAGCAGTTAGGAATATCAAAACAAAGATCCAGTGTCTTCCAAGATTGAAACTTCCTGATTCTAATCGTGTGTTTATCCTTGAAACATATGCATCAGACCATACCTGGGCAGCAGTATTCCAACTCCTACTCCAGATGCATCACACTCCAAGAAAAATGGCTTGGTAAAATCAAGGAGTGAAAGTACTAGGAAGCTACTCATGACCTTCTAGAGGCGGTCAAAAGCCTCCTATGTTGTGGGGGTCCAATTGAATTCTCCCTTCCGGGTAAAATCTGTGAGGGGCGTAGCTAGCTGAGAGAAGCCCTTCACGATCTTCTTGTGATAAGTGCAGATTCGTAAAAATCCCCACAACTTGGTGACATTCCTGGACTTTGGCCATTCTCTGATTACCCTGATATTCTCCTCGTGCACCCACACACCATCTTCCCCTATAATTTTTCCCAAGTATAGCATCTCGGTTAGCCCAAAATCACACTTGGACAGCTTGGTGTAAAACTTATACTCCTAAAAAATATGCAGCACTGCCTCCACATGTTACAAATGCTCCTCCCATGTCCGACTATATATCAGAATGTCATCGAAAAGTACTAGCACAAACTTGCATAGTTGGCCATGAAAAACGTGGTTCATACAAGACTGGAAGGTGGCTGGAGCATTGGTTAACCCAAAGGGCATCACCAAAAACCAAAGTGCCCATAATGGCACTTGAACGTTGTCTTGGGGAAATCCTTGTCCCTCACTCGAATCTGGTGGTACCCTAATCTCAAATATATTTTGGAGAATAACTTATTCCCCCCTCAACTCATCCATTAGCTCATCTATTCATAGAATGTGGTATCAGTTCTTAATTGTCTTCTTATTCAGGGCCCATAATCAATACACATTCTCAGTGTATCGTCCTTCTTCTTCATTAAGAAAAATAATGAAGCAAAGTGGCTCGAACTCAGTAGAATGTGACCCAAGGAAAAAATATCATGTATGGCCCTCTCGATCTTATCCAAATATTCCTTGGGGTGCTTACATGGAGTTGATATCATGACCAAAATTCTAGGCTCTAACTCAATGGTGTTCTCAAATCCTCCGTTAGGTGGCTGCCCTAGTGGAATGTCCTCAAAAACCGTGGAATATCGGTCGAGGATGGCCTATACTTCTGGGTGTGTGGGTCTAGCTATACCATATTCCTTTGAGGTCTTAAACTCAATTTCCCACTCTATGTCTCCCCATCTGAATTATGCCTCCATCCTATGCACAGAGACTGTAAGAGGTGGGTATGAACACATACCCCTAAGCATCAATGGTTTCTTGTTCTTATCCAGGAACTCCATCTCCAGCTTCTGCCAATATGTAGTGACTCTACCAAGGGTGAAGAGCCATTAGATCCCCAACACTATGTTTGTGTCCAGAATTTTGACCTCAAAGAAAAGATCTATCACTGATTAAGTCCCCATGCTCACTCTTAAGGTTGGAACATAATGCATGCACTACATGGTCCTAGCTCCTGATACTAGCACATAGAATCCATCAAACCACTATGTCTAGATGTCCCTTCTCTGAACCATCTAAGCATCGATGAATTTGTGCGTGGCACCACTGTCCAAAAACACTGAGACACGATGTCCCTGAACTGTCTCCCTGATCTGTAGTGTCAGATATTTGGGTACCCCAGGTAACGAGGCAAGGACCCCTCTGGTCGGTGAAAATTTTGATACTCTTGCTACTAGTGGGGGTGGAGGTGGAGGCCCATCCTCCTGTGATGTTGCATTGTCTTCACCTCCCCTCTCAAAGAGTGTCTCCTCTTCTCCCTCGCTTCCCAAGAAGACCTCGATGTAGTGTGCCTTCCCTCCGGCACACCTGTGACCTGACGCCCATGGATCTTGGCATGTGAATCAAAGCTTCTTCCTCATCAAATATCTCCTAGTGTCATCTTCTAATGGTCCCCGAACCTAGTTCCCTCTTGGGGGTGGAGTTCTCGCATCCCTTCCTCTCTGCTGGAAGGTTGGTCTATTGGGCATAGGGGCCCTAGCCCTTAGCAATGCATCCTGAAGGTCCCTTTTCCTCCCAACTGTGTCCTGGAGCGTAGTAGGTTGAGTTGACCTCACCAAATCACAAAATTTCTTTGCTAACCCATCTTTGAACATAAAAATACTCCTAGTTTCCAATCGATCTAGAACCATCACTAATGGCCTCAAGAAATCAGAATTACATGTCTTCGGGCTCCCTTTTTTCTTGAGTTTAGTTAGCTCTCCAAATTTCTCTTCAGGGTCCTTCTTGTCAAATCTCTCCATCACTCTCCTTGTGAAGTCATCATACAATTTCACACCTGTGTGACCCAACGTATCGAACCAATGAAACCACCAATCATGGGCTTCTCCCTCCAGGTGAAGCGTAGCCACCTTGATGGCCTCAACCTCTATCATTTGATTGAGATGGAAATAGATGTCCATCTTCTCCACCCATGCTTTAGTTGAGCTGTTTAAAGACCCATCAAATGTCGGAAGGAACAACATTCCAACAGTATGATGCAAATCATTCCCCTATGTGTACCCTCCTCCTCTTACCTGAACTTTTGGTTTGGTTTTGTTCTTCAGCTGGAAAAACTCATTGAAGGTGATGGCCCTTCTGAATTCTATCCCATAGGATTGGTACTACACGAAGAACTCCCATAATTAATATCCTCTGGCTCCTGTTGTCATAATGTCCACAAAGCTAGGAACGTGAGAATGGTGGAATGTGGTGGGGTGTAAGGTATGAACAATAAGGTAGTTTGAGGGCTTTCCTGGTGATGCAAAGTGCCAAACCCTTCTCCAATCTAGAATTCCCCTTGAATTCCCTTCCCCTTGCAGCCATTGTTGAGTTTCTTCCCCATCTCCTTAATAATCTTGGAGAGGTCTTGTACAACTTTCAGAAGAAGGTGGGAAAATTCCTTCTCCTCATTCCTCCCATCATCTATGTGCACCATATCTCTCTCTACAAGCTCTAGAACCCTGTCAACCTGATCTGAAATGATTTCAAGCGTCCTTTCTCTACTCATGTATCTCTACCTCCGGTAATTCATGTTATTTCTGTCTTCCGGTGTCATAGACTGCATGATCCATAGGCTAAGCCAAGTCTATGAGCTCTGATACCACTGCAATATACCAAATCAGAAATAAATAGTAATATAAAACACAATATACTAAAAAATACAACAACAAAAATTACACCATTAAAACACAAAAAATGGAGCCAAAATCACTGCTTATCCACTTTATTAATATATTGGGAAATAGTACAAATAAGGTGTTGGAAGGTTGGCACCTGGGCCTGCTCAAGGCTGGTTGAAGAACAATCAAACCCAAGAAAAAAATTCAGCTAAAAGTGCCTTTGGGTGGCTCAGTCTCCGTGCTACCTAGCTCAGAAATGATGTTGTTGGCTGAATTCAGACTACTATTTAGGTTTCTTCCCTTTCTCAGAAAATTCCTAGAATTGGACACCAGACTCTCCTCAACAAACCCACAAAATCCCGTGAAGGGTTTGCTGAAAGCTCGAGCCTGAAAATTAGCCCCATTAGGCTTGGCTCATTGAATTGATAGGAAATTCAAACCACTGGAGGAATCTGCTAGTAAATGCCTCCTAAATACTACAAAAATCGATGGTAGGAGGTGGCTAGCCTCCCCTCCAAATCTCCTATTGAAACCGCTCTTCTCTCCACCCTTCCAGTACCAACACCCAACTACACTGTACATTCCTTCCTGCCTCTATGCAGTCCTGAAGGGACTGCACTATCTCCTCGAGATGCTGATGGATAATTCTCCTACCAAATTCAGAACCCCTCTCCTTAGCGGGCACTCGAAGTGCCTCGAGGCAGAGGTTGAGATCTTCGCTTGATCATCTCGTGTGCTAAGTAGCACTGAAAACTTAGCTCTATGACTCAAGCATGCTAAGTCAAACTGACAAGAATAAATAATTTGAATGAATGAGGAATGATGCCTTCCTTCTTCCTTTTTTCCATTAAGGCTCAATGCATTCCTTGGGCCCCACCTTGCCCTGTGCTGCCTCTCCTTGACCCAGCCATGTGCTACCTTCCTCCAACCACTCATACGATGCCTACTTCGTGCCCCCTCCATGCTTCCACCTAAGGCCAAATTGACCCCACCTATAGAGCCGCAATTTTCCCTTACTGAATTTACGAAAAGGCTTTATTTTGGACAAAAGTTATTTGTGGGTCCCCAACCCACTTTATTTATATTCTGCCCAACATTAGGAAATGTAAAAATTAATAAAAATTAATATTCCAATTAGCTAAGCTACTAATTTGGAATATTACAGTGGTACTCATAATTTTGAGAGAGGGGAAAATTGAGGAGAGGGGTGGACCTAATATTAGGAGAGAGCCCACAGAGGAAATTCTTGATTACATAACAAAGTGGCAGAATTTATAACGATATAGAGGGATCATATTCATGTGCATGTGCATGGAGAGATAGCTAGCTATGAAGGGGAAGCCTCACCTCAAAGAACCTCCCTCTGAGATCCTGAAGTATTGGTAGAGTGGATACGATGGACACCAAACATGGGTAATAAATGAGGTGGATCCAATCAATATTTGTAGAAAATATATTTGTATAGGAAGATGAAATTCCTCTTAGGGAACACACTAATAAATAACAAGGAGTCTATAAGGGACCTATTACAAACTTTAAATCGCATGCATGGACACATGAAACATTATTATTATAGACTGGAAATGATGAATCACACACAAGTGAGAAAAAAAAATCATCTTGGTATCCCTCAAACAAATACTATACCCTCAACATAACTAACTAACCCTATCCTAGTTATTGCCTTGAATTTGTAACCACTCCCATGACTCTATGATGGATCAAGTTTATGTAATTATCTTTGCATTTGACTATGTTTATGGCTAGATAGGTTAATGTCCTAGTATAGACTTGTTTCATGTTAATATTTTTATTGTTCAGTCATCTCTTTTGTCCCTTGAAAGGGTACAATTTTGGTTGTGGTCCAATCTCCCATGCAAGAGAAAGACTTATGTAAACATTTGATGTAAATTTTTGATTCCGAAGCTAATTGAATTAACCTAAAAAAAAGGTTCACACAACTCATCCACTGAAAAGAAAAAAATATATAACATATTTGCTAAATTACATATATTTTTATAATATCATAATGAAGAGAAAAATAAATATTCATAAGAGAAGGGCAAAAGAAATCATCAATGCATGATTCATTTTATTCATTTTTAATTTAAATAACATATATTATTATTATATTATAATGAAAAGACAAATAATTAATTAATTTAAATTATAAATGAAAATGAGAATATATTATTGTTTATGTTGATAGGAATGTTTATTTTGGAATAAGGCTTCCAGAATTTTAATTTAATTATGAATAATTACTAAGTGGATGGTAGGTATTTAACCTCCATATAATATTCTACAATAGTTTTAGTAGTATACAAAAATCAAAAGTTGATATTTATCTTCAAATAAGTTATGCCATTTTTGGTATTTTAATTAAATTGATTAATTTAAAAAAATTTCATATGAACAAGAGTCATATGAAACGAGTTATGATTTTTTTGATCATGTGGTACTGATAAGCCATGGTATTTTTTGTAATGTTCCCTCCCATCCCCTTATGCCATACAAGCTATATTAGAGGTGCTACTTATGTTTAATCCGATCTCCATAGTTCTGTCATGGCAATGGGGTCACAAAATTTCTCATTTTTCAACTTCTTAAAAACTAAAAATCATTACCACCATCATTTTCAGCTCGTTGAGATATTTTCAATGATATAAATTTTATTGAAATCTGACACTCGGATCAAAAGTTACAACCATTTAAATTTCTTCCAATAAACCCTCACCATGTCTTTAAGGTAGTGCCATGTGGCACTCATGTGGTGCCCACGTGGAAACCCCACCTCACCAAGGTGTTCCATGTCACTACCTTTATATTCATGGTGTGCCCCCTGGCCTTCCGTCGTGCCATACACCACATCACATTGTTAGGGCCCACTGAACTGGCCCTGAATAGGATGATTGAGACTTTGGGCCCGAAGTGTCCATGAAACCATTAAACACCCCCAAGAAATCTTGGGCCTCAAACAAAGATTGGGTCAAACTACACTTTGCGCCACTTGATATGGATTTGAATGGTTGCTTGGGACTTTAGCTACGCAAGCCATTTGATGCATTTACAACTAACAGTGGGTTTGTACTCCCGAATTTGTGGCCTGAACCCAACCTCTGATTTTGCATGGTTTTGTAAGGATAAATTTCTTCATTAAGTTTCTATTGAACCAACTAACCAATGTTTTCACACCTCAGTATGTAGACAAAGGTTTTTCCTCGACTTTTTTTACTAGCTTGTGAACCACATTCTAAGCCTACCCAAACTTCTCCTAGTCTGCCTTAGCCATGAAGACTTTATTTGCTACACCTCATCCATCAACTCTCCCTGTTGGTTTTACATACTAAAATTTATCTTTCGAGGCTTCATAGAGTTCACTCCATAACTCCAACTATTCTAAATTTCCAGTAAAATGTACAGGTCATCATACATATAGATATAAATTAATAGAGTTACAGGGATGCTCAACCAACTCCTAATCACATGTACATTTGTATATTTCATTCATTCATCATAGTTCAAGCACCCAAAACATGTAAATTACTCAATAAAAATACATGCCAAAATACCAAGTTCATCCACTCAATGAAGTAACAACACCAAGAATCATAAGTTAAACCACATATCTTGTATTATATAAAGCACTATCAACCGAGATTGGGAATCTAACTCTCGATCCAACTATTAGATGACTACAGTGCAAATATTTATTGAAGTTAACCACCCTGATCAATTTTTAGAGCTTGAGGAGGAGTTCTCAAATGAAGTAACTAGTTAGTTTACAAAATCAAATATTCCAGAGATATCACCATCTCCACCCTTTGTACCTAGGGAAAAATTTCATCAGTGTTTGCACCCTAAACCGGGAGTCCAAAGCTCACTAAAAACCATTGTTGACATGAAACCAAGCATGGGAATACACCATGGAAACTTTACAACTATGAATCCAAAGGATCTGAGTCTCCAAAACCGAGAATCCAAAGAATATCCTCCCTTCACCCAAGATACATCCACTCCATCCTTCAATGTGTATACCCAACATGCCACTTCTAGTAATGTCTGTTAGTGAACTCCTTACACACTCTCATCTACAAGATTTTATCCCCTCCTACTGATGTTTGAGTTATCTCTGTTTTTGTCCATAATTCACCTCCAACTTGCTCACGTTGCACCCTTCATGCCTCCTGCATTCACTTGGCAAAATTTCCTCCTCTACCTCCTTTTACCCACCAATGCAATTCATTTCTTTTAATGTTTTTGTCCTTTTTTCTTGTGGATTTCCCCAAGAGGGGTATGGATAGTACTTCCTTTTTGGAAGCCCATACACTTCCTCTGAAACTATTAATTTTAGTAAGATTCATTTTTAAATCCTACCAACTAGCCCATGACAGTCATTAAATAGCCAATTTCCTCCAATTTCCATAGCAATATCCTTCCCAAACCTCTAAAATTTGCATCCCATTTGTTAGCTAGTTAATTGTGATTACATTTCCACAATATAAATTAAATTGATATTTATAAACTTCTACAAGATGGAATTTAAACAAAAAGGGTTGTCACAAACCCCACCCACTTGGAGGGACACCATTCTTGGTGTTATATACCTGAATATGATTACGAGCATGCTTTAAACGAAGCATGAAAGAACATTGTGAGATTTATATACACAACTATATAAATCAATTTACATTCATATTTACATTTTCTTAGACATCAAAAAAAAAATGGGTAGGACACCTGCTTTTCATCGACCATATCCCATGTGGATTTATTGGGCACAAAGTGCCTCCACTACACGTTGACTTGCTTGATTACTCAATTCTAGAGCATGATCTTCCTCAAATATAGGAATCACAAAGGTTCTGACTAAAACTCTCCCTCTGGTTATAACTATATCATTGGTCATTAAATCACATGATTAGCATCCTATACACACCTTTTAAGTAAAGAAACATGGAAAACATTATGATTTTTTACCGTAGGAGGTAAGTCCAATCTATATGCCACTAGTCCTACTCTTTTTAAAACCTGAAATGGACCACACAAATGTGGTTCCAACTTGGAAAAAGACCCAACCTTCAGAGAGATTTTCTTGGCTTTAACTCTTAGCTAGACTTGCTCTCCTATTTTAAACTCTTTATGTACTATATGATGGTTCGCATAGCTCTTCTGCCTATATTCATCCACCTTCAAATTCTACAATATGGTCACCATTTCTTGTTCCATATCCTTCACCATTTAAGGCTCAATATGGAACCTATTTACCAAATCATTCCATTTGATAGGAGTGTTGTACTTCCTTCTCTAAAGAGTCTCAAATGGACTCATCTTTAGGGATTCTTGGTACCCAATGTTATAAGAAAACTCCACCAGTGGAACAAAATCTTCCCACTTCCTTGGATGGTGCATGACATACATTTGGAGAATGTCTTCCAACACTCTATTTATCCTCTTAGTATTCCCACCTGTTTGTGGATGTTAGGATGTATTAAATTTTAATTTTGTCCCTACGCCAACAAACAATTCTTTCCAAAAATTTGAAGTAAATTTTGCATTTGAGTCTGACTCTAGTTTTCTTGGGTACTCCATGTAATCTCACAATCTCTTTAATGAATAATTTAGCTACATCACTTGTTATATAAGTGTATTTTACAGCTACAAATTGCACTACCTCACTCAACTTATCCACTGCAGCCATGATTGCATCATGTTGCTTGGTTGTCCTTAATAAAACTGAAATAAAATCCATCAAAATCACTTCCCATTTCCAGGATTGGTTATATTAGTATTGGTGGATGTTTTCATTCAACTCTTACTTGTTTACATTCTATGCATTTGGACATAAATTCAACCACATATGTTTTTAAACCGGGCCAATAATATGATCTCTTGATGGATGCTAACATCTTTTGATACCCCTAGTGACCAGAGTATGGATTTTTATGAAATTCATTTAATATGAGTTTCCTCAAGCCACTCTAACAAGGAATATATATCCTTCTTTTAAAGTAAACCATCCTCTAATATGAATACATTCACATTTCTCTCACCTTTTGGATCTTGCTGCAATTCTTCTTTTACTTACGGGTACCTCTTGTCTTGTCATTCAAACTCTTTAATCTTTTATTGCAAATTTGTTCCATATGAACTCACTGCTATATGGGACAATTTTAATCTCCTACTAAGTGCATCGACGTCTTTGTTCTCCTTTCCGTTTATATATTTAATTCGAAACTCAAATTCGCTAGTTAAGGCTAGCAACCTAGCTTTCTTGTCATTTAACTTAGGTTGGTCAACTAAATACTTTAGAACCCCGTGATATTTGATTAGAGTGAACATATTTCGAAGGAGATAATGTATCCACATCTTCAGTGTATGAAAAATGGAATCCAATTCTAAATCATGAGTCACAGAGTTTTTCTTGTGCTCATTAAATTTTCCAAATTCATAGCAAACCACTTGGACTTCCCACATTAGGACTCCGCCAACTCCTTCATTGCAGACATATGTGCATACCAAAGTATTTTTTTAAGTCCACTATTCTTAGCACTAGCGCATGGGTCATGTTTTTTATTTATAGACATATCTAGGCTCGAGATCTATGCCAAAGCATCTAAATGAGGATTTATTTAAATGGATGATCAATGACTCAAAACATTCACATGTATATAACCCAAATATTTTAAATATTTCTCAAAGTGGCAATTCTATTACTAACAACATGCAATATTTAAATGTTTATGATAAGTGAAAAATAAGGTATCTAATAATTAAATATCCTTCATGAATATTTATATTATCAAGTAAAGAAGAGGATTATAGAAATACTTATATAGCTAATGCTTATATATTTGAGAGATGACAAAAGGAAATAATATTAAGATGCAAAGGTACTAATTTAAACAAACTATTTAATTAGTTAATCTCAGTGATGATAATAACTTTGCAGGGGCTATCAGGGAGTTCAAAACACAACCTAGCCTTACCAAAAAAATTTATATTACCTCAAACATATGAAGAATAACATAAATGATAACATAAAGGAGACTCACATGAACATAAATGCTGCTAAGAACTGAAGCCAAAAGCCTTTGAATCTTTCAGACTAATGATATAAAAATACATAGACCAATATATATTGATGTTTAAAATATCACACTAAATTTTAGGAACTGTTCATGAATGATGTTTGAAATAAACTAGTCAAATTTAAAAAGAACAAATGAATTTTTACCAAATCAAAATATTGGCATGAACCCTAAGATGACTTCATCAACCCATTCATCACTATGGTAGCCTAAAAGACAACACGCCATAGAAATTACTTGTCTGGAAATTTTTGGAAAGGTTGTTGAAGAATAAGTTGGATTATGACGAGGTAATTCAAAACCTTATGGCATAAAATACTCAAAGATACTAGCTCGTTGTTGAAAGGTAAGTCTCTGGTAGATTTCCATCAATGAATGAACTGAAAATGTGTGAAGGGAACTTGGAGTATTAATTTGCAAGGCCTGGAAAATATATTTTGGGGTTATGGAGAACAAGGATTCACCATTTCTGGATACTATTTCTCTCTGGTTGGGTAGATAACGATTTTCACACCAAGAAAAAAATTCAGGGAAATCATGAGTTTGGGAGAAAAAAATTGAGGTAACATGGATTCCCAAAAGCTGAATTCATCACTAACATCCTCAAATTTTTGAAATTCCCACTTTTGTAGTTCATATAATTCATTTTCACATTTGGTTTCTATGATTTCGAAATCAACATCTACCGGAGGGAATTCATCTAAATTAGGGAAAGGGGGAAGCATTGGTTTTTCATCAATAATCGTATCTTTTCCCTTCTGACTATTCATTTTTAATAAAGAGGAAAACAAATAATTTAGAGTACCCAGTGATATGCTGGCTAATTGACATGGTCAACTATGAAATTCATAAGTATTTTTTCAATGATAACCTCTGCAAATACTGGTGAAATCAAGGAAATGATATGGTTGATAGATGATAAATTAGTTTAGCAGATGATTTTGGATAGCTGTTAGTGAATTTAATAGTTTACGCGTTGAAAAAACTAGCGAAACGTTGGTGGGAGTGAATTTAATAAATTAATGTTTAAATCATTAAATTATTAGAGGAAATGGTGGGGGTTAATTTGGTAGTTATTTGGCAGAAGGGATAAAATGGAGAAAGTGATAGAAGAGGGAAAACTTAGGTGGAAAGGGGGGGGGGGGGGGTGGTAAGTTTTATTTGAGAAGGGGGGTCCCACAATAGCTTAGAGCCTGACATGTAATGATGGGTGGTTTTTATTAAATATGTTTTCAGAACCCCACCCCCCTGGTTAAAATTCGGGAGTGCGGGGGTGTGCAATCTATTATCAACCATTGATTGCGACAAAAGTAGTAAACGCCATTGCAACTTGCAAAAATGATATTTGTTTGTGACTTATTGATATAATCCACTAAATAAACCTTATTTTCTCTTAAATTTAAATTAAAGCGAAATTTATAGAAATATGCCCAACGTTATTACAAAGTACAAATATTTTTATTTTTATTTTTAAATATACAATTTAAAAATAAATTGTATGGGTAAAAAATAGTTACGACAGATCATTAGATACTTCAACTTCTCAAATAATACAACACATTTCACTATCCACTAAAATGTTCACCCTTTCTTTTGAAATTCCATAATTGGATAGCCAATATTGGAGAAATTTTTAATGAATATTATGTAGTAGCCCGCCAATCCCATAAATGGCCTAACTTGAACCACATTTCTTGGTGTTGGCCATTCCATGATTTTGTTAACTTTCTTCGGGTCCAATACTACACCCTCATTTGAGACTACATGTCCCAAATACTAAATCTGAGATTAAAAGAACTGACATTTGCTAAGCTTTGCATGGAGCTTATTCTCCCTTAACAGTTGGAAAAAAACAACTAAATGTTCTTCATGCTCTTCTTTGGTTTTTGAATAAACCAATATCTCATCCACAATATCCAATACGAAAGTATTTTCTAGATACAAACTAGGCACATTATTCATGAAACATATAAAAGTAGCAGGTGCATTGGTAAACCCAAAGGGCACAAAAATGAATTTTTAATGACCATACCTTGTTTGGAATGTTTTTTTATAGATGTATTCATCTTTAATACAAACCTAGTGATACCCACACTTCAAATAAATTTTTGAAAATACTATCATTCTCCATAGTTGATCAAACAAATCAGTGTTGCATGGAAATAGGTATCTATTCATTACGGTGACTTTATTAAGCTTCATGTAGTATATGGAAAGCCTTAACATTCCAACCTTTTTCTTCATGAACAAGATCGATGCTCCCCACGATGACACACTCGACCTAATGTAACCATTGTCCAAAATTACCTTTAACTGTAGTTTTATCTCAACCAATAATTGCATATTCATTCTATATGGTTTTGGATGTTGGCATTGTCCCAGGTAACAATTCAATTGAAAAACCCACTTCTTAGTGTGGGGGTAAACCAGGAACTTCTTCAAGAAATACATCTACAAATCATTTTAGTATTGGATGTTCCAATGTGTTATTATCACTATCCCTTGTGGGAAAACCGTTTATTTGAACAATAAATAATTTACATCTTGTTCCACTACAATGATTTTATTGCATCATTGATATGATTCAGGTTGATAGGTTTTTTTTCATTCCTCGTATCACTGGTCTTTCACCACCCTCACTGAGGCATTCCATCGATTTTTAGAAACAATCAACCTATGTCATATGAAAGGCCAGCCATTCCATTCCAATAACATTGGTGTACACTCCCATAGGATATATATTAAAATTCATCACTATTGGCATGATTCCCAACTCAAAGGGACATGACCTTATTATATGCTCCATGTGTTGGTTTTTCCATGTTGCTAATTAAAATAGGCACAAATCTAAGTGCACTTAGTTTTTCACTACACATATTTCAATGATAGACAGACTTATGTAACTATAGTTTGAACCAACATCAATCAAAATCAAAATGTACTAAGTTCCAAGCGTACCTTCCATTTTGATGACCAATGCTTGAATATTAACATGTATATTGTCCATGACAACGTAAATAATGGGCACATTATGGGTTGTGTCCCTCACTTTCTAAGCTTCTTTCAAGTTGTACAGTATCTTACCATCTCTATTTAGCTAGGGAAAGTTCCTTTTCCTATGATCTTATCCACAATTCCAACATCTCAGTGATTCTCCAACATATTATTGGAATTCCTCACACATGAATTGAGCGTATTATTCTCTATCAGTGTTTATAATTCGTTGTCGGGGTTGATTTTTATTATTTTCAATTAATCTCTCTTTATCTTTTCTAGGTTTCTATCTTATAATTCCATGCTTAGTACCTTTAAAATTGAGGTTCCTTTTTGCTTTCCACTCATTCCTATATTTTTCTTGGTATTTGGATTGCTTATAACAAAATTTCATTTTTCTGATAGCATCTTCAAGATTTTGTGGCTCATCAAACTCAACTTGGTCCTTGAATATTTATGGCATCCCACTAATACACCTATGTACCTTTTCCTTGTAATCTTTTAGGTAGGGCACATATGTCAACATTTTAAAAAAATTATTGTATACCATTCATCTGCCTGTTGCCTTAGTTTGAGATCATAAAAATCCTTAGCCTTATTGTCATAATACCATTGAGACATGTATTTTTCTTTGAAATACTTTTCAAAGTCTTTACAAGATAAATATTCCTCCCAGATGTTCTTTGCATTCTTTAAATCCTCCTACAAAATGTCTGCCTTGCCTTTCAGGTTAAAGGTGACCACTTTGACTTCGTTGTTTTTAGGGTAGATGTGGAATGTAAAGAACTTATTCATCCCAAGTAGCCATGGTTCTACATCCTCTACATTATTTACCTCACCATCAAATGTAGGAAGCTTTTCCTTCTAGAGGCACATAGTATTTTTATGGAGCCATGATCGTAAATTCTAATAGTGGCCATCACACTAGGAGCCATGCCACTAGGAGCACATTGTATTTTTATTTCCTTCTTTGATGATGGTACATTCTAATAGTGGCATCAAATTGTTGGCCATGATTTCTTTTCCTCCTTTCTATAGTACTCTATAGAGTACCTCCCTCCACTAAATACTCACTTGAAAGTATTTGCATCTTTATGGACCCAATTCCCTCTGCACCATTAGCCCTCAACTCTTGTCTTTCCTGTCCTAAATAAATCTATTTTAATTTGTAATTGGATCCTAGCTTATGCTACCTTTGTCTCTACAAATATGCCATGTTTCATAGTATTACTGCATTTACTTCATCTTGTTTCTCCTGAGATCTAACAATCCTCTCATTGTTAGCCTTATAAATCCTCAATGCAGTCTTAAAAATTATCAATATATCCATCCAATCAGGAGATCTCGCCTCTATTCTCGTCTCAACTAATTCTTCCTCAGGCCCATGTCGTGACCTATCACTGCTATACTACACCATTCTATTGTTCATTCTTCATACCCTTGTTTTTTTTTCCTTGTTGTTTTATTATGTGCTATCACACACAAACAATTGTTGGCCACTCAAAAATTTCAACAACATATTCATTATCACCTTGGTAATTGGTAATCTTTCCATAAGCACATCGCTATGAGGCTATCTAAAACATCTAGTTCAAAGTTAGTGCGTCTGTCAAAATAACTAAAAATATTAGAAACATCATTGCAGTTAACATGCAATCAAAAAATAAAATACTCTAAGAAATGTGCCACAATATTCACATTCAACTCCTACACTCCATACTATAACTCTTTAATTATATTCTATTAGGCCTACTTTAATTATTACAGAGCCCATTAAGTTCCAATCATTATACCATGCTTTGATTCTACTCTATAACATTCCATCCCATCCCCTTGGGCCATAAAAATTATATGAGAGGTGTTAATTATGTTTAACCCAACATCCGTAGTCTTGTCATGTAAATTGGGTCACAAAGTTTCTATTTTTTCAACTTAAAAAATAAAAACCAAAACCACCATCGCATCTGGATTGTTAAGAAATTTTTTGTGATATAAATTTTATCGAAATATGACACCTGATCAAAATTTGTGTACCTTTAAATTTTGGCCAATAAACCTTGAATAAACCTCACCACATCTGTTAAGGTACTACCATGTGGCACCCACATGGAAACCCCACCTCACCAAGGTGGTTCACGTCACCTCCTTTATATCCATTCCATTCCATACACCGCATGACTTTGTTAGGGCCCACCAAACTATTCTTGAATGGGCCGATTAGTAATTCGGGCATGAAGTGTTCATGCAACCACTAAACACCATCGGGAAAGTTCGAGCCTTGAACAAAGTTCAAGCCCAACTACATTAGGCCCCACTTTAACTGTCTTCAAATGGTTTCTCATGAATTTAGCTGCTTGGGTCATTTGATGCATTTATAATAAAAAGGGAGCACAAACTCCAAAACTTGTAGTTTGGGCCCCACCTCCGATTTTGTGGGATTTTTCAAGGATTTCATGTTTTAAAATTTATTTGTTAATTTTCTGTTGAACCCCCTAACCAATGTTTTCATGCATCAGTATGTAGACAAAGGTGTTTCCCTAATTTTCTCTACAGGTTTGCAAGACACATTCCAGGCCCACACAATATTCTCCTCTGTCTGCCTTAGCCATGAATACTTTAACTATTGTGCCTAATCCACAACTCTCCCTACCAATTTTATCCAATGAAATGCCTCTTTCCAAGATTCATAAAGCTCACGTCAGAAATCCAACCATTGTAAATGTACAATAAACATATAGGTCATCATACTTATGGATAAAAATTAATAGAGTTGTAGGGAGGATCATCTAGCTCCCAATCACATGTAAATTTTGTATATTTCATTCATTCATCACAATTCATGCACACACAAAGAATATAAAATTACTCAATAAAATTGCATGCAAAAATACCAAGTTTATCCATTTAGTGAAGTTGAAACACTTATCTTATATTATATGAAGCACTAGAAACTAAAATTGAGACTGTAACTGTCCACCCAACCATAGGATGATTTCGCTACAAATATTTATTACAGACAACCACACCCAAGCTAGTTTGAAATCTTGAGAGGAGTTCTCAAAGGAAATAACTGGTCAGTTTAAAAACTTAGAGATTCCAAAGATATCACCATCTCCGCCCTTTGTACCCAGGAAACAAATTATTTAGTGGATCCACCCTAAACTGAGATTCCAGAGCTCACTAAAAATCATTTTTGACTTGCAACCAATCATTGAAAGACACCGTGGACACTTTACAACCAAGAATCCAAAGGTTTTGAGTCTGCCCAAACCATGAATCTAGATAATCTATGCCCTTCACTCAAGAGATTTCCAAGTTTTCCTTCCATGCTTACACCCAACATGCCACTTCTAACATTTCCTATTTGCAAACTCCTTCAACACTACCATCCACAAGAGTTTCTCCCTCCTGCTGATGTTCGATATATCTCATTTTTTCTCTAGAATTCCCCTTCAACTTACTCATGTTGCACCCTACATGCCTCCTACATTTTCCTGGACAAATTCCCGACTTTACCTCCTTTTTCCTACCATCACAATTCCTTTATTTTAGTGTTCTTTTCCTTTTTACTTGTGTACTTAGGTAATAGTGGTATAAAGTCATCTTTCCTTTTTTGGAAGCCCATACACTTCCTGTACAAGTACCAATTTTAGTCAACTTCATTTTTAAATCTTACCAATGAACCCAAAATTGTTATTAAATGTCCAATTTCCTTTAATTTCCAAAGAAATCACCTCCCCAAAGCTCTAAAATATGAGTCCCATTTCTCAGCTAGTTAATCATGATTACATTTCCATAATCAATTACGATGATATTTGAAATTTATACAAGAGGGAATTTAAACAAAAGGAGTTGTCAAATTTTCCCATGGTATTGTAACAAAGTTTATTCACAAATTAAGAGCCACCTTAATGAGGACAAAACCCACCCGATGGATGTTTTCATGAAAAATGGTTGTCAGAAATGTTAGGCCAAAAAGGGACCCGATGGATCATATCCCTAAAGTTCAACTTCCATATATTGAGGGAACCACTCATAGGATTACTTGAATTTTAAGAAAGAATCAAGTTCCCACCTCCATTAAACCATTAAATACCATTCGCGGTATATTGAATTCTGTTAAGGATATTGTTGACCCTTATAACATGAAAGACATCTACTTAATTATGTGCTCATGTGGTGCTCTCTATTTTGGTGAAACAGGTAGATCTATTAAGCAAAGGATTCAAGAGCATATAACTCACATGAAACATCGTTGGTCTCGTTCCTCTGTTATTGCTAAGAATGCTAAGAAAACCAGTCACCATATTTAAATTAAATGCTTCAGGATCCTAACTAGGATAAATCACTATCATCATAAGAAGTTCAAAGAAGCCATTGAGATTAAAAAACACTCTAGAAACTTGAATAGGGATGATGTTTATAAGATTAACAGGAAATAGATTCTTCCCCTTTCTTCTGGTTTTTCTTTTTATAGATTCCTTTCTCTTCACCTTCCTTTTTTTCTTTTGATTAGTTTTATCTTTGTTTTCATATTTTTTGAATATCATCATATGTAGGGTTATTATTATTACTCTCTCTCTCTCTCTCTCTCTCTCTCTCTCTCTCTCTCTATATATATATATATATATATATATATATATATATATCAAGACATACATTAATATGTATCATTATTAGGATAAAATAATATTTTTTCCTTCTTGATTCACTACCTTTTAATAATATTTTTGCTAGATATCATTTTTGGGATTCAACTGTAGAAATTATACAAACAATACGTATATAAATGGATTCAATCCGATCGTGTGATATGCTAAAGCAAGATACTGAATCCTTCTAGAAATAAATTGCGGAAAATAAACATGATCGCTAATCACAACAAGTAAAGAAAGAAGAAAATGATGCCACAACACAGATATTTTCCTGGGGAAAGCTTGCTACTCAAAACCACTCTATCTTCTATTGTATATTCACCAAGGAATCATGAAACAATTACAATGCACTCTTGTCATAAGAGTCTCCTGCATTCTCACAACTGTCTCACACTGATTCGTACAAATCGACAAACACAACCAATTTTCAACCTCTTCTCAACCTGCCTGCCTTGCGCAATTCATGTGGAATGTAATCCCTATTATTTAGGGAATTCAGCCTTCCAAAACTGTGAAATGATTATGGGAAATAATATGGTTTTTTTATCGCATGCAGGAAGCCTACTAATAATACAACTGGTAGTTAACATCCCTTTAACCTTTGTCTCAAGTAGGACTCCACTGGAACTAAAATGCATGAAGCTATTAATAGTAAATCATTAGTTGCATGATAGATCATTGCATGTGAATTAAATATAATTTAATTCACTTGACCTCTCACTAGTGAAACAAACAGTTACAACTAGTTCAACTGATTTTAACTCAATTAATTGAGTTAACTGATTTCTCATGAATTAAACTAATGCACTAACTGAAACTCAAAATCTAAAACACATAAAATCACTCTATATGCCTCACCAACCACCCTCAACTCGAAATTCATGACCTAACTTAGTTTATCACACCTAGTTAAGTATTACAAGTGATTATAAGATAAGGTTACATTTTATTGTCCAATTTAATCAAGGAAAAATTAAATTAGACACACATTTCTTGTTGACTTTTCAACACTCCCTCTCGACAAGAAAGGGATTATCAGCTACCCTGATCCTACCTCTATGGTATTCGAATTTGCTCCTGGTGAGTGCCTTCATCAGAATATCTGCATCTTGATCTTCTATGGGAATGTACTGAACTAAAATAATGCGCCTCTAAACACAATATCTGAGATGGTGGTACCAGATATCTATATGCTTGGATCTATCAGGGAATAACAGATTAACCGAGAGTTTAATGCAACTCTGGTTATCACAATGTGTCACCGTCGGATCCATCTGATGATCAAACAAATCAACCAAAATCTTCCTCATCCAGATGGCCTCACATGCAGCCTAACTTACTACCATGTACTCTGCCTCAGCTGAACTGAGTGCCATAGATCTCTGCTTCTTATTGTACCAAGAAACTGTTCCCGATCCTATGCTGAAGATCCCTCTTGATGTGCTCTTTTTTTCTGATGGACTGCCTGCCCAATCTACATCGGTGAAGCCTTGAAGCTTCACTCTATGTCCATCTGTACCATAATCCATAATTTGTAGTGCTGCTGATATATCTCAAGACATGCTTCCTCGTCTTCCAAAAGAGCTTGGTCAGCTTAAAAATAGCTTGACTCAGCTGGTTAATTGTGTATAAAATTTCTAGTATGGTGTTCCATCAATGAACCCACAAGCTGCCTGTAAACAATAGCATCCACTACCTCACCTGAAGTAGCATCCTCCTTCCTCTAATTTCCTAGAAGAGGAGTCTCCATGGGTTTACAACTCTCCATGTGAAACTTACTCAGAATATCTTTGGAATACTTGCCTTAAGAAACAAATAAATCACCATCCCACTACCATATTTCCAAACCAAGGAAATAGTGAAGGAGTCCCATGTCCTTCATCTCAAACTCTCTTACGAGATCCTCCTTGCAAGAAGTTATGAGCTGCTCATCACCTGTAAAAATTAGATCATCAACATAAAGTAAGATAATCAAGAGCTTACCATCGACCACAATCTGGTATAGGTTCGCATTCACTTCACTCTTTGTGAACCCCAACCTGGTGAAATAGCTGTCACTTATAGTGTACCAAGCAGGAGGTTCTTGCTTCAACCCATACAATAATCTCTTGGGTCTGCACACATGTGACTCACTGTCAAAGATCTCAAAACCTTTTGGCTACTCCATGTACACTTCTTCCTCAATAAATCCATTGAGAAACACAATTTTCACATCCATCTGATGTATCTGCCACCCAATCTGGACTGAGAGTGCAAGGATAGATCTAATTGATGAGTATCTCACAACTGGTGTGAAAGTATCCTCATATTCAATCCCCTCAACTTGTGATAATCCATAGGCTACAAATCTAGCCTTGTAATTCTCCACGCTCCCATCTTCTGCTTGCTTTGCCTTATAGATATGTATAGATCCAACCACTAAATTTCCGATTGGTCTTGGGACAACTTCCCATGCACCATTCTTGACAATGGACTCATACTCCTCAACCATGGCATCAACCAAAATTGGTTGCCGCACTACTTCCTCAAAGGAGGATGGTTCTGTCACAATACACTTGCTCATAAGAGCCATGTATCTAGTAAACCTGTATGGAGATTGTCTATGTCTGCGCAGTGAAGTAGGTGCTCCTACATGTTCTTCCGCATCAAGTATCATTATATCAGCTTCCATGGTGCGCCTTCTACCATTTCTGGTGGATGCCTCTCCATAAGTGTTTTCTACCACTCCATGATCATCTGCATGTGGTTGATCCACATCTTGAGGTTCATCTTTAGGAACCAAGAGTTCCTCATCTTCATGCAAATCAAGCTCCCTCTCAAGGTACAATTGCATGGCTTTCTCCTCATCAAATTTTATATCCCGTCTCACAAAGGTCATCCTGTTTTTTAGAAAATACACCCAATAGTTGTGGGGAGTATCAGTGTACCCCACAAATATCCAAATCTCAGTAGTTGGTTTGATATTATTCCTGGAATATTTGGTCACATGGTAATAGAAAGATGAACCAAAAATATTAAAATTTGAAACATCAGGTTCCATGCCAATCAAAGGTGTACTCATGCCAAGTATCTAATGAGGACTACGGTTTTGCAAAAATACTGTTTTGTTTCATGCTTCCACCCACAGATGCAATGGTAGGCCCTGATAATGCAACATCGCTCATGTCGTACCCACAATTATTCTATTCTTTCTTTTTGTGACCCCATTCCTTTGTCGGTTATGATGCGCAATAAACTCTCCCTGAATTCCTTCTCTGCTACAAAAGTTCTTGAATTAATTGGATATGTACTCACCACCATTGTCACTCCTAAGAGCCTTCACATGCTTCCCCATGTCTTTCTCAACCAATACTTTGAACTTACAAAAAATTTTGATAACTTCTGATCTTTCTTCTGCATGAAGTAGATCCAATGCTTTCTAGAAAAATCATCAACAAAGATCACATAATAACTGTGCTTTGTTTTCGAAGCTGTAGATAATAGTCCACACATGTCTGAGTGAACTCTCTAAAGGATTTCTATTACTCATTTCTCCTTATCGTGAAAAGTGGCCTTTGCATACTTCCCCATGGTACATCCCTTACATGTGTCTATATGCGTAAGAGTACTATTTGGAAGTCCTATAGAAATTTGCTTCATGACCTTCAAGGTTCCATGGTGTAGATGGCCCAATCTCCTATGCCATAACTCACCCTCATCCTGGATCACCACTTTGTCTACCTTACCCATCAATTTTTCACAACCATCTACATCAAGTTTGTATATATTCTTCACACGAATCCTAATCTTCTTGGCTTGTCTTGTGGATTTGTGTTGAAGGAAAGATTTCCCTTCAATGAAAACCACATAATAACCTCTATCCTCCAACATTGCAACTAAAACTAAATTCGTTTTCAAGCTTGGTACATGAATTACATATTTTAATAAGAAGGGTTTACCTAACTGACTCTGGAAAGTAACTATACCAATCCCGGTAGCGCTATACCTCCCATCATCGCCCATTTTGATATGCATCTAGAGGTCCTTCTCCTCCAAGCTACTGAAATTTCCTTTGTCTCCTGTCATGCAGAAAGATGCACCATTATCCAAGCACCACACTGATCCCATCACACTTGACACCATGCATACGATGAGCAAGAATTCCAACTCAAATTGCGAGGCCAAAGCCTCACCAACTCCAGATCATGAAGCCTTCTTGTTCTTCTTCTTTTGTGTACAATTAGTGGCATAATGTCCATGCTCGTTATAGTGAAAACACTTCACTCTGGACATGTCACACTTTTTGCCTTCGTTTCCGGTCTCAGATTTAGAATAGGATTTATTTCCCTTCCCCTTATTTTCCTTACCATCCAAGGTGAAATTTTCTTCATCATCTGTCTTAGATGAAGATCCATTCCTGGTATTCCTCATGAATTCTTCTTGCACCAAATACGACCAAATTCGTTCCCAATATAGCAGCTTCTCCCTCCCATTGATAGAGTTCTGATAACTATGCAACCTCTTGGGAAGGCCTAGAAGAGCTAGGCTCAACAAGCCATCATCCTATACAGTAATTCCGACACTCCCAAGCTCATATCAATATCGGACAAACTTGGTTAAATATTTCAGAATAGTGTCACCTTTCTCCATTTTAATTTTCTTAAGCTTGTCCTTCAGTGCCAATTTTCTATGATCACTGCTACTCTGAAACAGATTTTTCAAATCCTTCCACATTGCATATGGGGTCGCTTTTCCATGGAGACTTGAGACAATTTGGTCTTTTACTCCCTCCTATAAGATCCTCCTCGCCTTTTCAACCTTCTTTTTCCAAGCATCAAGAAAAGTGACATCTACTGCTGCACGTTTGGGAATATCATTATCAATGAATTATTTTAACCCGTTGTCCTCTAGAACTGCCTCCATCCTGTCTTTCCACGCAATATAATTGGAAGTACCCTTGAGTGCATACTCCAATCTTAAGCCATTGAAAGTCATATTGATCTTGATCCGCCTGTCGCACCAAAGAATACTTTTGCAAATTCGAATGTTATTCAGTCAAAAACTCAATTTCTTCTCCACTATAGTGTTTTCCTGCGCTTTGATACCATGTAGAAATTAGATAAACAATATGTATATCAATGGATTCAATCCGATCATGTGATATGCTAAAGCAAGATATTAAATCCTTCTACAAATAAATTGCAGAAAATAAACACGATCGCCAATCACAACAAGTAAAGAAAGAATCAAATCAAACCACACCACAAATATTTTCCCGAGGAAATTTTTTGCTCAAAACCCCTCTATATTCTATTGTATATTCACCAAGGAATCATGAAAAAATTACAATGCAATCTTCTCACAAGAGTCTCTTGCACTCTCACAACTGCCTCACACTGATCCGAACAAAATCGACCAACGTTTAACCAATTTTCAGCCTCTACTCAACTTTCCTTTCTTGCGTAATTCATGTGGAATGAAATCCCTATTCTTTACGAAATTCAACCTTCCAAAATTGTGCAATTCTCATAGGAAATCCTATCATTTTTTACTGCATGTGGGTAACCTATTAATAATACAACTAATATTTAACATCCCTTTAACCTTTGTCTCAACTGGGTCTCCACGCAGCTATTAATAGTAAATCATGAGTTGCTTGACAAATCATTTCATGTGAATTGAATCTGATTTAATTCACTTGATCTCTCACTAGTGCAACAAACAGTTACAACTAGTTCAACTGATTTTAACTCAATTAACTGAGTTAATTGATTTTTCATGCATTAAACTAATGCACTAATGGAAACTTGAACTCTAAAACAAATAGAATCACTTTGCATGCCTCACCAACCGCCCTCAACTCAAAATTCATGAGCTAATTGAGTTTATCACACTCAGTTCACTATTACAAGTGATTATGAGATAAGATTACATTTTATTGTCCAATTTAATTAAAGGAAAATTAAATTAGACACACATTTCTTGTTTACTTTTCAACATCAACTATGTTAAGTAAGTCATTCATCTATGGCCATTTCCATGAGAGGTAGTAGTAACTAACTAATTTCTCATAATTTTTTAATAGTCAACTTAGCACTCATTGCATTGGGTGATGCTCACAGGGGTGATGTAGTATATTCTCTTCTCAACTAATTCTTCCTCAGGCCCATGTTTTTATGTGCTTATTAATAAAATTTAAATATGATTAAAAAATATATTATTTTAATTTATACAGTAAATTATATCTTAATTTATAGATACTATTTATATCTTACATATTTTAATGTGATAGAGGGTTTAGATATATCTCAAAAGTATAATCTTTTACTTTTAGATTCAATTAAAAAATATTTAAAAAAAATCAAATAAAATATTTATAATATATTTTGATTGTGAAATGAGAGATGGTTTTTGGGCATGTGGTATTGATGAGCCATGGTATTGAACCATGGTATTGTAACAAAGCCTATTTACAATTCAAATAAAATATTTATAATATATTTTCATTGTGAAATGAGAGATGATTTTTGGGCATGTGGTATTGTCCCATGGTATTGTAACAAAGCCTATTTACAAGTTAATAATATCTATGGTAAAGTGGGCATGAATATCCATGGTTAAAAATATCATTATATTGTTAGTATTATGGTTACAAAATCATTATTTTAATTTATAAGTTAATATAGATCTTAACTTATAAATACTACTTATATGTTATATATTTTAATGTGATGGGTATATTATGTTTTTCTTTTATTTAAAAATTTATTGTTAATTTTATTTATAAAAACAAAATTGCAATATAAATAATGAATTTTATTATTTTTATTACTTTTAACTTTTTATAGATACGAGAACATCTCTATATTACTTTAAACCTTTTATTATTATTTAATTGAGCTAAATGTTTACAAACCCTTTACATCTTATAAATTCAACATATTCTCATGCAACAATATACATACAATATAATAAAATTCTTAACCATGGATATTCACCCCCATTTTACCATGGGTATTATTAACTTGTCAATAGACTTTGTTACAATACAATGACCCAATACTATGGCTTATTTTAATTTAATTTTATAACATTTTTTACATTAAAACTTAATGCTTACGAGAAACCTTCAATATAACAAGATTCTTAACTATGGATATTCAACCCATTTTACAATCTATATTATTAACTTGTAAATTCTTCATTCACAATTATTATTAATAAATAAAATTTAATTTATTAAATTTATAAAATCAAATTAATTGTAATGTTCTTTTTATAATCCAATATTGTAACCACTAGTTTAATTATTAACTGTTTGTTAAGTTATTTGTTAATACTTTAAAACATTTCTTGTTATTATTTTGAAAATAATACATTATGAACAGAAATTAAATTTGATAAATTAAATTGGTTATGGAATTGGTTCCATAGAGTGAAAGACTGATAGTAAAATATTTATTCCAACTGAGAAGTAGTTAAGGAAAACAGTTTTGGTCAGTTACTCTTTCTCTGTGGATAAAAGCAACATCCCTGTGAGGAAGAGGGGTTCTGATTTATGTGTGATAAAGTGAAGAAGGAGAGAGAGTTGTATTTTCCCGAGCTGGTAGAACCAGTGGAAAAAATATCAGCTATCCTGCACTTTCTAGAAGGTGGATTGGACCGGAGTCCCGATATCTCTTCCGTGCACTGTTTTCTTCTACTTGGCTCGGGATTGGAGCAAGGGGGGGGAGGGGGCGAGGACGTAATTTCCTCATCCATGGTAGGGCAGACAACCACAGTCAATCACAGATAAGTAGAAGGATGCTATTATTTTAGAAAAGTAGACTCTGGTTAAATGTTTGTTTTAAGGAAGAATTATGATCAAATATATAGTAGTTAGGAAAAAGAGAAGTTATTCTGTAAACTGTTGGATTTTCTTTTAATTATATGCACATAGCGAAGATTTACTATGTGGTAGAAGGAGAGATTTGTATGCTATAGAAGTATTTTATTGAAAATAAAATACAATATGAATCTCTCAGCCATTATTTAAATTAATTGCATAGAAGTAATATATAAAACTGTAAAACATGATTTATAGGAAACTTTGTCAAATTCCAGAACTCTGGGGTCCCGAAATTACGGTATGCTTGTTCCAACTCCCTAAGATATACACAGACTAGGAATCAGTCGGTTTACATATTTATAGCAAGAAAAATTGTAAAGAGTTAATTAGCTAACAAAATCTAAGAGACATAAACTTGCAAACCAGAATCAAGAATCCATATAGTAAGACTATGAAATACTATGAGAGACATTTTTCTGCTAACGGAATAGATAATAGATAGAAAATGGAACATTCCTATGAACAGAGAATAAGATCTATTGTAAATTGTCGACTCTCGGAAAGTGGAGAATATAAAGAATTGATGAGACTATTTGAATTTATATACAAAATCTATGTGCCTAAATTTCCCAAAAAAAGTAGTAAAGTGAAGAGAATACGTAAGTATATCAAACAAGGCTATTTTCTTACAAAATAAAAAAGTTAACCCTGTAAGTTTCTCTAGGAAATTACTGTGGAAAATTTTACTAACAATCCAACACAGTATGAAACAAAGAAAAAATACCAAGAATTCTAGATTCATTTATTTAACTTTATGTATGGGCAAAAATTACAGGAACATAGTCCATGTATGTAATATATCAAAAGCTTATAGGAAAATCTATGTTAAACCTTAACAATCCAGAATATTTTAAAAAAGAATGATTTACAACCAAGAGATGGGCTAGTAGATGAAACCCCACCTTAAACCCATTAAACTGGTAACAAGTTACAAATTTAATAATTAAAACAATACTTAACAAAGTGTTGTCCACCGCAAGGCGTAGCCATGCATATATGCTAAAATCACTGAAAACATAATAACAATGGACTGAGAAGAATTAAATTCTCAAGCCCTGAAGGTTCGAAATCTTATCCAAATCATGAGAATAATACCTGTGGAACGAAGTAAAAGAAGTTAATTTAGTAGCGGCCAGTAGAATTTTCCTCTCCAGAAGTTTCATTTCTTCGGTTTATTCAGATGGTTACCTGCGCAGGGAAATGAGTAAGTTAGATATTCTTTGCTTAACCATGGAAACCAAGAACGAAAAGGGAAAATAAAATAAAAAGAAACAATCTAAACATGGCTCACCTGTTGTGGTATTTTTCTGAAACTGTGGAGGGCACCATTCTGCAATCAAAAATATTAAAGGGTTATTGGGGTAAATTAACTGTGTGTCTAAATCAATTCATTGATAAATTTAGTGGGTGTTATTGCTTATAAGTAAGCTTACTCTTCTGTGAATCCACCATAACCATGGTTGTAGTGGAAGAATATCAGTTTCCTAGTTCGGAGAATCCCAAAATGACCCTAGACAAAATGCACAATATTATAACGTCGATTTGATGGTCAGAAATAAATTAACTATGGAAAGAAAAATATATAAGTAGATAAAACCTGTAAAGGTCCAAATACAAATATCTTGCAGTTCATACAGGCAAATGATTTTGGAGGAAATTCACAATACTTTAAAAATTTACCTGGAAGAGATTTGTCGATATGTTTCAAGTAGATGAAGGCCCATTCCATATGGCGGATGAAGGGACTAGGCTCCTGCTATATCCAGTTGAAAACAGAAAGTCAAGATAACCTCTGGTGACTGCATATGGTCGAGGGAAGGCACTAGAAGCTCGACTACTAGATAAACAAGTTGGAATGAGGAGTGGTTTGGGAAAGCGGTTGCCAAGGTAGTTATTACCTTGGAACCCTAAATATTCCAGCCACTGTCAGATGCCGAAGTGAATAGATCTACGGCAGGAGAGCAGAACAGGTGTAAATGTATTAAATGTAATTCCTTTCAGTGGAAAATATTCTGAGTACTTTACATAAATCACAACAGTGCCATACCGTGGAGTGTATGGTAGAATTAACTCAAAGTTGGATTTGCATTCATGGCAAGTATAGAATGGCATTAAGTCTAGTAGATAACCATGGTACAAACCTCGTTTAATGGGAATGCCAAGTTGGAAGATATGAAACATTGTAATAAGGTTAAAAATATATGTACGAAGATTACTTATAACATTTCCATTCTAAACCTTAAATAAATTATGAAAAATCTAAACTAATTTAGGTTTTGCATGTTGAATTGGGTGAATAAAATTGTGTGAAAATGAAAGTTAGAACTAATGTTGTGGTTAGTAAGGTAAGGTAAAAAAAAAAAATTATGACTGTATTGCGGATGTTACAAGTGGTATCAGAGCAGTGTTGTAACGCTGGGACCCTATGGGTCAACTAACATTTTCAAACTGTGTATAACTGATGCATAGAGAAAGAAGAGAATTATAAAAGGAGACAATATGAGATGGGGTCAAACGCAACAGCCACTTCAGAACACCGAGGAACCACAACCCCGACCAAAATTGAATCCAAAGATTTGGGTGCAGCTGAGTGTGGATCAGCACCTGCAAACAAGCAAATTGTTGGAGGAGCAGCAACACCAAATGCACATTCTTCTAACTACAGTACAAAAGTTACAAGAGGAGATGGAGAGGGTGAAAAATGATAATGTGCATTTGATGCAAGAACATGAGAGGATATTAAAAAGCCTCTCAGAAAAATAGAATTAAGGTAATGAGAAGCCAAGAACTGATAGGGAGTTTCAGGAAGGAAACGAGCAACAGACAAGAGACCGTGACACTGACAGAATGGAAAGAAGTTAATCTCAGCAGAGTAATAGAAATAAAAACTACAATGAAGCTGAGTCAGATAATGTATCATATTAGAAATAAGTTAAAAGGCAAAAAGTGAAGCTACAAGGAGAATTTCGAAAAATAAAGCCTCCTACGTTTGATGGAGTAGAAGAGGAAGTGGTTGAGGCATGGTTGATAAACATGAACAAGTATTTTCAAGTTTATGAATACAACAGTAATCTTAAAGCCAGATTGGCTATTTATCAGTTAAGGGAGAAGGCCACATTATGGTGGGAGGAGGTGAAAAACGTTCGCAGTATAGATGACCAAGATGTGACTTGGGACTCGTTCCAACAGTATTTTAAAGATAAATACTTAACTGAATGCTTCTATGATGAAAAATCTAGAGAGTTCCATGACTTGAAGCTGGGACACATGACGATGGATGAGTACATCACTAAGTTTACTTCCTTACTTCATTATGTTCCCTATTTAAGAGATGAAAAGGCTAAAGTACAATGGTTCCTGAGTAGTTTTCCGACTCACATGAAAAAACGTATTGAGTTTTCGAATCCTAAGACTATATACGAGGCAATCAGAAAGGCCAGAATGTGTTACCAGGAAGCTAAAGCAAAAGGTGAACAAGGTAAAAGCTAGTAGGCAAGGAAAGAGCATAAGAGCAGTTCTATTTTTAAGAGAAACTGAACCAAAAATTTCAAAGCTGCTGCCAGAAGCTCAGTTAGCAAAAAATTTGGAAGGAATCATCAAATAATAAGATGGCCTGTAGAATATAAACCCACAGAAGCCTCCAACAAACCAGAACAAACCCAGAACCAGAAGCCACCTTTACAGTGTTGGGGGTGTGGTGAGGCACTCTACTTCAGAAATTGTCCACAGTGAGGTAGGAGTGATGAAGTTACCAATTTATAGGAGGCCTCAATAGTGGGTGATGTCGCCAGAAAAATACCCAGAATTAATGCAACACTGGAAGATTGACAAGTGAACTACCAGCTGACAATGATAAAATTGGAAGGTAAATTGTTATCTCAACCTGTTTCTATTTTGGTAGACCCAAGTGCAATTTTAAGCTATGTAAGTCCCAAAGTAATAGAAATTTGTAAATTGCAGTGTCAGAAATTCAGAAACCCATGGCTAGTACAGTTAGCCACTGGAGCAAAGAGGAAATTTAGTGCCAAAATACCGAATTGTGCACTAAAATTTAGTGAACAATAGCTAACTGTGGATCTAAATATATTACCTCTGGGTTCTTATGATGTTCTACTTGGCATGGACTGGTTGGAGAAGCATTGGATGTTATTAGGTTGTAAATAAAAGATCATATACTACAGAATGCAGGATGGAACCCGCCAAGAAATTCAAGGCATAAAGAAAACTTTACAGCTGCGTCCAATCACAAAATCTCAAATGGGTAAGTGCATGAGGAAGGGATGCCAGTTATATGCCATACAAGTGGGATTTACCAATTCTAAATAAAAGGCTCCAATGCTATAAAATATACCAATAGTACAGGAGTTTATGGATGTATTTCCAAAGGAAATACCAGGCTTACCGCCTAGAAGGGACATAGATTTTACCATTGAATTGATACCTGGAGCATCACCAATTTCAAGGGCACCTTATCGAATGAGTGTACTTGAATTAACTGAATTGAAGATGCAATTACAGGAATTATTAGATAAATGGTACATCCGACCAAGTGTATCCCCTTGGGGAGCACCTGTGATGTTTGTAAAGAAGAAATATGAAACCATGTGAATGTGCATGGATTACCGCCAACTTAATAAACTGACTGTTAAAAAAATATATCCTCTACTGCGAACCGATGACCTGTTTGACCAAGTGAAGGGAGCAACATTATTTTCAAAGATAGATCTAAGGTCAGGATACCATCAGATCCGGATAAAGGATGAAGACATACATAAAACTAATTTCCGTACAAGGTGTTAGACTCCTATACCAATAGGTGTCATTTTTCATGATTGACTTGTTGAAATATGCAATATGTTCAAACCTTTTTCTTGTTGCAAAGGTGTTCCATATTCTTTAAAAATCAAAAAATCAAAAAATTTTAAAAAATGTAAAGAGGGTATACCCTAAAAGAAAATTAAAGGGTGAAAAGAATAAAATGGTCAAAAAAGTGAAAGAAATGAACCCCAAACAAAAATAGACCAGGAAAGTGTGCAAGTCCAAATGCCACTACTATGTCATTTTTTGTAATAAACAAAATTGTGTGCAGTTTGCCAAACTTTTGCCACAATTTATGAAGAGTCAAACTGTTTAAACTTGACTCATTCATTTTACAATTTCATGTTGTAGAATAGAGAATAAATATCTGACCAAACAGTTTAATCTTGGCAGATAAGTAGATAGGTAGAGTTAATAAAAGGTGCTCGACAGTTTAATCTGAGCCCTTGGATGTAATAAGTGTAGACTTAGATAGGTTTTTCATGTAAAAAAAAAAAAGATTGATAAGGGTTTGCCAGTCCAAGTGCACCCTAATAAAGAAGAGAAAATGGTAGGGTAAAGTAAATAGGGTAGGTAGATGTTGTTGTAGAATTACATGTGATGAATGATGGTTCTAAATGTGTTCAATTTTACTTTTATCACAAAGTGCAAAGGCAGATACTACATTGGAAGAAGTTCACAACAGAGAAAAGTAAAATTATTAACTTCCCCTCTCATT
The DNA here is from genome assembly GCA_034641835.2 of Pinus albicaulis. Lineage (NCBI taxonomy): Eukaryota > Viridiplantae > Streptophyta > Pinopsida > Pinales > Pinaceae > Pinus > Pinus albicaulis. The sequence continues at coordinate 692,799,178 of CM076572.1, read as the reverse complement.
TTCCTAAACATTTTACTAATTCCCCTAAGCACTAAGGTATTTGGAGATTAAAGGGGCTCAAGGCATTTCCTTGAATTTTGGAGGGACCGGACCCTCGGCACAATAATTGAAAAACCTAAGTACTTGAAATCATCTATTATCACATTCATTCACCTCTCAAAATCTTGTCCTAAGTAAAATCCCATTTTACTTAGGAAATCCTTCAATATTTCATGAAAAGCCCTCAAAATCACTTTTTATTCTAAGTTTAAGTGATGAAGTTAGTATAATGCAATTTGCTTTAAAAATCTTCACTTTCTTGGTTATATTAAATAATTTTGAGTTCACCCTGTCCCCTTGTCATATTGACTCTAACTTTTGTATTAACTCCCATAAAAATCACCTTTTCCTATGTATATAATTCATTTTTTATAAATATCCCAAAAACCCATATATTATAGTTTTTAGCCAAAGTATTTAACCCCCATATATTCAAATAAAGAACCCACATTATATGCCCTTTGGCTAAAAAAATATCATTATAAATAAATTATGCCCCCTATGGTAATTGAATTAATTTAATTTAATTATCGTATAATAAGAATATGAAAAAACTTTGAACATATGGAATATGTGTTTAAAACAAAATAATTTCGAAGTTTGATTCAAAATAAACTTCGAAACAAATCCATTCTCCGTGTATATTTTCTCCGCGCCCGATCATTTTCCCACATTTTTAAACCAAGGGATTAATTAACCCTCCAGGTTAATTAATAACCTCCCCAGCCAATCAAATCACTCCCGAAATGATTAATTAACCATTAAACGCGTCGGACCCACACCATTAACTCCCCGCCATCTCCCTGTTCCGTCAACCGTCAGATCACCCGCTCCAAGATCGACGTCTCTCGTCAATTTCGCTGGCCATCCCCAGTCCAAAAGTTAAGGCGCGAAATGACAGCGGTTTTCAAATAGTACCCTGGCCACGCATCATTTTCTTTGTGGATTCGCTGCCTCCCCGCCCAAAACCACCTACCTTCAAAAGTGGTGCGGAATAAACCACTTACCACCTTTCCGCTCGTGACATTTCCACTGTACCATGCTGACATCATCCCATGAATTAATAAAAAATCCCGCCACACTGTTGACTTTGCGAATAAAACCAAACAACCCGCGTCTTTTTCATTTTTTCCTCCACAGTGAACGACTACACCTCCATGCACAGAAATTCAAATATTCACTGCTGAAGTCTGTCAACCTTTGTCTCATTAAAGAAAATTGCAATCAAGTTTCCCAGAAGCTCGTCCGCCATAACCAGTACCCATTCAAATCACTTTTCATTCAAAGCTTACCTGCCAATATCAATCGTTTACTCGTTTTAACACAAACACCCTAGTGTTGCTCATTTTCACCTGATTGTGCAGTAAAAACCCTTTGTATCCCAGCTGCGCCACCTGAAGCCTCTGTTAACCAATTCGAACATGGTTTACCTCTCAAAAATCATTCTAGATTCACTCCACAGACCTCTCAAAATCAAATGAAACCTTTTCGACCTCCCCTGCAAACCAATGCTTTCTTAACAATTTGTTTTGTTTTACAGGTAATCAGAAGACCACATCCTTGGATAAATAGTCTTAATACTAGTCATAAGACTTGCTTACTCCAAGAGTGTTATCAAATCTATTCAAACATAGGTTAGAAAGCATAACAACTAAAGAGTATCAGTGGTTAAAGTGTATCAGGTAAAAGTCAGAATGAAAGTTAAAATAAAGTTACAGAGCAGTCAAAGGTAAACAGTAAAAGTAATTACAGAGGCAGTAAAATGGTAAAAATAGGAAATGAAAATACTTTCACCAACATTGAATTTTGTCTAAAGTGAAAGTAAAACATTCAAAAGAACAAAAAATTGAAAAGATGAAAAACACAACAAGAAGTAATATTTTTGCAGAAATTGCATGTTTTAGTCATTGTTTTGCAGAAACTATTGTGATCAATCCAAGATGAATTTTTCAAAACTGAAAGAGGTGTATGTTCTTAATGGGACCATATACAAAAACCTCTCTCACTTTTCTAACAGCTATTATGGTTTTGGAAATATTAAACAATGTTGGAAATCACTTTTTGCAGAAAATTATAGTTAAGTCATCCTTTTGCAGAGCATATTTTGGCCAATTAGAAGTACATCATACAAAACTGAAGGAGGTTTTTGTTCCTGAGAGACCCCTCTACAAAAACCTATCTCACTTTTTTCACAGTGATTTCAGAATGAGATATACATGCACATATTTACAGGCTATTTTTCAGACTCTGTAAAACTCTGTTTTACACATATTTGTACAGAGCCTATTGTGCACAGCTGGAGAGGCATTTTAGAAAAATGAAAGAGGTTTATCTCACCAACCTATTTATCTACAATAACCTCTTTCACTTTTTACATATCGGTTACGTATTGATAAATACAAAGATATCATTGGACTCCAAGTTTTCATAATTGTTGGAGCAGAATTCACAAAAAAAAGGAAGCAGTTAGTGACTTGGATGCCTCATCATCAACTAAGAGTTGGATAAAATTTGAATTATCCTCTTTTTCATCACCTATCCATACAAAATAGTGCCAAATAGATGTATTAGTTTGAGTGTCCTTTACTTAAGTTCTATTTATGTAAAATAGTTGGAGAGATTTGTGAACTAATCTTGATATTTTTTCAAGATATTTTAGTTTAGAATTTGTATAAAGACTTCACTCTTGGAAGTATTTTGGGTGGATTATACTAATTTGCTGTAACATTGATCTTTTAGAATAAAATTGCTGTGGAGAAACTTCTTTGTGGCTTGCTGGATGATGATTTGAAGCTCAAGACTTTTTGCAGGATTCATGTGTCAGACTACAGTTCAATAAGTCTTTTCTATCCTATGTTTTAAGTTTTATATCTGTTTATAATATCACTGTGTTCCATTTCTGAATAATTGACATAAAAGAATAAATCAGAATTTACTTAAGTGTACTCTGATTTCAATTGTGATTATTCTAAATGTTTTCTTCTAAACTGGTTATAAGCAACGAATTCTTAATTTCTCTTGTTTCGCTGGTTTAAACACTTTTGATTACTATAGTAAAGAATTCTTAACTGCTCTTTATTTGTAATCATTCACTTTATTTCTTTGAACATGTTGAAAGATTCTTAATTTCCTTTCATCCCTTCAAAATCCATTCCATTCACTTTAATTTCTAAAAGTGTTCTCTGTTTGGCTATCTTGCCCTGTAAAGCCATCTTGTGTGTAGAATATTAATCCAGTAAAGCCATCCTTTCGACTCCATAGCCCAATGGCCTGAAAATATTCAACCTTGCCCTTAGTTGGCGGATTCCACCATTCAAATTCAAACCAAATTTCTTGGACTTATAACTAGCCTAAAACTTTCCAAGAACAAAGCTAAATTTTAAAGAAAGAGCCCTCTCTGGATACAGATTGGCTAGATTCTGTATCTGAAGGTTTGTTAGTGGTTACCTCGGGTTTACTTTCCTTTTCCACAACTTCAAGGAAAACCTGAGTGATAACATAGTGGCGACCATACTGGGGATCTGAATAATTTTTATTATTACTATTGTTTGCTTATAAGCTACAGACAGAGTCTGAAGATCAGTCAGGTAGCCTTTGAAATGCTTTTGCTCTGCAATTGCATAGTAAATAAATGTTGCTTCAGTCTATCTCTGGTTTAGCTTAATAACTGAACTCTAGTTTCAAACATTTAATCAGATTCTCTAGTTTAATAAATCTTTGAGAAAATTTTAATTAAAAATCTTAAAAATTTCTTAAAGAGTTTGTCGAAGTTGTATTTTTCATTCCATTTAAAAACCAAAAAAAAATTATCTAGAAAACTGACTGGGGAAGACTAACCTTTTTCTTCAGAAATACTTTGCAAGTTCATATCTGATCTATGATGGTGGATAGTGATCAGACACACAGAGGTTAAAATCATCCACCTGGGGACTCCAAATCCATTTCACAATCAAGACTCTACTGGAGGAATGAACCTGGAAGAACAATATGGAAATATCAGGGTTTCAACTTGGATCTTAATCCAAGACATTATGTTATTTCTCGTTAAGAACGTTTTTCAATATGTATTGTATTTTATATAAGGATCTAACTTGGTTGTACAGATAAAGTGGCTTTTCATTATGGCTGATTTTCAAAATGATCCAAGAATAAAATGAAGATATGCTCCCATGAGCAGAGATCACATATCAGGATTTCCACACAAACTACCAAAGGTAAATTGGAGTGAAAATCTGCCTTTGTTTCAAGATGAGAATATTGATGATCCTTTACTACATCTCCTTAAATTTCATATACACTTATCAAGATTGAAGGGTGATTGGCATGAGGATTGCCTCATGAAAATATTCATGGGAACCTTAGAAGGAAAATCAAGGGAATGGTACGAAGCTCTCAAACCTGCAAGTTTGTTTTCTCTAAAATATTTTCATAAGGTATTTTATGAGCATTACAAAGAAGATTTTCCATCTTTATCATTAGCTGAAAATTGTTGTGATCAAGCTGAAGATCTTATAAATTACCTTAAAAATATTGATGAATATTTTGGAAATTGGTTTTCTGAAGATTTATTAGAAGAAGTCCAAAACTTTCATTCTCAAGTTAAATGTCATAATAATCAAGAGGAGTTAAACAAAGATGAAATAAGTCAAGAGATAAATCAAGATCCACAAAACCCCTCTGTATTAACAAATGATGTTTCATTTAATGTTTTGAATGGAGTTAAAGAAAATAATCAACCTCATGATCAACTTTTAGATAAGGGAAAAAACAATTGTCATTTCAATCTAAGAATTCAGAGATTCCCACCCCCCCTCGCCAAAGAAGAAATCAATTTGCTTCTAAACATGCAACCATCCTCAAAATATTTACATAATGAAGAAATTGTTTCTACTTCTTCTAATGTTGATGAATGTACAAAAGTTTCTATCCATAAAGGGACAGAAGAACAAGTTGATGCTCATGTTATTCTACTTTCCCAAAAAGGCCCATTGCTTGATAGCACTCCTATTGAGAAAAATAATGACTTTCAAAAAGAATGCAACCAATCTAATCAAGACATATTGGGATTGTTGGAAGAGAAATATGCTGATCTAATGTTTATAATTGATGACATTCCTTCTTCTGAATATTTGCCTAAATATGATCAGTATGATGATAATTATGTTCTCCCAATTCAAAATAATTTCCTAGAACAATCACTAGCTATTTTGAGGGATGAGATATTAGAACTTCAGCTTGATGAAGATTTTCTAAGAGCTTTCTTTCTTCTCTTGAAATCAAGAAAATGTTCTCCTCAAGTTAAAAAATGGCTTCTTGATATAATTTCTGAAAATTATGAAAATGAAATCAAACTTTTGCATTCTCAAATTCAGTCATACAATTTCCGAAATCCTAAAGAATTCTTTGAAAATCTTCCTTCTCCAAAGCAAGAGGAAATTGTACTATATTTTGACTTACATATTGAAGATGATTATTCTTTCAAACACAAGACTGAAGAAATAAGTTCATGGTCTAATATTCATAATTCAATTGAACAATTAGTCATTGAAGGCCTAGAAGTAAATAACATACATCATGCTTTTATTGATCCTATATCAGATTATATGGAGAATCTTTTGAGCCCAAATTTGCAAAAAAAAATTCTCTATAAGGATCAAATACCTCAAAAGTGGCCTTTACACATCATATCATTTATTATAAAGGCACATGATCATAACATACTTCCAATTTTGATCACAAGCAATCAAGTTATCCATTTATTTTTACAGCTACTTGATTGGCTTCATTGGCATTTTTGTATTACCTGATTCAATAAGGTTTTTAGTAGATTAGAGTAGGTAAATGAGTGCTAATAAGCTCAGAATTTTGAGCATTTTTTTTAGTTTTCAATTTTCAGCTAGTTTTTCATTAAGTTGGTTTGAAAACTTTTGTGTGTTGTTTTAGTTTCAGATAAGATCTCAGTTTACAGAAGACAGAAGACTTTTACAAGTTCGCCAAGGTCAATGGATGAGGACAACTGACCTGCTGTTCTTGACATTTCACCAGGAAAATTCATCCCCAAGTGGAGCCAGTGTTAGACTCCTATACCAATAGGTGTCATTTTTCATGATTGACTTGTTGAAATATGCAATATGTTCACACCTTTTTCTTGTTGCAAAGGTGTTCCATATTCTTTAAAAATCAAAAAATCAAAAAATTTTAAAAAATGCAAAGAGGGTATACCCTAAAAGAAAATTAAAGGGTGAAAAGAATAAAATGGTCAAAAAAGTGAAAGAAACGAACCCCAAACAAAAATAGACCAGGAAAGTGTGCAAGTCCAAATGCCACTACTATTTCATTTTTTGTAATAAACAAAATTGTGTGCAGTTTGCCAAACTTTTGCCACAATTTATGAAGAGTCAAACTGTTTAAACTTGACTCATTCATTTTTCAATTTCATGTTGTAGAATAGAGAATAAATATCTGACTAAACAGTTTAATCTTGGCAGATAAGTAGATAGGTAGAGTTAATAAAAGGTGCTCAACAGTTTAATCTGAGCCCTTGGATGTAATAAGTGTAGACTTAGATAGGTTTGTCATGTAAAAGAAAAAGAAGATTGATAAGGGTTTGCCAGTCTAAGTGCACCCTAATAAAGAAGAGAAAATGGTAGAGTAAGTAGGTAGGGTAGGTAGATGTTGTTGCATAATTACATGTGATGAATGATGGTTCCAAATGTGTTCAATTTTAAATCTCATCACAAGTGCAAAGGCAGATACTACATTGGAAAAATTCACAGCAAAGCAAATTCAAATTATTAACTTCCCCTCTCATTTTCCCTAAACATTTCACTAATTTCCCCTAAGTGCTAAGGTATTTGAAGATTAGAGGGGCTCAAGGCATTTCCTTGACTTTTGGAGGGACCGGACCCTCGGCCCAATAATTGAAAAACCTAAGTACTTGAAATCATCCATTATCACATTCATTCACCTCTCAAAATATTTTCCTAAGTAAAATCCCATTTTACTTAGGAAAATCCTTCAATTTTTCATGAAAAGCCCTCAAAATCACTTTTTATTCTAAGTTTAAGTGATGAAGTTAGTATAATGCAATTTGCTTTAAAAATCTTCACTTTCTTGGTTATATTAAATAATTTTGAGTTCACCCTGTCCCCTTGTCATATTGACTCTAACTTTTGTATTAACTCCCATAAAAATCACCTTTTCCTATGTATATAATTCATTTTTTATAAATATCCCAAAAACCCATATATTATAGTTTTTAGCCAAAGTATTTAACCCCCATATATTCAAATAAAGAACCCACATTATATGCCCTTTGGCTAAAAAATATCATTATAAATAAATTCCGCCCCCTATGGTAATTGAATTAATTTAATTTAATTATCGTATAATAAGAATATGAAAAAACTTTGAACATATGGAATATGTGTTTAAAACAAAATAATTTTGAAGTTTAATTCAAAATAAACTTCGAAACAAATCCATTCTCCGTGTATATTTTCTCCGCGCCCGATCATTTTCCCACATTTTTAAACCAAAGGGATTAATTAACCCTTCAAGTTAATTAATAACCTCCCCAGCCAATCAAATCACTCCTGAAATGATTAATTAACTGTTAAATGCGTCGGACCCACACCATTAACTCCCCGCCATCTCCCTGTTCCATCAACCGTCAGATCACCCACTCCAAGATCGACGGCTCTCGTCAATTTCGCTGGCCATCCCCAGTCCAAAATTTAATGCGCGAAATGACAGCGGTTTTCAAATAGTAACCTGGCCACACGTCGTTTTCTTTGTGGATTCGCTGCCTCCCCGCCCAAAACCGCCTACCTTCAAAAGTGGTGCGGAATAAACCACTTACCACCTTTCCGCTCATGACATGTCCACTGTACCATGCTGACATCATCCCATGAATTAATAAAAAATCCTGCCACACTGTTGACTTTGCGAATAAAACCAAACAACCGCGTCTTTTTCATTTTTTCCTCCACAGTGAACGACTACACCTCCATGCACAGAAATTCAAATCTTCACTGCTGAAGTCTGTCAACCTTTGTCTCATCGAATAAAATTGCAGTCAAGATTCCCAGAAGCTTGTCCGCCATAACCAGTACCCATTCAAATCATTGTTCATTCAAAGCTTACCTGCCAATATCAATCGTTTACCCGTTTTAACACAAACACCCTAGTGTTGCTCATTTTCACCTGATTGTGCAGTAAAAACTTTTTGTAACCTAGCTGCGCCACCTGAAGCCTCTATTAACCAATTCGAACATGGTTTACCTCTCAAAAATCATTCTAGATTCACTCCACAGACCTCTCAAAATCAAATGAAACCTTTTCGACCTCCCCTGCAAACCAATGCTTTCTTAACAATTTGTTTTGTTTTACAGGTAATCAGAAGACCACATCCTTGGATAAACAGTCTTAATACTAGTCATAAGACTTGTTTACTCTAAGAGTGTTATAAAATCTATTCAAACAGAGGTTAGAAAGCATAACAACTAAAGAGTATCAGTGGTTAAAGTGTATCAGGTAAAAGTCAGAATGAAAGTTAAAATAAAGTTACAGAGCAGTCAAAGGTAAACAGTAAAAGTAATTATAGAGGCAGTAAAATGGTAAAAAGAGAAAATGAAAATACTTTCACCAACATTGAATTTTGTCTAAAGTGAAAGTAAAACAGTCAAAAGAACAAAAAAGTGAAAAGATGAAAAACACAACAAGAAGTAATATTTTTGCAGAAATTGCATGTTTTAGTCATTGTTTTGCAGAAACTATTTTCATCAATACAAGATGAATTTTTCAAAACGGAAAGAGGTTTATGTTCTTAAGAGGACCATATACAAAAACCTCTCTCACGTTTCTAACAGCTATTATGGTTTTGGAAATATTAAACAATGTTGGAAATCACTTTTTGCAGAAAATTATAGTTAAGTCATCCTTTTGCAGAGAATATTGTGGCCAATTAGAAATACATCATACAAAACTAAAGGAGGTTTTTGTTCCGAAGAGAACCCTCTACAAAACCCTATCTCACATTTTTCACAATGATTTCATAATGAGAGATACATGCACATCTTTACAGGTTATTTTTCAGACTCTGTAAAACTCTGTTTTACACATATTTGTACAGAGCCTATTGTGCACAGCTGGAGAGGAATTTTAGGAAAATTAAAGAGGTTTATCTCACCAACATATTTATCTACAATAAAATCTTTCACTTTTTACATATCGGTTACGTATTGAGAAATAAAAAGATATCATTGGACCCAAAGTTTGCAGAATTGTTGGAGCAGAATTCACAAAAAAAAGGAAGCAGTTAGTGACTTGGATGCCTCATCATCGACTAAGAGTTGGATAAAATTCGAATTATCCTCTTTTTCATCACCTATCCATACAAAATAGTGCCAAATAAATGTATTAGTTTGAGTGCCATTTACTTAAGTTCTATTTATGTAAAATAGTTGGAGAGATTTGTGAACTAATCTTGATATTTTTTCAAGATATTTTAGTTTAGAATTTGTATAAAGACTTCACTCTTGGAAGTATTTTGGGTGGATTCTACTACTTTGCTGTAACATTGATCTTTTAGAATAAAAGTGCTTTGGATAAACTTCTTTGTGGCTTGCTGGATGATGATTTGAAGCTCAAGACTTTTTGCAGGATTCATGTGTCAGACTACAGTTCAATAAGTCTTTTCTATCCTATATTTTAAGTTTTATATCTGTTTATAATATCACTGTGTTCCATTTCTGAATAATTGACATAAAAGAATAAATCATAATTTACTTAAGTGTACTTTGATTTCAATTGTGATTATTCTAAATGTTTTCTTCTAAACCGGTTATAAGCAACGAATTCTTAATTGCTCTTGTTTCGCTGGTTTAAACATTTTTGATTACTATAGTAAAGAATTCTTAACTGCTCTTTATTTGTAATCATTCACTTTCTTTCTTTTGAACATGTTGAAAGATTCTTAATTTCCTTTCATCCCTTCAAAATCCATTCCATTCACTTTAATTTCTAAAATTGTTCTCTGTTTGGCTATCTTGCCCTGCAAAGCCATCTTGTGTGTAGAAGATTAATCCAGTAAAGCCATCCTTTCGACTCCATAGCCCAATGGCCTGAAATACTCAATCGTACCCTCAGTTGGCAGATTCCACCATTCAAATTCAAACCAAAATTCTTGGACTTATAACTAGCCTAAAACTTTCTAAGAACAAAGCTAAATTTTAAAGAGAGAGCCCTCTCTGGATACAGATTGGCTAGATTCTGTATCTGAAGGTTGGTTAGTGGTTACCTCAGGTTTACTTTCATTTTCCACAACTTCAAGGAAAACCTGAGTGATAACACAAGGTACAGACATTATGAATTTGTGGTGTTTCCTTTTGGGTTGACAAATGCAACAACAACCTTTATGAGGTTAATGCATAGTGTATTTCACCCCTATATGGATACTTTTGTGTTTATTGATGACATTTTATTTTATTCTAAGAATGTAGAGGAACACAAAGAACACCTGCAGATAGTGCTGGAAATGTTAAGAAAGCACCAACTGTACGCTAAATTCAAAAAGTGTGATTTCTTCAAGGAAGAAATACAGTACCTTGGCCACGTTATTTTTGCCGAAGGTATTGCAGTTGACCCTGAGAAAATCAGGATGATTATGGAATGGAAAGTACCTCAAAACATGGCCGAAATCCGATCCTTTATGGTAGTAGCTGGTTATTATCGGCAGTTTATTGAAGGTTTTTCCAAAATTTCTTTTCCAATCACTTCCTTACAAAGGAAAGGAAATATATTTGAATGGACAAAGGAATGTCAGGACAGTTTTGAAAGACTAAAGCAGTTATTGACTACAGCTCTGGTATTAAGGGTAGTTGATCCTAATAAAGAGTTTGAGGTCTGCACAGATGCGTGAAAAGAAGGATTTGGGGCGATTCTGTCACAAGAGGATAAGGTGGTTGCATATTAGTCACAAAAATTAAAAGAGTGTGAGCAGTGTTATTCCGCTTATGATTTAGAGTTGACAGCAGTAGTGCATGCACTCTGGGTATGGAGGCACTACTTGCTTGGAAAAATATTTGTACTCAAATCTGATCATAGCAACTTAACCAACTATTTTAAGTAAATTGATCTCAATTCTCTCTAGGCAAGGTGGAACTCTTTCTTGAGCAAATTTGACATTGACATGCAACATGTGAAGGATAAAGATAATAAATTAGCTGATGCGTTAAGTAGAAAATTTCATAATATTTATGAGTTGTACTATAATCAGGTTGAGTGCAGATCTTTGGAGCAGATAAAAGTGGAAGCTAAGAAATATCCTGAATACCAGTTTATGTGGTAGCAAACAAAAGAGTTCAGAAAACAAGAAAAATCTGTTGATTACAAAATTAATCAAGATGGGCTGCTAACTTTTAAAGAAAGGATTTTTATTCCAAATTTAGTGGAATTGAAGGAGCTGATTCTAAATGAGTATCATCGAAGTAACTACTCTAGACATCCCAGGTATTAGAATATGTTAACAGCAATAAGGAAATTTTATTTTTGTCCAGGTATGAGAAGAGATATTGCAGAATATCTGAACAAGTGTTTAGAGTGCCAGCAAGTGAAAGTGGAACACCGGCACCCAGCTAGGCTGATGTAGCCTATATCGATACCTGAGTGGAAGTGGAAGGTGATATCCTTAGAATTTATCACATTTTTACCCAGATCAAAGAAACATAATGACTCCATATGGTAGTGGTGGATCGATTAAGTAAATCAACACAATTTATACTAATGTAGAGCACTTATAAAACGGTGCAGATAGCGGACATATTTATGCGTGAGATCTTTAGACTGCATAGTATCCCAAATAATGTCATATCTAACATGGATGTGAAGTTTACTTCAGCATTCTGGAAGACTTTATTTACATGATTGGGAACTCAAATTAATTTCAGCACTGCTTACCATCCCTGGACAAATGGACAAACGGAGCGAGTAAATCTGATTCTGGAGGATATGTTACGTATGTATGTAATGCAGCAGCCAACTAGGTGGGAAGAATATCTTCACCTAGTGGAGTTTTCATATAATAATAGATACCAGAAGTCCCTTAAGATGAGTTTGTTCGAAGCCTTATACAAATGATAATGCAGAACTCATATTAATTGGAGTAGCCCAGAAACCAATTCCATGCTTGGATAAAAAATGTTAGATGAAATGGAGACAAAAGTAAAGAAGATCTGACATAATTTGAACATCTCAGGATATACAAAAATTGTATGCTGAAAAAAAATACTTATCGTGAATTTGAGGTGGGAGACCATGTGTATGTAAGGATTGAGTTGAAGAAAAGCACTTTGAGATGGGCATCTTGTGCCAAGTTAGCTCCCAGGTTTTGTGGCCCTTTCCAAATATTGGAAAGGGTAAGACCCGTAGCTTACCGATTGGCACTACCCAATCATATCTGTGTACACAACGTATTTCATGTATAGTTATTGAAACGATACATTCATGATCCAAAACACATAATTCACTGGAAAAATATTCAGGTCATATATGAATACCAGATTGATTAAAGATGTTAGGATTTATGAGTAAAACTAATTCAAGCTCGTTGTTTGCAGGTCGATCCGCACGACGAGTTTTTGGTCGAGCCTCAATGCATAATCGACCAGAGAGAAATCATGCTCCGGAAATGAGCCATTGGGCCAGGTTAAAGTGCAATGTAAGCACTTTGGCCCGGAAAAAGCTACCTAGGAAGATGAAGGTTTTTTCAGGAAGCTTACCCTAAACTATTTGTTGGAGAAGAATGAGAACACCAAGGATGGTGTTCACTTCCGGGGGCGAAGTTGTAACCACTGGTTTAATTATTGACAGTTGGTTAAGTTATTTGTTAAGACTTTAAAACATTTCTTGTTATTATTTTGAAAATAATACATTATGAACATAAATTAAATTTGATAAATTAAATTGGTTATGGAATTGGTTCCATAGAGTGAAATACTGATGCTGAAATATTTATTCCAACTAAGAAGTAGCTGAAGGAAAATAGTTTTGGTCAGTTACTCTTTCTCTGTGGATAAAAGCAACATCCCTGTGAGGAAGAGGGGTTCTGATTTATGTGTGATAAAGTGAAGAAGGAGAGAGAGGTGTATTTTCCTGAGCTGGTAGAACCAGTGGAAAAACTCTCAGCTATCCTGCACTTTCTGGAAGGTGGATTGGACTGGAGTCCAGATATCTCTTTCGTGCACTATTTTCTTCTACTTGGCTCAGGATTGGAGCACAGGGGGTGAGGAAGTAAATGCCTCATCCACGGTAGGGCGGACAACCACAGTCAATCACAGATAAGTAGAAGGATGCTATTATTTTAGAAAAGTAGACTTTGGTTAAATGTTTGTTTTAAGGAATAATTATGATCAAATCTACAGTAGTTAGGAAAAAGAGAAGTTATTTTGTAAACTGTTGGATTTTCTTTTAATTATATGCACATAGCGAAGATTTACTTTGCAGTAGAAGGACAAATTTGTATGTTGTAGAAGTATTTTATTTAAAAGAAAATATAGTATGAATATCTCAACCACTATTTAAATTAATTGCACAGAATTACTATATAAAACTGGCAAACATGATTTACAGGAAACTTTGTCGAATTCTAGAACTTTGGGGTCCTGGAATTAGGGTATGCTTGTTCCAACTCCCTAAGAAATACACATACTAGGAATCAGTCGGTCTAGTTGACTCCTAAATAAATTATACATATTTATAGCAAGAAAAACTGTAAAGCATTAATTAATTTAACAAAAGCTAAGAGACATAAACTTGCAAACTAGAATCAAGAATCCATATAGTAAAACTATGCAATACTGTGAGAGACATTGTTCTTATAACAGAATAGATAATAGACATAAAATGGAACATTCCTAGGAACAGAGAATAAGATCTATTGTAAATTTTCGACTATCGAAAAGTGGATAATATAAAGAATTGATGAGAATATTTGAATTTATATACAAAATATATGTGCCTAACTTTCCTAAAACAAGCAATAAAGTGAAGAGAATACGTAAGTATATCAAACAAGGCTATTTGATTACAAAATAAAAATGTTAACCCTGTAAGTTTCTCCAGGAAATTACTGTGGAAAATTTTACTAACAATCCAACTCAGTATGAAACAAAGAAATAATACTGAGAATGCTAGATTCATTTATTTAATTGTATCCACGGATAGAAATTACAGGAGCAGAGTACACGTATGTAATATACCGAAAGCTTACAAGAAAAGATGTGTTTAACCTTAACAATCCAAAATCTTTTAAAAAATAATGATATACAACCAAAAGAAGGGCTAGCGGATGAAACCCCGCATTAAACCCATTAAACTGGTATTTTGCTGAAATTGTGGAGGGCTCCATTCTGCAATAAAAAATATTAAAGGGTTATTAGGGTAAATTAATTGTGTCTAAATTAATTCATTGATAAATTTAGCGGGTGGTATTGCTTATAAGTAAGCTTACTCTTTTGTGAATCCACCATAACCATGGATGTAGTGGAAGAATATCAGTTTCCTATTTTGGAGAATCCCAAAATAACCCTAGACAAAATGCACAATATTATAATACAGATTTGATGGTTAGAAATTAATTAAATATGGAAATAAAAAGAATATAAGTAGATAAAACCTGTAAAGTTCCAAATACAAATATCTTGCAGTTCATACAAGCAAATGATTTCGGAGGAAATTCGTAATACTTTAAAGATTTACCTAGAGGAGAGTTGTCGATACGTTTCAAGTAGATGAAGGCTCGTTCCATATGGCAGATGAATGGACTAGGCTCCTACTATATCTAGTTGAAAACAGAAAGCCAAGATAACCTATGGTGGCTGCAGATGTTTTTGGGAAGGTGCCAGAAGCTCGACTACCAGAGAAACGAGTTGGAATGAGGAGTGGTTTGGGAAATCGGTTACCAAGGTAGTGATTACCTTGGAACCCTAAAGATTCTAGAGGCAGGAGAGAATAATAGGTGTAAATGTATTAAATGTAATTCCTTTTAGTGGTGGATATTCCAAGGACTTTACATAAATCAAAACAACGCCATACTGTGGAGTGGATGGTAGAATTAACTCAGAGTTCGATTTGCATTCATGGCAAGTATAGAATGGCATTAAGTATGGTAGATAACCGTGGTACAAGCCTCGTTTAACGGGAATGCCAAGTTGGCAGATATGAAACATTGTAATAAGGTTAAAAATATATGTATGAAGATTACTTATAACATTTCCATTCTAAACTTTAAATAAATTATGACAAAGCTAAACTGATTGAGGTTTTGCGTGTTGAATTAAGTGAATAAAATTGTGTGAAAATGAAAGTTAGAACTAATGTTGTGGTTAGTAAGGTAAGGTAATTTTTTTTTTTTTAATGGTTATATTGTGGATGTTACAAATATTTTATGAACATTTTTTTGTATAGACCACTTAGTTATATATTTTAATTATATAATAAATATTTTGAATTTTTTTTAATACATTTTGAAAATTAATTGCAAAGATTAATTAGATATTTCCTAACTCTTGTATTATAAGTATAGCTTTTTCTTCTTGGGAAAAAAAATTATAGGTCACAACTTTCTGATTTTTATGCTTGGCTATGACTAGAAATATAGATTTGTTTAGAGGTTTGTACAATTTAATTGTGTAAAATTGATTTTATTTTTGTAGTGACTATTTTTTAGACATGTTTTATAAACACTTGTTATTTTTATTTTATTTTTTATTTCTATGTTTTCTATAGACATACTATAGTACTTGTAGTCCTTGTTTGAATAAAAAATTAGTTAGAATGAATATTAATGAACTATATATGCAATAGAAAATTTATTACGGTAATTTTACAATTATAGTTTCAACCATATTAAACTTTGTAATTTATAAAATTATCTTTGCATTTTTTATTTAAAGTAAGTCGTTTTGCATGTAATTTCATAAATAATATTCTTTTATATAAGTTCGCCAATACATAATCTATAATAAATATCATTTCATAGAAATAAATTTCATGATGATAACCATCTAGCAAATATAAACATCATCTAATATACACATTCAAATTCACTAACATCCTCTAATTATATACACCTCTAACACATATAAACATCATTATGTAGCACATAAATCTAATAATCTAATAGGGTATCATTGTGATCATATTTAACACAACACAAGAAATTTCTAACATCATTACCATCACCAAACACGTCCTCAAACATACATCTCATATTTTCAAACAACTGCTATAAGATATGCATCTATCTGCAAGCACATTAAATGAATATATCTCACATGATTTTAAAAAATACACATCAACACCAACATATAAATTAATTACATCAACATGAATAGAAAAAATACACCTTATATATATATACGAACAAGTCAAATAAGTGCTATAAAATATTTGATACAACAATAGTAGTGGCAACCTGGTTTGTAGAAGAAGACGATGAATGATCAATTGCCTTATAAAGAGTCGAACTATGAGGTGGAGGAGGAGGTGGTTGGTCTGCCCTCTGAGGAGAAACATCAAGCAGTGGGTGATCATGAGGTGAATGAGGAGGACTAGGTACTACCATAAGGATCACCGACACCCTGATCATCATCTTATGTATGGTCATTCTGAGGAGGTGGAGTACTACTAGAAGGATCACCACCCTGATTGTCATTATCCAATGTGGTAGTATTGGGTGAGGACTATGTATCTCTTGCATGGAATTTATCCCTCCTCAATTCCTGTATAAACCTGCTAGCTTTGACAATATGACGCATAAGAATTATCATATCCCACGACAAGCTCATCCAAAGCTCCAGGAGTGTAGGATATTCTCTAATGTGTCAAGAAGTTGCAAGGAATACTCCCACCTCAACCAAAAATATATAGATTTGACCTCCCAAATACATCTTAAATCCAATATTAGGCCTACGATGCAACTGCATGCCCACGTGTATCTGACCGAGATGTTCAACCTCAACCTCCACGGCCTCGACCATGTCCACATATCCATCTAGTGGGGGAGGAGGCATGTCCCCAATGAATGTTATGATGTCTAAAAAATATATAGTACACAAAAAAAATTATACATTTTCATTAAACAATTTAATAAAATAAGTTAAAGAACATGCTAGTATAAATTTTATTATGATTAATTAAAAGAATAAAATGAAACCAGATTAATTTAAAGAAAACACTAATATTGCCTCTAGAATATTCTCATGCATCCTACATCAAGAGGATGTTGGGAAACTGTCGCTAATCCATCCTCATGTAAGGACATGAAACCAAGAGAAATATGTGGTAGGACTCACTGCCCAATAGCTCCAGTGCCTCGGCTGATCTAAAATGAAAATTTAAGGTGTCATTGAAATATCTGCAAACTAGTTTATGTCTTATGGGAAATTCTCCTTGATTGGAAAAGCACACAAACTAAATTGAATTTTTCATATTTTAATAGTTAATGAACAAAAAGTGGCATCATGACACAACAATTGGATGATGGAGTTCACCCCTCCCAGGCTACATCTCTAGGTATAGCTTCCAATGATGGTCCTTTATATTATATGCTCAAACATTAAATAGCATCAACATACAATAATCAAATTGAAAAAATAACACAGCCATTGCGTCGAGAATACCAAAAATCCCTTTTGTAGGCTATTCTTGAGCTCAAAAAGGCTAAAAAATGGCTAAGCTATGCCTCCTCCATTCTTCCTGAAAAAATATTCTACAAAACTAACTTCTCTACAAAACTAAGCAATGAATTGCTCCTCTGGCGCATTGGTATATTGATTTTTTAGTTCACCATAGGTTGTGGGTTCAATCTGCATTTGGTGGAAGAGTTTATGGTTTTATCATTTAAAAATTAAATTATTTTTTATTGTGGCTTGAGCTCCCCCTTCGTGCTTTGTGCCCCTAGTTCCTCAGTTCCACATGCTTATGGGCCATGGGCACGGGCAGTATGCTATGTGCGCTAGCCTCCGGTCCCTTCTCCACTGGTTGCATGATAAACTCAAGCGACGAGTGCTTATCTCATCCACCATTTCCATCATAGGCCTAAATCCTCTGCGGTAGTCACATCATATACAATATGTGATGGGGATGGGTCAGTCAGGCACCCCCTCTGGCCCGACCCTCCCCCCAACGGCTCCAACAATAAAATTTAAATAGAACATGTCACTTATGTTAATCAATTCATGCTTGTGGTTCAACGATGGAGCGATAATTTTGTTTGCCTGAGGTCTTGAGTTTGATCCTCATGAAGGTTGCTCAATCGACCCCAACCAATTCTAGTTCAATCTGGGGTGCTATGGGGCACCATGTGATTAGCCCATATGTCACTCAACCATTCGTCTAATTGTCAAAACCATATTCACTTACCATTGTACAATTTTTGGATGCCATGTGTTGACTCGTCAGGAGGCCACTTTCCTGATCCGTACACCTAGTTAGCTAATGACATTAGCATGACATCATCATAGATAATTCCATGTGGCAATGGTACACTGTCAAGTCAACCTTGCAAGTTAAATTTTTATTTCTTTGCTAGAAATTTCAGAACGTGATAAATTCCTCATACAATGTCAGATTTAGGTGATTCAAGCATCACTAGAATTAGAACGACACAATCTATGATTTGGCACTAGTTTTGGGAGGTTTTGATCACTTTCATGTTTTAACATATTTTTTATCCCCTGGATCATTCCTGCCCACAGGAAGATTTTGGATGACCAAAAGTTTTTTTTTACTCAAGAAGTAAGTGAGGGTACAACTCCCTCTCTTTCTCGCTCTCTATCCACCTTTATTTACTTGGATTGTGCCTTTTATCCCCACTTGAAGATACTCCACATTGCCTCTAGTACATGAAGTACTTATCCTCCTTTCAAGAATTGAGTCTTCCTACAACTAATTTAAATATTTAGGAGCCAAATATTCTATAAATGGAATACAAAAATTCTATTCTTAATCATCAATCATAGAAGGCTCATACAATCTCAAGTTTTCCACACTCACAACAAAACAAATTTTCATGTAAGGTGGAAAATCTAATCAGAAAGCATTATTACCAATATTCTCCAATATTTTGAAAGGACCATATCGGATTGGATTGATATTTTTAAATTATTCTTTTATTATTTCTTTGCTGATGTACAACGAAATTTGGTCTCCCACTTGGAAATCATGATCAGCGTTGTTAGCGCTCGAATCTGCCTCAGGCTGAAGAAGGCAAAACTCGAGGCAACATCAAACCAAGCTTAGCCTCGTAGCTAGCCCTACGAGGACGGGAGAGGGCTCTCTCTGGGTCTATCTCGGCAAAATATGTCCAATAGGACCTGAGATGACCTAAATGCAAAACTGATAATGATTTTAGGCTAGTAAATTGACAGGAAAGGGGTTTTTTGATAAATGGATGAATTTTCTAGGCAGCGTGGGATCAAGAACAGCATGAACAGAGATTTAATCAAAGGCACAGATTATTCCATAAGGTGAGATAGGAGTGAATTTTAACAATTTAATTGAAATTAAATGAAATGTAAGACTATTTAAGAAAGCAGAAAATGGCATTAAACAATGAATCCTTTCCAACAGAAGAAAATACACAAATCCTGAACACTTCCCAAGGCAGAGCAACAAATTGGATTCTACCTCTCCTACTGCAAAATCATTCAGCTTGAAATGATTATGAATGAATTGAAAAACATAACGAGATACATATGAGACAAAAAGAAAAAACATTCACTAAACTCACACCACAGGGATCTTATGAACCAGAGCTGCATCCTTTCATTATTTCTTTGTTAAAAACTGTACAGTGAAACTCTGTATTTTTTCTCCACACACCTCTGCCAGAACTCCACTAGCAAATGATCACAATTCAATAAATACAACAGAACAGCGTTTCCCCTAAAGATCGATGAAAAATAGGGAGTTGTTATATCAATAACCATGAAAATAGGAAAAGTCTGCTCTAAAAAAGGAGTAGCATTACATTTGTTTGTTGATGACCAATTAGAATGCGGAAACTGTAATGTAGAGCCTCTGAAATTGTAACTGAAAACAAAAATAGGCAATCGAACCTATCTTTCTGCCACGGTGGATATCCTTTGTTCAAATTTAGCTTTGACTTTACGCCTTGATATTTTGTTCTCTGTTGGTGGCTGTAGTTTCGAACTCCTCCTTGAATGGTTTGAAAACCAAAATTATCTTTCTCGTTTGTGACTTCATTTAATTTAGGAGATTTATCATCTTCGAACATATTCATACATACCATTGGACATTACACCCTTCTATGTATTTATTGAAAGTCGGAACGTGTTTGATTGCGCCCTTGTCGGATTGATTGGAAAATTATTTTTAAGCCTGTTGGAGAGATTCTTTGTTGAAGCAATAAATGATGACATGCAGAGTTTTATAATAAATCACTAATCCATATACTCAAAAGCTCGGCGGAGCAAAGGGGGTTATATCTATGTTCATTAACATTCAAGGGGTAACAAAGAGGGCGGGAAGGCACGCCATTATTGGGTGATAAACCAGAAGAAACACGGAAAATGTTCTGCGCCAGCCCTTGAAGATATTCATCGATCGCTCTCTGCTGAACCCTTCCATTCCAGCATATTTATGCATTATATTCATTAAACATGGAGGCTTCTCTGAAGGTTGGTTTCAATCTCTCGTACTTAAGTTTGAAGTATGCAATATGCGTAACTGCATTTCCCGTTTTCTGGTGACATTTTTGATTTCCACGTGATTGTCTTTTAGCGATAAAGTGGCCTTTTATTCTGAGGCGTCATCATATGAAGCATGTAAAATTCAGTTTCCTTGGAGCCTTCGTAAAATTGGGTTCTTAGCTGCAGACGTGCGGTACAGAGGCCAAAGGGCAACCACATCATAACCTTATTGGTGTCTAACAAAAGCATGCATGCTGAGATTGACCACTGCCTCTTCTAAATCCAAGAACAAAGGAACAAAAAACACATATAGAAAGTCTACTGTCAGAAACATCATAGTTGCACCGGGTGGTGGCCATTGAATAATCAATACTATGTTCCATCTGCATCCTGTCAAAATCGATTTTCCTCATATATCAGATTCTTCTCTGGCTGCACGATCTTTTACACACATGGCAGGATTTTCAGAGCCATAGAAAGTAGAAATAAGATGGTTATCATGTCCATTTACCTTGAGCTCTTGCAAGCATAACAATTAATAGTTTTGACACTAATGTGCCCATACCATTGACCTCTGGACAGATGAACATATGAAGTACTTAAGGATGTAAATACTGGAGCCGGCATTAATCCTTTTTGTTGATGTTGAAGTTCCCATATAGCTTACCATCAACCTCTACTAGTTTTGTTCATGTACACCAAATCCTGCAATCTAATGCTATAATGCTCTGGATACATGATATTCATGATTGTCCCAACCAATTTTGAAGATTTGAGAGGCAGTTTTGATTTTTCGGGCCTGAAGGTTGTGTGCGTTGCGTGCAAGCCCAGTGCACCGCGGCCCTTGGGTGCGCCACGCCCACACAAAAAAGCACTGCAAAAACTTGCCCAGTGCGCCGCGCGCATTCTATGCGCCGTGCTGTATTGAAACACACAATCGGCCCTTTAACTTCAGCTTCATTCCTCCAATTTTTCAATTCGACTTCTTTGCTCCAAATTTAAATTCGAACTCTTTTTTGAATTATGTATTGAGAGCTACATAACTATAATGTTACCACACAGTTCACCACTCAAAATAAACATGAAAAGTAGGAACTCTGCAAACTTAATCACAAATTCTATCCACATTACATTGTTATTAACTTGTTTTCTAGCAATCCATGCAACATTGGTTCCAACAACCTGAATCTTGCACACACTATTTCACCCTTATTGTAAACTCTGATATTATACATGATACTCCATGCCACCCCAACATTGGTTCCAACAACCCAATTCTTGCACATGATATCTCATGCATTAGTATGGAGCGTTACTGGATCTTTTTCATAATTCAACCTTCAAACAACCTTACTGAATTTAAACAACCTTCAAATTCAATAGTTAAGCTTTCTTTTCAAACCAGTAAGGTATAAAAATAGTTGTAAATAAACAACTCTCTGTTCTTACTGTGAATTCGGGGCTCCAGTTGAGCAACTTCTCCTTGGTTTCTAAAGAAAAAGAGTTTCTTTGTTGTCTTTTGCAAGGATGGTGGCCTGTCTTGGCTCGACACTTTTTCACATTAATACAAACTCTGCTTTTCAAATTTCCTTTTTGATTTTCTGACTTGAATGATGGCTTTTCTTTGTCTGCTTGCAGGGATATTTAGCATGAAGCTTGGCACGGTGACATAGAGCCTGCATTTGAAATTTTTCAAGACGGAAAATTACATGGTTATTACAAACAACTAATTTGCCAATTTCTTCTCCAAAACAGGGTTTTGGAGAAGAATCATCCTTGAGCATTAATGATGATGAAACTCTTGAAATAGGAAACTTATTGAACCTTCCTCTGGCCTGCACATGTTATTGAAGCACTTCTGAAGACAAAACCCTGGACTCAAGAATTAAAATGACTCTTTTTGACCAAAATGACATTTAATGACTGCAAATGACGAGAAATTAACCTTGGTGAATTTGACTCTGACAGAGGACTAACAAGACTGAGTCTAACAAGCGTGATGCTATCATTTCTTAATTTGTACTTGGAGTTGTGTTTCTCCAGCTATTCTTGTACCCTTTGATGAACTAGCTGAATTTTTTCAATGAAATTCTTAGCTTTTTCCAAATCATTATGTCCATCTATTGTAATATATTTACCAAAGATGAAATCCAAAGGCGACATTGGAAAATAACCTGAACAAGCTTCAAATGTAGATACTTGTGTAGATGATTTATTGACGCAATTTTAGGCATGTTGAATGTAATGAAAATGCTCATCTCAAAGTTGAGGATGCTTGCCACAATATCCTCAATGAAGGTGTACTATTGTTCTGTTCATTAATTCTATTTTTCCGTCGGTTTGTGGATGAAATGTTGTGCTCTTATTCAACTTTGTGTCCATGAGTTCCCATAAACTTGAACAAAAATTCTCGATAAATCAAGAATCTTGATCAGAAATAATATAAGTAGGTAACCCAAAGTAAAACCATACAATTTTAAAGAACATCTTTGCAGTATGTTTAGTTGCAACCTATTTCTTACATGGAATTGACACACATTTTTTCTGAAACATTCCACAACAACATATAGATAATCGTGACATTTCCTAGAAATTGGTAGTCCCCCAACAAAATCTATAGAAATACTTTCCAAGGACGAGAAGGGATAGGAAGTGGAGTGTGCAAACCCAATTTCCCATTGCATGGCTTTCTAGTAGCACACATGGAACATCCTTTCACATATCTTGATAAAATTTAATTTATGCAAGGCCAATAACAATACCTTTGAATTTGAGTAACTTTATTTCCTACACCAAAGTGGCCAAAAATAAGAAAAAATTGGGCTTCCTTTATGACATTGACATTTTCACACTGTGGAACACATAAATTGCTAATATAATACAACAAATTTTTATGAACATGATAATCCAACTCTTCAACATGATTCCCTTGACTCAAAGTTGCATAAAAATATTTAAAATCTTCATCTTGAGCATATTGTTCAATATAACTTCCATGGATGATTGAATTATGCATAAGAATAACATATGCATTAACAATAGTCCTTGATAACATATATGAAAATTTGTTGTATATACCTATCTTATACTTGATTACCAAATGAAATTGTTGTAGGAATCCCATCCAATTGAAATTTCTAGTTTGTTGTATCTTGGCTTGCGATTGTAAATATTTCAAAGGTTGATGGTTAGTATGAATAATCGTTTATTTATCCATCAAATAATGCTTCCATTTATTCACTCTTTATACCAAAGAATACAACTCTTTATCATAAGTTGGTTAGTTAATTACTGCATTGGTAAAGGGTTTAGAATGATAACATATTGGCTTACCATTTGCATCAAAATTGATCCCATAACACATTCACTTGCATCGATTTGAATTTCAAATGGATGCTTAAGATCTAGAAGTACTAGAACTGTTTTTGTACTAATTTTCTCTTTCAAAGTGTCGAATGCTTTCTACTCCTTGCCTCCCCACTGAATGATCTTCTTCACACTTTTCAAAGCATGTAATGGTGCTGCAATGAGTGAGAATTTAGTGATATATTTTCTCCAATATTGGGCTACTCCCAAAAAGCTCCTAACTTCTATTACATTGTTGGGCTTAGGCTAGTTCACAATAAAATCAACTTTTAAGGGATCAATCTTCAATTCACCCCCTCCTACAATATGACCCAAACAAACCAAAGAGGTTTTCCCAAATTCACATTTGGACATCTTCAAATACAAACTTTCCCTTTTCAAGACATCTATAGCTTGTTTCACTTGTTTGATATGCTCTTCACGAATCTTATTGAAAATAAAAATATCATCTAAGTAGAATATGAAAAAATCATCTAGATATCTTCAAATACAAACTTTTCCTTTTCAAGACATCTAGAACTTGTTTCACATGTTTGATATGCTCTTCACGAATCTTACTGAAAATCAAAATATCATCTAAGTAGACTATGACAAAATCATCAAGGAATTTTCGCAATACATCATTCATAACTCTCATGAATGTGGCAAGTCAATTGCAAAGACAAAATTACATAATTAACCATTCAAACAAACCTTTTTTTGTCTTGAAAGTAGTTTTCCAAATATCATATTCAACAATCTGTATCTGATTATACCGCTTCTCAAATATAACTTGGTAAAATAAACCACTTCTTTGAATTGATCTAGCAAATCATTAATGCGGGTAAGAGGATAACGATTCCTTACCGTGATCTTGTTCAAAGCTCGTAAATCCACACACATGTGCCATGTACCACATTTCTTTGGGACCAAGAAAATATGACACCCACAAGGATATGTGCTAGGCCTAATGACCCCTTTGTCAAGAAACTCTTGAATTTTCTTCTTGATATTTGCATTCTCCAAAACCGACATTATATACATGCCAATATTTGACAGTGGTGCATCCCATTGCAAGTGAATCTCATGTTGGATTCCTCTTTTTGGAGGTAACCCTTCAATTTCCTGAAAAATATTGTCATAAGTGTCAACGACTTCAACCAATTCATGATTGAGTTTAGAATCACACCCTAGGAAAGATTTCAGGTTCAACGATATCTTTAGCTTTAATCATTATCAACACAAAAATATTATTATAATTTACAAGCCTTTTCATCTAACCAACACTAAAAACTAATAAGTTCATCTTCTTGCAATGTTCTCTAACAATATACTCAACTCCATATTTAGAAACATGATATTTTTTCTCATGACAATAAAATATGGCTTTTAGGTCATACAACTATGGACTCCCTAAAACAATTCCTCAAATATCAAGTTGTACAACATCAAGCTTTACCTCATCTATAAAATTAGCAGTGATGGCGAATTTGAGTTTACATTTGATTGTCACTTGTAATTTGGCATCATCTCATACCCAACCCAAAGGGTAAGTTTTAGCATGATGTGTAGTTTCTAAATTAAGTTTCTTGACAATTGCTTCAAAGATAAGATTGTCTTGGGATCCACTATCAAACAATGTATCGACCTTAGTATGTTTTGTAATGACCCTGATATGGAAAAGCTCACTTGTTTCTTTATCATTTTTAGATTCAATAAGCTTACTAGAAGAACTATTACTTGAATTAGAAGTTATACCTTTGATTCCAATGGTTGTGATTTTGATTTCATCATCTGGATCAAATCCTAGATACTGTTGAGTTGTAGTAATAATATTTTGTTTCCCCTTGTTACTGAACTTCTTTGGTCTCAATTCTAAATGTAATTTCCAACAATTGTCTTCATCATGCCATATTTTGAACAATGTTTATAGGTATGTTTCTTTTCCTCTTTCTTGAGAGTATCATTCTTTCAACCTTCGAATTTAAACTTCCCCTTTCCTTTGTCCACAGTTTCAAAAGGTTTTTCGCTAGTCTCTTGAGGAACATTATTTCCTCTTGATTCTAATTGATTTTCCTAAAAACCTACTTCCTATATATTGTTGGGATTAAATATAAGTATAGTATGTGTCAAAAAACTATGTAATCAACCTATATATTTAAGGAGAGTATCTTGTGAAGACAAATCCACACCCAACATTAAATCTCTTCTTCTAAATTCTTGTGTGTAACTTTGGACATTTTGACCTTTAGCTTTTATAAAAGTCTTTGAATCCATAATTTATTTTTACATGTAAACTAATTGATAAAATTTCCTTCCTAATGCAGCTATAAAATCATTCCAAGAAGAGATAATTTCACCACTTTTCTTTAAATCTTCTTGATTTTTGGCCTCCTACAAGATGAGAGTTTCACCTTCCAAGCGAAGAAAAGCATGGTGAATATTTTTGACATCATGATCAATATTTTGAATATTTCAATATACTTCAATTTGACGAACCCTATTATCCAACTTTTCAACATTTACTTCCCCATTGTACATAGGTAATTCAAACTTGACATCAATATTAATCAAAGGAGAGTTAGAAAGTCCTTTTGGAGAAGGAGGAGGAGTAGGTATATGAGAAAAAGGAGGAGTAGGTATATGAGATGAAGGAGGAGGTGGAAGTGGAGGCTTGCTCCCATCACCACCAATACCTTTTGGTTGATTATAAATCTCCTTGCAACATTTTTTTCTTCTCATTGTACAACACTTTCACCATCTCAGTCATATCTTAGAAATCCTTTCTAAAATCTCTCTCATACTTAGACATCATCTCTGTTCCTTGTCCTTATTCATGTGTCATGAATTGTGGAGTTTGTGGCCTCCTTGAACCAATTTGAGAGTTTGGCTCTTTAAGGAATCCTTCTCCTCTTTTTAATTTAGACGTTGTAATCATTCAATAAAAACACTTGCAAAATATTACAAACCTTCAAGAAAACCATGCTCTGATACCAAATTGATCTAAATGAAAATTCAAGGTTTCATGTAAATTTATGTAAGCTATTTTATTTCTTATGGGAAATGGATTGTGATTGCAAAAGCACACAAACTAAGTTAAATTTTTCATATTTTAATAGTTAAAAATGGACAATAAGCAACATCACAACATAATTTGATGATGAAGTTCACCTCTCCTGGGCTACATCTTTGGGTCCAGCTTCCAATGATGACCATTTATATTGAATTCTTAAATGTTAAATAAAATCAACATAGAATTATCAAATTGTAAAAATAACACTGCCATTGCGTCCAAAATACCCAAAAACCCTTGTGTAGGCTCTTCTTGGGCTCAAAAAGGCTGAAAATGGCTGTGTTAGGCCTCCTTTTCCATTTTTCCTACAAAAATATTCTACAAAGCTCACTACTCTGCAAAAATGAGCAACAAAATGCTCCTATTACACGTTGGTATGCTACTATATTATTTCACTGGAGGTAACGGGTTCAATCTATGTTTGGTGGTGGAGGTTATGGTTTTACCGTTTAAAAATTAAATTATTTTTTATTGTGGCCCAATACACCCCCCTGAGCTCCGCACCCATAGTTCCTTGATGCCACAGGGATGTGGGTCATGGGAGAGGGCAGTATGCCACACACCCCAGCCCCTAGTCCCTTCTCCATTGGTAATGTGTCAAACTCCAGCGCCAAGTGCTTATCTCATCTTCCCTCTCCGTCGTAGCCTTGAATCCTATGTGTTTTTCACATCGTATACAATATTCCTTGGGTTGGGTCAGTTGGTCAGGGGCCCCTGCCAGCCCAACCCTCCCCGCAATGTATCCAATGATAAAATAAATAGAAATCGTCACCTATGTTAATCAATTCATGCATATGGTTCAACGATGGAGCGGTGAGTTTGTTTTTAAATGGTCTTGAGTTTGATCCTCATAAGGGTTGGTCGGTCGACCCCAACCAATTTTGGTCCAATTCAGGGTGCCACATGGAACCACGTGATTGGGCCATGTGTCACCCAACCATTGGACCAATTTTGAAAACCATATTTTCTTACCATTGTCCAATCATTGGATGTCATGCATTCACTCATTTGGAGGCCACTTTCCTGATCTGTACACCTAGTCAACTGATGATGTCAACATACATACTACCATGTAACATCCATACACTATCTAGTCAACCTTGTAAGTTGAATTTTTAGTTGTAAAAACTTTAGAACATGATAACTTCCTCATATGGTGTTGGATTGAGGTGATGAAGCATCGTTGGAATCAAAATGATGAGATCTACGATTTGGTACTAGTTTTGGGAGATTTTGAGCACTTTCATTTTTGAGCATATTTTTTATCCCATGGATCTTCGACGAAAATCCTATCTGAATACTCTGGTTGGCCCCTCTTGGGCATAATCTCGCCCCACATGCGCATTTTCACCTCAATCATCGGCCTAAGAGGGTGGCAGTAAAAATTAGGCCTCTTCTCTCGAAACCTATCAAAAAATAAACAAACAATATCTAAAGAAAAAGGGAACTTCACCCTCCCAAGTATCATAGCAAGATATCTATCTAAATCGATACAAAAATACCAAAAAAAAATTGTAGATCATCTGATACATCATGGCCTCTGTGCCAAAGAATTGATATAAAAGAAAAGAGGGAAACTAATGCACTGCCCATCACTAGTATAGTATGCAATGGTACTCACTAATAGTGAGAGGCACCTAGCCTCATCTGCACCAAAAGAAGTTATATGTAGTTTTCCACGAGACACCTGAAAATATGTTGGAGAAACTACATGATCCCAAACATATATATGAGAGTAGACAATCTAACTCTCCACAGAAAAACCATGGGGGACATCAAGTAACTAGGGAAAATCCCCCCCTCTTTTGGATAGGCCAATGATAAAATAAATGTCCTCCTCAGTGGGTTGAAACCAATGATTAGGACTGACATGGAAACTTTTTCGGTGGAAATCCCACCAATGGATTAAATGTGCCAACAACCCAGAGTGCCCCTTCAGGGATGTAGCCTCCTCATAGTAATTAAGGAGACCTACATTCCTCAAGAGGCCTTGGTCGTTGCGGTAATAGGGAAAGGGTACAAATCCCTCTCCCTCTCCAATGCCTCCCGCCATCATACCATATTATATTGGCCAACTCTTTTCTCTTCATGTTATTTCTCCACTCCCCTCTGATGCATCCACATGATTGACATATAAAATACATCAGCCTCATACATAAAACATATTTTTTTATTAAAAAAAAATGTGTGTATAATTATGGACATATAACTTTCAATTAAGGAAAAAATTCAACCTTGGTGCACCAAAAAAGCAGGAACATATCGAATACAGTGCACAGAAAAAATAGGAATGTACCGAAAACGGTGTATACATCAACTTGACGCACTGCCTTCAGTTCGCATACATACATAATATTCGTTATTTTTGTTTTCAGTGTGGTGTGTCGACATAAAATTTCACATGGGTGAGTTAATTTTATGTTGATGCACTACACTGGAACATCTAAGTTTAAATATTGGGCAGTGAGTTCGGAAAAATAAACACACCGGGAAGTTAATTTTACCAGACACACTGTCGTAAAAAATATAAATTTTAAAGTGGTGTGTTTTGGAATTTAACAATCCGATGCATTTTAATTTACCCAATGCACCAAACCACTAATGGTGCATTAACGTTAAAAAAAATTTGCAATGCACCCTATAAATTTATAGGGCGCACTGTGAACAACGTGAGTAGAAAATTTCGAACACACTGCAAAGATAAAATAACTTTTTTTATAAAACAATGCAATTTTTAACTTAATTTTCAATTTTACTTCACTAAAAAATTAATTTAGCGAGAAACATAGACATTACTTGGACATTTTCTCATCGAGGAGGCATGGTTTCCAAGTAAATGAAAAAAACAAATTAAGTTGCTCTGTTAGGTTTAAATAATAGGTGGATCATTGGGAAAAAATAAACACATTAATAATTTAACGACCCAGTGTGTTTGAGTTTACCATAATGCACCGAACCAATAATGGTATGTTAATGTTACACGCCTATTTTTTGTGCACCTTGTAAATTTATAGGGTGCATCGTGAATCATGCAAGGAAAACATTTTGAACACATCGCAAATATTTTTTTGTTTTTAAAACAATGCATTTTAACATAACTCTTAATTCTAATCCTCTAAAAAAATAATTTAGGGAGGAACATAGACATTAACTAGACATTTTCTCGTCGGGCGTATGGTTTCCAAGTAAACAAAAAAAAAACAAATTTTAGCACCATTTCACAAAATTTGAAAGGCACATAGTGAGAAATAGATGAAAGGATGGTAAGAAAGGGAAACACTGATGGCAGGGTTCTTCATAGAGGAAAAGGTTGCACCGATGCTTAAGAGCTCTATAACACTTCAAATGGTAAGATTTATTTTTACATCCAGTACTTTTTTTTTATTTAACCCTATTTTAGGGCACTCGCATAACCACATCAAGGCAGATTATTTATGAATCACACCACAATTTTTTAAATTAAAAACCCTATCACAGTGAACTGTGTTATTTACGCATTGGGGTGTTTCAGAACATGAATAGCACTGGTGTTTTGTGGGAGTATAGCACTGAAATGATGAAAATTAATTTTACGACCGAAAAAAATTTAAATTAAACCTTTTTCTGATGCTATGGGCTAATACACGCACTTGTGCTCCAGTTTCAACTAGCACACCGATATTTTTAAGTCTAAAAACTTGCATTGGTGCACCATGTTGTGTACGTACTGGAGAATTCCTATAATGTCAAAGCACTGGTGATTTGTGGGAGTATAGCACCAGAATGGTGAAAATGAATTTTACGACTTGCATTTTTAAAAATCTACACTATTTTAGTGCTATTGAGTAGTATACGCACCGATGCTCCAGAGTTACTGGGGGCACCATTGCTTTTTATTTTTTAAAAATTAACCCTCAAATAGTGAAACATTGTTCTATTAGTCACCATGGACTTCAGTTCAATTAACCACACTAGTGCACATAATATAATATGCGCACCAGTATAATTTATAGTAAAAACCCCACAACAATGCACCATATTGTTTATGCACTGGAGTGTTCGTATACTAGTTTAGCATTGGGGCTTTGTGAAAGTATATCACTAGAATGGTAAAAAAGAATTTTACGGCTAATTTTTTTTTAAATTTAACCCTTTTTCAGTGTTATCGAGTAGTATACACACTGGTATGCCTTATTTACTTGGCACACCGCTATTTTTTTATTTCTTTAAAAAATAACTCTGCCACGATGCACCATATGTTGTTAAGCATTGGT
Organism: Pinus albicaulis; assembly: GCA_034641835.2. Classification (NCBI taxonomy): domain Eukaryota; kingdom Viridiplantae; phylum Streptophyta; class Pinopsida; order Pinales; family Pinaceae; genus Pinus; species Pinus albicaulis. Next base: position 692,767,754 of record CM076572.1, on the reverse strand, counting down.
GTGTCTATTTATAGTAATGCACTAGTGAGTTAGAGTATTATATACACACCAATAAAAAACTTCTGCTAAAACATCCACCCACTCAACTTTGTTAGTGATCTTCACTACAAATGGAATTTTGGGCTATTTTTATAAGGGCTTTGGCAAAAAACCTCCACTAGAGGGTCTTTTCCTGGTATTTTGCAAAGTGCCCATACTCATGGGAAAATTTTCATTTAAAAGAAACACGCTCATAATCCAAGTCCTGAAGATGTGACCAACCTTCCAAGTCAAGTTGAATCACTTTCAAGCGTCCTTTGCAAAATCCATTTCAACACAGTTTTTGGCACAAGAGAAGTTGTTTTCCTTGACATGAGAACTAGTGATATAACGACCCAAATTGTCTCTTATGGCTTCAAAAATACCACCACCTAGTAAACACTAAATAAGGGGAAGATACTGTAGTCTAATCCAAATATGAGGAAATGGAATTTTCATCTTGGGATTAAAATTGAGAGCCTAGTAAGTGACAAAAATTCCCCTGGTGCCCATGAAATAAGGTCCAAATTTGTAGAGAAGATCCCTAGCCCCACTTTCAAAAGCAAAGGAAAAATAAATATCCATAATATAGTCTATTGATGGGCTCATGGTCTACCCAATTACTAGAGGTCCATTCTAAAATAAAGTTATAACTAGGCCAAATGCTAGTGAAATTACCAATCAACCCTCTTTCCTTCATGGTAATAATGTTCTTCTTCAGAGAGGAAGTAGACCCCAAATCAATAAAATAAATTGAATCTACCTTTTAACAATTTTTTTGGGAGACCCATTGAGCAAGAAATGATTTCAACAACTCAAGATCAAGGATGAACTCTAAATTCTTGGCTACATGGAACCACATTGTTACAACCAGGAGTGACACAAAATACACCACCAAATCACAAAAGAACATTGCAAAACCTCAATGGACTACATAGATGGAATTTGTTAGGATAACAGATCAGCCATGCCGATAACATGTTGGGGCGGCTGAAAACCAAGTCGAAAACCTCAATTACATGACAAAAACTCCTAATCTATTGTGAAAAATGAAGCACTTGACACGAAACTATGAGAAACCATTGCTAAAAAGTTGGGGGGAATGATGATGGCAAGGAAACCCTAATCATGCACTCCTCAAGCCTTCGACTCATATCTCATTGTGTCCACTTTCTTAGGATATTAGTTCACTAGATAAATTTAAATGGAAGGCAAAAAACAACTTAATATTAATAATAAAAAAGATAAATTAATAACAATGTTTCTTATATGTATTTGTGAAAAATGTTATAATGTATTAACTTTCTGTATTCCAGAATACAAAATTCTAAATGATTAAAAAATTATAATAATATATTATTTGTACATATCTTAAAAAAATAAAATTGATATGGTTAATCTATGTTCTTGAAAGTTAAACTATATAGTGAAGAAAATAAAAATATTATTATTATATTAAAAAAATAATTATGTTGATAGGTAAGTTTATTTTGGAATAAGACTTTCAGAATTTTGATTTAATTATTAACAATGGGCGGTAGAGATTCAACCTCCATGAAATATCCTAGAATATTTTTATTAGTTTTCAAAATCAAAGGTTGAGATTTATTTTCAAAATAGTTATGACATTTTTCCCTTTTAATAAAATTGATGAACTAAAAAAAATGTCATATTAACAAGTGTCGTATGAAATAAGTAATGGTTTTTTTTGCATGTGATGTTCATAAGCCATGGTATTGTAACAACACCTACTTAGAGATTAAGAATCACCATGGTAAAGTGGGGTTGAATCTCATAATTAAAAAATATCGTAACATGTTTATCATGAAATAAGTGTTTTTATGCTTATCATGGATTAATTCTATGGATGTTTACTAGCCATTTAATTTATATGGTTGTGTTAATTGGGCAGAGAGTCACTCTCTAGTATAATATGGTAGAGATGTTGTAATGTTCTGTTTAAAATTTTGACTCATAAATATATATAAGATGATGATGATTATCATCCACTAAGACAAATGTGGTATATCAGACCTTAATATAAGAGATTAATTGAGACTCTTTAATATTTACGTCAATAGGCATCTCCTTATTGAAAATTGTCATTCCAACCATTGTCTACTCTTTTGTTATTAGGCTGACATATGTCCCGTTGTCTAAAAATGACATTTGTCCTTTATCAAGATCTGCATCAACATAGGGGTGTCTATCATTTATTTCATTTGTGTTCTCCATGGGGTATCTATCAACTGAATTTTACTATTCCCATAATGCACGATGATCTCTCTTACATTTGCAATACTTGAAACCTTGACATATGCTCAAATAACGCACCTGATAGATCCTCATCGGCTTCACAGGACAATATATTATATTTCAGCATTGGTAGCTCTTATCAAGATCCACATCAAAAAATGAGGTATCTGTCATTTATTTCATTTTCTTTCTCCAGAAGGTATCTATCAACCAAATTTTACTTTGCTCATGATGCACGAACAATTGTTTAGTTTCGGATCAAGAGTGAACATTGGGTTACATGATTTCCTTTGGGTCTCTCCTACATTTTCAATACTTGAAATGCCAACATCTGCTCAAACAACACACTTGACTGATCCTCATTGGATTCACAGGAAAATTTATTACAGTTTTGCATTGGTATCTCTCTACCGCGGGTAAGAATTTTAACATGCATCAATGAATTTTTGGATTATCAATTGAAACGAATTGTCTGCTGGTGGGAGCTACTCCATTCTAATTTCTAGTTGTACTTGAAGTGTTTTCCATATTAACTATCTACATAAGGGTTTTATCTTCTAGAGAGCCCCATTGTGAATTTTAGTTTTTTAGTATGCGGGTTAGGCATTTCTCTTCCACTTGCACTAGGAAATAAAATATTAAGCTCAACACAACTGAGTGGAATTGAAGGAAATTGCATGAGTAAATCACCTTATGTTTGTTTTCTTCTTTCATGAAGCTTGGATCTAGATTTAGGCATTGAATAGCTAACTGGTTCTTACCAAAAACACTTTCTAATTGTGACTTTGCAAGTTGAAGTGACTTCAATGGATCACTAGATAAACTACTTTGATAGCATGTAAGAGGTCAAAATATTCCATCAGGTGCATATAAATGGTCTTTATGTCTCTGGGATATACATGATTCTTCCCTTGATTTTTTTCTAGCACTTGACTCAATAAAAAATTCAAATTAACTCTTGTTACAATTGTCAGCAATACCTAAAGTTGTTGTTGTGAGCTAATCACTGAATTTAGTCCATGAATTTTCTTGGTAATTACTGGGAAATTTGTCTCTTGATGACATGTCATTCATATCAAGATTATCATTACTTTTCTGAAGATCTAAAATCATAGAAATATGTTTGCAAAATTCCTCATCTTCCCACAATTTGTGTTTCTCTACTAGGTGTATTATCTCCAGTGTTTGTCATGTTACCATTGTCAGGCTGACAGTGAAAGAGACTCTCCTCCATATTTTTCAATGACATAATCTTCAATTTTTCATCACTCATACTTGTTCTATTATATAAATAACTTGTATCAAAATACTCCTGATTTTTATTTTTCCCTTCTTGCACATGTCTCATATCAAAGTCTGAAATTGACGTCATGGGATTCATTGAAAAACATGCATGCGTGTCACCATAGTTGATGTTTTGCATGGGAACACAACTCCATTTTCTATTGTAACAAAATTCATGTCAACCCTTCAAACTGCATTGTCATCGCTTTTCGTGTCATATTTAATGAGGTTTTGAAATGTCTGCGAGACATTGGTAGTGATTTTAAGTTTAATGCTGCTAATTCTCTATACTATGAATTAAACTACTTGTTGCAGACAACTAGTCTGTCTACCCTTTGATTTTTGAAATCAGATCTCAATCTTCCCATCTTCATCCATTTTGGTGGCATCCAACATATTTTTTTGAATAAAATATCCTTGGTTTATTCATAACTTCATAAATACTTCTTAATAGTTGCCTTGTTATTTTGGTATTTTAAACATTGATAAGGTGTTTAATGACATTCTAAACTTTGTTTTTTAATGCATAACATGGCTCTGTGGCTTCCTCCCTAACAACATTTCTTAGCCTTGGATCTATAATTTTCCAAACTTCTTCTTCCACATATTTTTTTATCTTCTTCACCCACACTACTATATTCATACCCTTTCAAATTCACAATATCCTACTATTTTTTCCCAGTAACGAGTTCAATTAAAACCACATAAAAGTTGTATACATTTATTTTTTCATCCAACCTCAAAGTATATGTGTAATCTAGTTCATTCATCACTATTTATTTTGAATTTCAAAGGAAATGAAGATATGAAATTAATGTAGGTAGATTTAAGGCCTTATTCAGTGACTAAAATAAAATTTACAAACAATATTACATATAGAGCAATGTAATATCCTACATATCTTATCCTACATGCCTTTGAAATGTCTTGCATAATATCCATGCCATTTTTCTTGATGTCCTTGCTGAAGGAATTCTAATTTACAATTCTAGAAGCTTTAATTTCCCATTGTATTTCATGATTCGCTTGTATAAAATATCATTCTATGTTTTAATATCTCTTGCACTGCATTAAATATAATTATAGGCTTATATTCGCAGACAAATATTATACCTGTAGAAATTATATAACATATGCATGTATATATCCATATTCTCCTGATATAACAATATTGATCTTCTTGCTAAATATAGAATCCTTCCACTGTTAATATTTTGCGGAAATTTAAAAACTCAATTGCAAACACATGAAGCAATAAAAAAATAATCGCACATAACACAGTTGTTTAATGAGAAAGCCTGAAGCTAAAAACCCCAACTATCATATATTATGTATCATGGAGATCATGTAACAATCTCATACAAAGATTAGTACATCAAGCTCTCAGTGCAATCAATCGTCACACACTAACATGAAGAAATCTGCAAATCCATGCATTGATTTCTTGCCACCTGACATCCTGCCTCCACTATGCAATCCCTGCTGAAGAAGACCCCAAAATAAATTTGAATTTACCTTGCCTTGACTACGCAATCCTCATTGCAAACTCCAATGTGTGTGGGATACAATCAATGCAACACTATAGTCACAACGGATAGTCCATCTTACCCTTTCACCTATCTCTCCACTGGGTCTCCACTGGAACTGACTTGCACTGTAGTTAACTTTTTTTTCTGTTCAATTTTTAGTGAGTTATTAGTTTTGAATTAATTAACTAATTTAATTCACTCCACTCTCACTAGTGTATCATTCAGTTAGACTAGATACAACTAGCTTAACTGAGTTTAACTCTATTAACTGAGTTAAACTGAATAACAACTCCATGAACTTCTCTTCCAACTCTGTCATAACTTTTCCACTTCAGTTCTAACTGAGTCCTCCATGCATGAACCACCAGTAAACCCTAGGAATTGTGTAATTCCTTCAGCCCACTGATTTTCCAAATCTGTATACTGAAATAAAGTGCTCCAAGAGAATAAGTTGATATTTAGAGTCTGATTATTATTAAGGGCTAATAATCGACACTTCTATTTTTAGATCGACGATATATAAATAGACTTCGCCCAATATTCTAAAAATAGAATTTCATCTATTTTTCCAACTTGACCAACCATCCACAAATAGCATCCTTCAACTTCTGAAATATGATCACCATGTCTAAAAGTAGACATAGTCTAAAAATAGACTTACACCTAAAAATATCTTGTGGGCCCACTTAGTGAAGGTGACAGATTTCACTAAGCTTCATCATCTTGTTGAATCTCAACACTCCCTCTCAACAAGATAGGATTATCCTTCACCCTGATCCTACCTCTATGGTATTCGAATTTGCTCTTGTCAAGTGCCTTCGTCAGAATGCTTGCATCCTGATATTTCGTAGGAATGTACTAAAGCAACATGACCTTCTGCTGCTCACAATCTCTAATATGATGATAGCGGATATTAATATGTTTAGATATATCATGAAACACATGATTAATCGAGATTTTAATGCAACTCTGATTATCACAATGTATCACTGTAGGATCTAAAAGTGAACCGAACAAGCTGACCAGGATCTTCCTCATCCAGATAGCCTCACATGTAGCTTGACCTGCTGCCATGTATTCTGCTTCCGCTGAACTGAGTGCCACGGATATTTGTTTCCTTCTGTACCAAGAAACTGATGTAGATTCGATACTGAAAACCCCTCCTGATGTGCTATTTCTATTTATTGGGTTTCCTGTCCAATCTAAATCCGTGAAGCCATGCAACTTCACCTCATCCATTTGTCTGTATCATAAGCCATACTCAGATGTGCCCCTGAGATACCTCGGGACATGCTTGCCTCCCTTCCAAAAGAGCTTGGTAAGCTTAACCATCGCTTGTGAAAGCTGGTTCACCGCATAGCATATGTCCGATCTTGTATTAACTAAATACATGAGTGAACCCATCAACTATCGATAAATAGTGGCATCCACTACCTCTGCTGATGTAGCATCCTCTTTCCTCCAATTTCTTGGAAGAGGAGTGTCGATAGGCTTGCAGCCTTGCATTTGAAACTTCTTCAGTATCTCCTGGGCATACTTTCCTTGAGACACAAACAGTTCACCTTCCTACTGCCATATTTCCAATCCAAGGAAATAATGAAGGAGGCCCAAATTCTTCATCTCAAACTCCTTTGCAAGATCTGCCTTGAATGAGTGTATCAACTGCTCATCACCCGTTAGTATTAAATCATCAACATAAATAAAAATGATTAAACTCTTACCCTACACCACAATTTGGTATAGGTTTGCATCCGCCTCACTCTTGGTGAAGCCAAGTCTAGTGAAATAGTTGTTGATCCATGTGTACCAAGCATGAGGTGCTTGTTTCAGCCCATACAACGCTCTTTTGAGCCTGCACACATGTGACTCGCTGCTGAAGATCTAAAATCCTTTAGGTTGCTCAATATACACCTCTTCCTCAATGATCCCATTAAGGAACGCATTATACACATCCATCTGATGAATGTACCTGTTAGCCACCCATATTTTTCAATTATAGCAGTTGGTGGCTAAATGTTCTTTGCAGCCTTCAAGGAACAAGTTTGAATCCGAAAAATTGTTGGTACTTGAAGTCTGTTGACAAGAGTCCAAATTACTGTTGGTTCTACATACTCTCCCTCTTTTCTGGCTCTGATATACCATGAAAATCCTAATCAAAGTGTTGTTGCATCCTCATCCTTTTCTTCTCCCCTTCCTCCTTTTTCCTCATTTCCTCAAACTCCCCCTTTTCCCCCATAAAGAACCTTATCTAACCCATTTATATACCATATTCCTCTATTAAACCTCATTTCCTAAGGTCAAAAACCCACTTTTTGACCTATCGGAACCCTTCCCCTTTTGCAAATTTATTCAAAAAACCATAGAAACATGCGTTTCTATGCGTTAGGCTTTAGCCCCTCAGGCTAAGCCCCTTTCCGTTTCTCCCTCCATATATCCCCACGCCGGAACCGCGTGCTAAACCCGCCAGGCGCTTAAACCTCGGAAATAATTCATTACCCAAAAAAACATTGAAAACCTTTGTAAAATGCGAAAACGGGTTTGTTTTATTTTTCCAACGAAGAAAATATTATTAAAACTCCGCCGTTGATCTGCCCCACAGATCAACGGCGCGGAGTCAATCTTCCCCTGGTGGACCCCCCCCGGTCCCCGGCGCCTGTTTCCAAAAACCCGTGGTTTTGTGCCCGCACTGCTTTCCGCGTTAAAACGGTTTCCCCCCGTCGGCCAGCGATTCCACCCGCTGGCCGACACGTGTCTTCCACCTCACTCCAAAACCGCCGTGTCAAGTTTTTTCCCGCGCGTTAAGCTTTGTCCCGTGGCCCCGCAGCGGGATTCATCCCTGCCGTCGGATCTAGATCCTCCTATCCGACGGTCCCTATTTGCCTTTCCCGCTCACCTGTTAACAAACTCACCCGCCCGATAATTCTTTTCTTGCGCATTCGATAGCCGATCCCCACCGTCGATCTCCGTAGATCGACGGCTCTCCTTTGTTCTCCTGATTCCATTAAAAAGTCCGCCTTTGTCCCGTTGACTCTTCAAATTTTCTCCCGACCGTTGATCGCGATACGATCAACGGTTCCGATTTCTCCATCCACCCGCACGCCCTCCGATGCAGTTTGCCCATATAACGCAGGATTTCCTCATTTTTCTTGTTTTTTGCAGGTTTTCAAAGGGTTTTTCTTCGTATTCTATGAAATCTGAAGGATGAGAGTGACGACTCCAATCCTCCCGGTTTGTCCATGGGATTGATCATACGGAGAAGAACAGAGATATTTACAAAGTTTCATGAGCTTTGGTTACCGCACGTCCCTGCAAAGCTTGAAGATGGCCGCCAAAAATCAGAGCAGAGAAAGAGTATAAGGTTAAAGATAGAATGAACCAGACCAGTGGTTTTGTAAGAAGATTGGCGGGGATTACGGCTAAGACGATTATCAAAAGCCTAATTCCCGGCTCAGAACATGGATTAAAGCAAAACCTAAAAGTGTTCGGCATACAGACCGCCTCTACCGCCATACTTCGAGGCGAATTGATTCCTCAACCACCACAGTGCCACCTATTGCCTCAGAAAGCTCAAACAAAGGATGAATTTATTGAACAGGATCAGATATTATGCCTCGAGCAACCAAAGAAGTTATTACTGCACCGGATTTCAACGACAGAATGTTTGCAGAGTAACCCTAACAGTACGCAGAGCCTCAAAGGTCAATATAAGCTCTCTTCGAGCTTACTTTTTAAGTAGAAACACATTAATGCAATATAACACCTGTAGAATTTCTTCATCAAACTTCTCAGGGTCAGGAATACATTAATTCTGCATTGATTGTGTTTGAGATCTTTTAATTAGATCTCACCTCCTCATTCTTCTATAAATACCTCAGTAGAAGATGAGAGAGGGGTTGGATTAGTTGGTTGTTAATGTAATTGCTGAAGCGCTGTAGCTATTTCTGAGGGGGAAACTCTTGACTGTAAATAGTGGTTTCATGGGCTCTTGGAGCTCTGCTGGTGACCAATAGGTTAGGTTGTGAAGAAGAGATGTATTAAAACACTGGATTTGAAGATTGTAACTGGTTTGAAGCAATCAATACAAGTTGATTTATGGGATCCTGGTCTATGCTGATGGTGATGTTATTCTCACTGTAACTTGTCATTTTATTTTTGTTTTCAATTTGTTTCATTTTCTACTATAAAGAACAGTTTAAACATTGTTAGAGTTTGCTGTATACCAGTGACCTTCTTTGGCTGAAAAATCTTTATCCCAATGTTTTCTTCTTATTGTGTTATTTAGAAATGATTTAATTCAGTCTAAGCACAGAGATGCTGGCGTTCCCTCATCTTTTCGTCACTGCTGAATGTTGTTTTTAAATGTTACTTTCATATATGTTGTGTAAAGAATGAATTGAGGAAATCAAAGGTTAGCCCTGAGTCCCTTTCTTGTTTGCTCAACTATTTGTCTGTTTCCCTTAGGATGTGTCAAAAGCTGACTAGTTTCAAAGTACTTATCAGATCTTAGGCCATTCTGTGTTGTCTTGGTGATTGTCTTGGAAGTAACTAAGTAAAGAAGAACTAAGATGAGGAGAAAGGTGAGCCCTGCCCGCTAGTTTCTGCTCCAAAGGTTGCCTTCAAGTTTCCCTTTGTTTTTATCTGTTTTCTATTAGAAGTGTATCAAAGGCTGGCTAGTTTCAAAGTACTTACCAGATCCTAGTTTGCTTCTGTGTTTTTCTTAAGTGCCTGGTCAAAGGCTGGCTAGTTTCAAAGTACTTACCAGATCCTGGGCTGCTCTTTGTTCTGCATCTGTTGATTCCCTTTCTTGTGGTATCACCCCATTCCATAAATCAAACTTCAAAGAGATCCTTAGGCCTAGATGACTTGCCCCATAGATTAATCTTGAACCTGTTTGTTTCAATTAAATTCCCTCATGACTCCATAGCCCAATGGACTGAAATTTGCCATCATCTTTCTTTAGAATCGAAACTTACCTTGTTACTTGCAACTTCTCACCTTTGAACCTATTTGCATATATATCTTTCCGTCTCAGACAGCAACTATGCTCAACCATCTAAGAAAACCAAACAAAACCCTTGGCCTTCATAACTAGCCTAATATCATCACCCCAAACTTCAAAGACAATATCCATCTTTGTACATATTGGAGATATCCCTCTCCGGATTCAGGAGGGCTAGATCCTAGAATCCCAAAGTTGGTTGAAATGATGTTAACTCTGTGATCGGACTTTGCCAATCTTGCTTGTTACAGAGACCTAACATTTCTGGCGACTCCACTGGGGACTCTTACCTCAGGATCCTCATATAAACATTTTGAGAGTAAAAAGCAGCCTTTCCAAGCACCACCAAAGAATGGTAGTCACGATAAAACTTGTCCGGATCAGTGACAAACTAGGTCAATCCTAGGGTTCTTTTAAGTCTTTATCTAACCTTGAAAAATCAGCTAGCTTAGCCACAAGGGTAGACTGTCTTTGTTTCTTAACCGTAGCTAAGTTTTGAGGCAAAGCTAGGACATTCTTTCAAGAGACCACAAATATAAACAATTCCGAAAATACCAAAAACATTGTAGATTGGTAGTAAAACACTAGTTTTGATATCTTTATACGACTTTGATGTGTTTTACTCTATACTCTTAGACAGAGTCTGGAAAGGGCCAGGCAGCCTCTGGATCTCATCCTCTTTTAAGGGGTGACACATCTAGTGAATGCCCTCCCAGTCAATCTCTGGTTAGAGTTTGTTGTGTTTTGAGATATCCTTGAAGAAGAATGATTCACAAACACTGTGGTGGACAGTGCATTCATTGGAAAACACTCTGAACCTTCCACCTGGCGACTCCACCATCCTGAACAGACCTTAAGACTCCACTGGAAAGAACCCTTGTCGTTATAAAATCATTCAAACTCAGTTAAAGGACTGTAGGATTCGAATTAAGAAAATAGATTAGTTAACCGTCTAAAGATTGTCATATCTGGTTGAAATTTTGTTGTTTAGATTGGGTCTAACCCCATAAACATTGTGGCTCCTAAAAAGATTCATACTAGAGCCCATCCTGACCCAGATCCTCCCGAAATAGTGGACAACCCAGAAAGAATTCTGAGGAAGTCTCCTTGGGTACAATCCTCTACTATCTTCAGACCACTCATAAGAGCCAATTCAGTCCCTGAAAACCTTGCAGCTCTTCAGGAATCACAAATTGACCTATTAAATCCGTTCAGAACTAGGTCATTTGGTGATTTAGATCGATTAGATTCTGAGCCTACACTTCTATCTCCCGAAACCAGTGGGACTCTAGGGAATAGAGAATCAACACCACCTGATTTACATTTCTTACATAATTTAGGTGTCTCTCACCCAAGATCAGCTCAGAGATCTACTGCTGTTCCATCCACTTCTGTTCATCCTTCATCCACTGTCCAAACCACCCCACTTCAACCCACACCTCCACTTGTAAACCCACCCCCACCACATATCATGGCAGCATGGTATGCTCCCTTAGTCCTTCCTATACCATTAGTCAATCTTCCACAGGACTATCAGTCCAAAATTCCATTATATGATGCTAATAATACCACAACAGCATCTCAACATGTGGACAAGATGAATGACTACTTCGACAGAAATGAAATTGATAATGAATCTGTCAAAATTAGATTATTTGCTCAAAGTTTGGGGGGAGATGTGAGAAAATGGTTTAAAGGATTAAACCCCCATAGTATCAACGACCTTCAAGCCTTCCATAAAATTTTTTTAAACAAATGGGAAGTAAGGAAAAACCCTCTCCAAGTCCTTGCTAACTATAACAATCTCCATAGGAATCCTGGGGAAAGTGTGCAAGCTTATTGTACTAGATTTAACAGTGTGTATAATGCACTTTCCCCTGAACTGAAACCTCCTCAGGGATCAGCCTTAAACAAATTTCCTGAAGGGTTTGATCCAGACATGACATATTCACTCAGAGAAAGAGTCTTTACAACCCTTGAAGATATGCAAAGAGGTGCCCTTTCTGTAGAGGTGAACCTTATGGAGAAAAGAGCAAGGATGAAAGCTGAAAAGAAAGTGTCTTTTAGAGAGGAATCCACCCCTTCCACTTCAAGCTCAAAGATGGAAAGAATGATGGAAGAGATGATGAAGAAAATGAACATTCTAGAGAGGGCGCAAGCGAGTATAAATCAAAATGCTCCTCAAAACAGAAATCAAAACCAGAATCAGAATTTTAGACGAAATCAGCCTCCTAACAGACCCAGGGAAGATGATCAGCAGATCATTCCTCCCTTCCATCAGAACTTTTTAAGTGAGGTTGAGGAAACAAATGAAATAACAGAGGAAGATGATATAAACTTATTTGGGGTAGGTGATGATGACTTTGAGGTTCATTATGATAATAAACAAGGTCTTTATACACCTTATGATGACAGAAGAGATGATGCTGAAAACAACTACCAAAATATGGAGAACGCTGTCATAGAATCTTTAAGGGAATATGAACTCAGAAGTAGGTCTAATCAACAAACACCCAACAATAAAACCTCTGACAAACCTTCTCAAAACAGCGCTACACCCAAGGCTAAGACAATCAAACAAAAGGACAAAACGGTGTCTGTTGATTCTGGTAAAGATAAAGAGAAAGACACTCAAAACATCGAAAAACAGAGTGCAAACATTAGTAGTACTAGCACCTCAGTTAGTGCTCCTGCAAAAATAATTGCTTCAATTGTAGATAAACCAAATCAGCAAGCTGTTATTGCTGATAAAGGGGCAGTAAACAAGGCTGAAGTTAATGCTCTGAAGAATCTAAACCTTTTCAACCTGGAACAGGAAATCTCAAAGATCAAAATCTCTGTCCCTTTAACTGAGTTGTCTGCCCAGCCTGTATATAGGTCCAAAATTTTGAAGGCTTTGAACTTAGAAAATAATGAAGACACCCTCAACCTTAATGATGACCAACCAAAGCTTATTTTTGGTCCCGAGATTGAAGGAAAGTTCCAGGAGGGTCCTATCCCTCCCTTTTATGTAAGCTTAAACATTCATGACAAAATTCTGCACAATGCTATGCATGACTCAGGCGCTTCCCATAATTTAATGCCAAAAGTTGTAATGGAAAGCCTGGGTCTTGAAATTACCAGACCTTATAAAGATTTATATTCTTTTGACTCCAGCAGAGTTAAATGTCTAGGTTTGATAAAGGATCTCTGTGTTAACTTAGCCCAGATCCCAGCCAAGTGTTTAGTCATGGATGTTGTTGTGGCTGATGTTCCCCCAAAGTATGGAATGCTTTTATCAAGATCTTGGGGTGCTAAACTGCAGGGAACCATGCAGATGGATATGACTTATGCAACTATCCCTGTTTTTAATCAGACTAGGAGACTTTACAGGGAATCACACATGCAGTACACAGTGACAAGTCAGGATCGGCCTCAAAACTCCCCACTCTATGCTATAAACACGAGCCTTGATTCTTTTATCATGTTCAATAATGAAACGCTCACTGAACAAATTATTCTGGAAGAGTCCATGGCTGGGGTTAAAAAGGAGGAAAATGATGCCGAATTTCCAGAACAATATACTGTGTCTGAAAGTCCTAGCAAATTTAACACAGATCTGGAAATCCTAGTTATCAATCCTGTGAGCTCAAAACTTGGCAGTCAGAATGACAGTCCTCAACCTGATGAAAAACTTGGGGAATCGAACAATACAAAGTCCATTCATCAAACTGAAAATCTGCCTCTCTGGACTATGTATTTTGATGGGTCGTGCACCAAAACAAATGCAGGTGCAGGTGTCTGGATCACTAACTCTGAAAACGATCATACAGAATGCATTTCATGCAAACTAAACTTTCAGTGTTCCAATAACATAGCAGAATATGAATCCCTCCTCTTGGGCTTGCATCTTTTAAAAAAAATAGGTGCCAGGAGAATCGATGTATATGGGGATTCTGAATTAATCATTAGGCAAGTCAATGGGGAGTATAATGCAAATCACCCCAGACTTAGGGCCTACAGGAATGATGTCATTGATCTTTTGAAAACTTTTGAGGAGTACACCTTATCTTTCATCCCAAGGAAGAAAAACATTGCAGCCCACAATTTAGCCTTTGCTGCTAGAACCTGCCCAATGCTGTATGATGACACCTCTCAGATAAAATTCAGACCAGCTATCCCAGATAACAAGAAGTATTGGCAGGTATTTGATGGAGATAAACAAATAGAAGACTTCATGCAATTCGGAAATGAGTTTGAACCCTATAGTTCAGATTCAGATTATGATTCAGACTGCAGTGAAGAAAATTTTCTTGGTGAAGAAGAACCATCTCCACAGCTGGTAGATATAAACCTTCAGACTATCATGCCCACGCACCAAACAGAATCAAGTCCAAAACCTCAAACAGAAGAAATGGAAACTCTGCATTCTAGTACTGATAGTCTGCCCAAGGGTTTGGCCCCCCTAGAAGAACTGTTTGATTTTGATGATGTGGCCAACAAACCAAAACTGGAACCTGTGGAAACTGAAGTGGAAGAATGTAATATAGGTAATGAGGAGAAACCGAGATTGATTAAACTGTCTAGAACTTTACCGACTCACATTAAACTTAGATATTTGGAGCTATTTAAAGAATTTTCTGATGTTTTTGCATGGAGTTACGAAGATCTCAAGTCCTATGACACTGAAATAATACAACACAAAATCCCTCTTAAAGAAAACCAAAAACCATTCAAACAAAAACTGCGCAGAATAAACCCTGTCCAGTTGCCATTGGTTAAGAAGGAAATTATGAAAATGCATGATGCTGGTATTATTGTCCCTATTAGATATTCTGAGTGGGTATCTAATCTGGTGTCAGTTAGGAAAAATACTGGAGAAATCAGGCTTTGTATAGACTTCAGAAACTTAAACAAAGCTTCATTAAAAGATAACTACCCTTTACCCAAGATGGATCATATTTTACAAAGGGTGGTAGGGTCTAATAGAATTTCTTTGCTAGATGGCTATTCAGGGTATAACCAAATCCTAGTTCACCCTGATGATCAATTAAAGACAGCCTTTACTACGCCGTGGGGCACTTTCGTGTATGTGAAAATGCCTTTTGGTTTAATGAATGCGGGAGCAACCTTTCAAGGAGCCATGGACATAGCATTCTCGGAGGAATTAGGCTTCTTCATCATTATATATCTTGATGATGTAACTGTGTTTTCAAAAACAGATGAAGAACATTTAGAACACTTGAGGAAATTTTTCGAGAAGTGCAGAAAGTTTGGGATATCTTTGAACCCCAAGAAAACCTTATTCGGACTCCAAGAAGGTAAGCTTCTTGGACATATCATTTCAGAGCAGGGTATAAAGATAGATCCCATGAGGATTGAAGCCATATTGCAAATCTCTCATCCTCAAAATATCAAAGAGTTGCAGTCTTTCATAGGAAAGATTAACTTTTTAAGAAGGTTCATCCCAAACTTGGCTGAGCTCCTTAGGAATATCACAAACATGTTGAAAAGGGAGCAAGGGGTGAAATGGACCGCAGAAGCAAAGACATCCTTTGAACTGGTTAAACAAGCATTAACCAAAACACCAGTTCTCGTAAGTCCAGATTTC
Source organism: Pinus albicaulis (assembly GCA_034641835.2). Lineage (NCBI taxonomy): Eukaryota > Viridiplantae > Streptophyta > Pinopsida > Pinales > Pinaceae > Pinus > Pinus albicaulis. The sequence continues at coordinate 692,752,078 of CM076572.1, read as the reverse complement.
TCGAAAGACTTTTATATCTTCTCATTTGCATCAGAACATACTATAGCTGCTGTCCTTTTACAGAAAAACCCACAAGGACAAGAGCAGCCCATTGCGTTCTTCAGCAAGGCATTGAGGGATGCCCCTTTGAAGTATAATATTATGGAAAAACAGGCTTTTGCCCTGGTTAAAGCTTTGAAAGACTTCAGGGTATACATCCTTCACTCACATATCATTGCCTTTGTCCCAAATTCAGTGGTAAAAGACATTTTAACCCAGGATCCAGATGGTAAGAGAGGTAAGTGGATTGCTGTTATTCTCGAATATGATTTAGAGATTAAACCCACAAAGCTTATCAAAGGTCAAGGTCTAGCCAGGCTAATGGCTGAATCAAATTGTGAAGTTCTTGATATTAATATGATAAATACTTTGGATGACCAGGAAGAATTCTCAACTCCTATTGTTGAAGATTATTTTGCGAATTCTCCTTGGTATACTGATATTGTTTATGTTTTGCTTAATTTAAACACACCTCCTGGTTTATCTAAAACAAAGGCAAGATTCCTAAAGTTAAAAGCTGTAAACTATTTCATTATTGATAAATGTCTTTATTGGAAGAATGCTAGTGGTATATTGCTTAAATGTTTGCCTGAGTTTGATGCAGAAAAAATTAAGCAGGAATTCCATGAAGGAGAGTGTGGAGGCCATTTATACTGGAAGTCAACAGCCAACAAAATTTTGAGGGCTGGTTTCTATTGGCCCACTCTTTTTCCTGATGTGCACAAACTGACAACTACTTGCCATAAATGCCAATTGTTTGAAGGCAAGAGAAAATTGCTACCCCTTCCTCTGCATCCAATTACCGTTGAAGCCCCTTTTCAACAGTGGGGACAGGTGCAAAGGTTTCTTCATAATCAATCCCTTCAATCTGTGAGAAGCCCCCGGCAAAAAATCTTGCCTTATACTTCTCGACACTCCCATCAGCAGCTTTCTTTACCTTGTAGATCCATCTTGATCCTACAACTGATTTACCCACTAGCCTTGGAACAATCTCCCAAGCACTGTTTCTGACAATGGAGTCATACTCATCCACCATGGAATATACCCATGTGGGCTCCTGCACTTCTTCTTCAAAAGAAGATGGCTCTGTCATGATACAATTTCTCATAAGAGCCGTGTATCCAGTAAAATGGTCAGGTGACTGTCTCTGTCTGCGCTGTGATGTAGGGACTCCTACATTCTGTGCCGCATCAAGATTCAGTCTCTCAGATTTTGTGGTACGCTTTCTACTAGTTATGATGTTTGGCTCTGCATGTGTTGACTCCTCCACTCCATGAACTTCCTCCTGTGGTCGATCCACATCTGGAGGTTCATCTTTCGAAACAGGAAGTTCCTCCTCTGCATGCAAGTCTAGCTCCCTCTCAAGCATAGCTAGTGTAGCACCCACGATCATTTTTTTCTTCCTCTCCGCGACCCCATTATACTATGGGTTATGAGGCGCTATGATTTCTCTTTGAATTCCTTATTTGCTACAGAATTCTTTAAATTTATTTGAGATATATTCACCACCATTATCGCTCCATAGAGATTTCACTTGCTTCCCTGACTCCTTCTCCACCAATGCTTTAAATGCACATAACTTTGAGAATGTTTTGCTCTTCTTCTGCATGAAGAATATCCAGCATCTATGATAATATTCATCAAAAAATATAACATAATACTTGTGTTTTGTTGTTGAAGCAACCGAGAAAGGTCCACATACGTCTATGTGAATTCTCTCCAGGATCACCAAAGCACGGTTCTCCTTCTCATGAAAGGTGGTCTTCACAAACTTACCCATAGTACATCCCTTGCACTGATCTGACTGTGCAAGATTACCCTTGTGAAGTCCAGTCGAAACCTGCAGCAAAATCTTCAAAGCGCCATGGTGAAGATGGCCCAATCTCCTGTGCCATAATTCGCCCTCATCCAAGCTCACCACTTCTTCTGCTTTTCCCATCATTGCAGTGCAGCCATCTACATCCAGCTTGTATATATTATTAACTTGAATCCCGATCCTCTTGGTTTGACCCGTTGTTTGATGTCATAGGAAAGATTTTCCGTTACTAAAAACAACATCATAACCTCTTTCTTCCAACATTGTGATCGAGACCAAGTTCTTCTTCAGACCCAGAACATGCATAACATCTTTCAACAAAAATGGATTACCTGACTCCCTCTCAAAGGTAATGGTCCCAATGCCGGTCACACTGTATCAACCATCGTCACCCATCTCTATATTCATTTGGAGGTCCTTATGCTCCAAGTCACTAAATAACTCCTTGTCTCCCGTCATATGGAAAGACGAACCACTATCAAGATACCACACCGATCCCATTGAGCTTGAAACCAAGAATGAGATCAAAGAGAAATCAAGTTCAAATTGCAAAGCTAAGGCCTCTCCAGCTACAGTGTTGGAGATATTTTCATTAATGGCAAAGGAGATGGAAAAAGAGAAGTAAGGAGCAGCATTAAGCAGACGCAACAGAGAGGCAACAGATGAAACAAAGGAATTGAAGCAGAAAGTAGCAGATCTGGAGAGCTGCAGAGTGTATATAAAAGGATATGTTTCAGTATTATATGGATATTATTCTATGTGAAAGAGCTGTGATATGAAATTATCTGTGCATTTATGACTTAATTGCATATGTGAGTTGATCTGGGTTTATAAACAACTTTGAATAAACTCTGTGGCAAGGGTTTTTATGGTGTTCTGCAGATAATTGAAGAAAATCCATAAATTGTTGAGACAGGATTGAAATTGTATGTTTTACTCTGTACATGGGTTTAGACATGTGATTCTACATATGGTTGGTTAAATTAGTGTGGAGTATGGTGTGTGAGGTTATATATGTTGAGGAAATTACAGTCATAATACAGTGGGAGTTTCTAGTTGAACCCGCGAAGGGACTTATGAAATTAGGAGATGGCACAGTAATATTGTATTGGCAAGGGTCATGAGGGTTGGAGATGGCCCAATTGAAATCTCGAATTGCAGGCATCATGGAATTATATCGATGGAGCAGTATATTGATAAAGTATTGAATGTATGTGTTCGATTCTTTAGAGATCCCTGAAATATAAGTATATTTGTGTTAATCCAAATGCTAATGGAGAATTGTTAGAAACTCGGTTATACATAACCAGTATGGCGAGACATGGGTCTTGAAATTGTATCGGGGGTTTGGGAGAATGGAGATCGGTATTATAGAGTCAGAATGCTCGAGGAATTAGATATGCAGAGTCTATGTTAATAAGTCGGAGGACCAGTCTATGCGTTAATAGGGAGCGGAACCGTGCATCAAGAAAAAAAAAGAACCGGAATGAAAAGTTATAACCCAGGGGAATGAAGCATGGATAGTGCGTGAAGCAGAACCACGAGGATTGCCTAGAAAAGTGCGAAGTGGTTTTGAGGAGGAAAACTATCAGTATCATGCTGCCTCGTAGGTGGGAAGTTGTAATTGAAAAAAGAAACGTGATTCCACAAAGTGAAGGACATGTGGAAAAGGCAGTAATGGAAAAACCGTTTTCATCGCGTAATTTTTGAACATTAACCCTCATGTTGTTTGGTTACATGATATTGCATTACGTTCATTGGATCGTCGTAGTTGATGCGACGACATCTCAGTCGTCGGATGAGAGGGAGGAGTTAACAGCTGGGACCCAGCCCCATCGCGAGGTATTGAGAAATAAACGGCGTGCAGGTTGGCTACGTGATGATCATTGGATCATCAAAATGGAGCACGATACGCTATCCACCATTGGATGTGAATGGTAAGTGGCATAGTTTTTGTGGGACCCAAATAAATTCATATATATGCGCTTAGTTTTAATCCAAGTGACGCAACAAAGCCGAAAGTCAACCCTGAGGAGGGATGGTCAATGGTAACGTGGCTCTGTCAAACCTTTCCCTACTCCACGTGGTCTATTTCCTCTTTATTAATTATCAAATTCACAGAATTTTATAAATAATACTCTCCGCCATGTTTAACTTTATAATATATCCCCGAACCTTAAATTAGGCCTTTCTTGACTTTATATTAGTCTTCCAAACTTATATTAATACTCCATGCTTTGTAAATCAAACTTTACAATAGAACTCTCGCTCCGGGCCCACCTCTACGTCCAATAGCCAATCAAATGTACACCTGTACCTTAGGTTAAACCTCGCGCATCTCCGCCAGGCGACCACCGCCCAATGACTATGTGCCAGATCGACGGCCCTCGTCGATATCACTCGACGTCCTTGTACTAGCTTTAACGTGCGATGAGAATACGGAAAGGTGGTTTTGTACTCCCGTCTGGTGCCACGTGTTGCTGATTCTATGAAATCTCTTCAAATTAGATAATACCGCCTTTTCACCAAAAGTGGTGCGATATGGGCAACCCACTTTTCAAAACCACTCATGGTTTTGCTACAGTGATTGACCAGGGTAAATGCAGGGTTACGTTATTCCTTTGTTCATTCAACTCGCGTCCAGACTACGGTTCCAGTTCGAAAGCAACACCTCTATTTCTTTATAAAGCGGGAAATCTACCAAATTAAACAGTGTCCATGACCACACTTCTTCTGCACATACCCGCCTGCGGGTAGCGTGGATTTAACAGGATTTATTCGGATAAACTAAGGGAATTCAAGGACATAGAACGAAATTACCATTGCACAATTGCCTCGTAGTTAACCAATTCTTCACAATTATAAATACAGGAAGTTTGGAAATCAACAGGACTTGAATTTTATTCAACCGGAAGCAATTTCTCAATACACAGAGTTTATTGCAGAAATATCTCTTTCTCTCCCTCTCTCTCTCTCTCTATACATCCAAGGGATTACAATTATATACATAAACCTATGACTCTTCAGTTCCTCTAAGAGGATCGTTTTAGGAAATCAACGGTATAATTAAAATAATTCAACGAACTGGAATATGACAGCTAGACTAAATGAGCTATTCAAATTCTACGACTCTAACTGATCTAATAATACAATCAGCTAAGGTATTGACACCTAGCTGTAACAATTCGACTGTTTCCAAACCCTCCTAGCCACAACATGTGGACAAAATTCCTACATTGCTGGCTAGTATCTAATGCCCCTGCCTCACCAAGGCTGAAAGGCTTAAATTAGAATTGAAACATCTACATGGTTTAATTAATAAGGGTCGGGCGTTGATCCTAAGTGTGTAGAATCCTAGTCATAAAATGGGTTTTATTGCAATGGTTGAATGTTGAGTTCACATGTGCAGAGTTATAATCTGGGCTTTAATCCAAGGGCGATATATATGATATCAACCCGTTATATTGATATTTGAATGCAGACCTTACAAAAAGGAGTTTGAAAGTTGTGGAATATTATAATAATGTGCTTGTCATTATTATACAATGAAAGGCACGATTAAATGGAAAACCTTAAATATGGGGTTTGATTTGGTTTTGATGAAAGGGCACATTATATGCATTGTGGGTTTTTACAACCCTTTGAAGAAGTAGGTTCCGCACAGTATTTAAATTTCCAGCTCAGGAATTAAACATTGGAGGTTGCCAGATTGTGGATTTGTATTGGAGGCAATTTTTGGGATGCATTTTATATGCACAGAGAGAGTAAAATGTGGGTTTAATATGTAGGCATGCCATCGGAATTAATATATGTTGCGGAACCATATTACAATTTGGGTTTTTAATCCAAAATCCAAATACATTCAGATTTCTATAAAGTGAAAGCCGAAGTTCATTACTTTTCCTCTTATCAAAGTCAAGCTCGGATATGAATTAAATGGTATGTGTGGGGTCGAGCCATGAAAAATGGGCTGAAGGTAAAATATTATGTTTGATGTGAACCGTGAGTATATATTGGCTAATTGATCTGTTGTAGACCATTATGTAATGGGGTCTAAATGAAATGGAAGGTTCCTTGAAGCCTTAAATTAAAACCATTGATATGATAATTGTTATGCTATGGCACATTATATAGTGGGTTTAATGTGAGTTGATAGTGATGTGACTGAATATATATATGTATTCAGATAATCATATGTGAGAGCCCAAGTTCGTGTAGGATTCAAATGGATTTGAAGATTCAGAGAATGAAGTTAGCCTTCGATTAAGAGTTGAAGAAATGAAATTGACTATGGTTTGAACCATGAAATACGAAAAGCTTCCACATGTAAATATTTCCATTTTGTGAATTTATTTGGGGCATGAATTTGTAAAGCAGTTATATATGCAGCAGATACACAATTGCAGTGAACAGCAGAGGTATGGAGAACAGTTACATGATAGCAGCAGAAAAGACAAAACCAGCAAGCCAAGGGCCGGAAAAAGGGCTGAGTGAAATTGATGCATGTAACTAAAAATGTGAATGTAAATGTTTTAATTTATTATATATTTTTTGTGATGCAAAGGCAAGTCTTTGGTAGGAAAAAAAACTCCACTGAAAAAAAACTGAAATTTGTACAAATTTCTATTTCCCTCTGAATGAGCTGGACAAAGAAATTAGAAGGCAGAAGTCAAAGATTCATGGATGTTCACTTTGAATTCCCTGTGGAATGCAAAAATTCACGAGGAGAACTCTATAAATGATATCACATTGATATGCATAAGGAGGTTAGAGAATGTAGAAATGATGCAATGAGGTAGAGAAGAAGGAGGAGCTGATAGAGAATCTAAGAAAATGCAGAGATGATGCAAGGTAGATATGAAGGCTAGTGCACAGTAGTGAATATGGTATAGAATAGAGATGATATCCAGGTAAATAAGCAAGTGTTTTTATGAAAGAGTGAGGAATTTGGAGCTTCCCTATCAAGTTGTAGCTTTATGGATGTCAGTTGTAGCTGACTGAGGTACGAGCCTCCTGTAGGTTGTAACCTACAGAAAATAGAGGAAGTTGGTGCTTCCATATCAAGTTGTAGATCTATAGAAGCCAGTTGTATCTGGCTGAGGTAGGAGCCTCCTGTAGGTTGGAGCCTGCAGAAAATAGTTTGGAGTTGGAGCTTCCTTGCAAGTTGTAGCTTGCGGAATTTAGGCTGGAGCCTACGGAAAATCAGTGGTGAGAGGGAGTTGGAGCTTTCCTTTGCATCACAACAATAATAAGATGTGGTTTTCTCCCTTGTGGGTTTCCACTTATATCTGTTGTCTATGTGCATGATGTTTATGTGTTGATATGGTGTATCTAATCTGCTTAATACTTGTTGCTCACATATTTAGATTGTTGTTACATTATCTTAATACTTTTTGCTCACATATTAAGTTTTCTCTCATGTTAAGTTGTTCATGAAATGAAGGTGTAAATAAGTTTTAAAGGAAATTTTTAAAAGACCATGAATGTGTTAAACTGATTCACCCCCCCTCTCAGTTTAACTAAGGGTTCAACAATTGGTATCAGAGCGGGTTCCTTTGGTGTAAGCCTCATAGCTTGAAGGAGATCTGGTTGAGTCATGGAATATCAAAATTTACCTGTGTTAAGAACAACAAACTTTCCTAAATGGAGAGATAAGGTTAAAACAGTTTTAATGGCTAATGAACTTGAGGTATGGAAACTTGTATGTGATGGTTACTGCACAGACTCTCCCTCGGTGCAAAAACAACAGAGGAATGCCAAGGAAAAATGTGTGATATAAAACAGTCTTCATAACAAGGATCTTGAGTTAATAATGGATTTAACCTCTGCAAAAGAAATATGGGATAGATTTCATTTCGTGCATGAAGTAGACACTAGGGGCTACATTATCAAGAAGGAGAAGAGAATTAAGAAGAAGAAAAATTCATGTCAAAAAGAAAAATTTTCAATCAAATGAGGTACCTGATAGTGTGAATGGATGTTAGTTCCATGAAGAAATTACATGAGAGGAAAAAGGAAAACTTGACATAGCCTTAACTGAAAAAGAAAGATTGAAGAAAGAAAACAAAGACTTTAAGACATTGGTACAAATATGTGATGAAAAATAATATGAAGATAAGAAAGAAATTGTTGGCCTGAAGACACAACTTGAAGAAGCAAGAAAAGTAGAAGACACTCTGCTGCAAAAAATGAGTGAGAAAAGTCTCGAATGTGAGAAATTGGAAGACGAAGTTGTGTGCCTGAGAAAGAAATTAGAAAAATCCCAAAGAGAATTATTAATGAATACTCCTCAAATGAAAATCTATGAACAGTTGGACCAATTCTAACTACTCAAAGATATCCTCTCATAAAGACTGGGATAGGTTATGAAGGAGAAACCAGTAAGTCCAAGGTAGAAGATCACAGGAAGATCATCTTTGTAAAAGTTGTAAAGGATAAGGAAACAGCTCAGAAGATTCCTACAGAAGTAGAAGCTAGCAAGAGCAGGATTTGTGAAGAAACAAATAGAAACAAGCAGCAACATGGAAGGACAGAGAATGAGAGGATGAATCAATCAGCTGAAAAGGGCTCATACACTCTTGATTATGAATTGAATAAATTTGGAAGATGTCAAAGGAGGTTCTTTCCTCCTATGAAAATTATCACATGTTTTTCTTGTCATAAACTAGGACATATTGCAGCACATTGTAAGACAAGGCATATCAACTTCAACCAGCAAAAGATGCAGCAAATGAGAAGACTACCTCAAGCAAGAAAATGGAAAATATAATCTTTCACCAGGTACACAAATCATTTCCATGTCTACTGTTATGCATGCAATGAATTTGGACATAAATCGGTTGAATGTAAATTGTGTTCAAAAAGGGGAACAAAACATTATACATCAGCTCAAACATACCTTGGTAAAATAAGATGTTATGTATGCCTCAAGCTTGGTCACAAAGCAAAAGATTGTAAACTTTGTAAACTTCCATATGCATTAAAGAGCTCTAGACAGATGATGGAATCTAATCAAATTAATCAAAGCTATGAATCAAAAATAAATGCAAACATTATGAAGAACCCCAATAAAGTATGGAAGGAAAAGAGAAAGGGGGAGCCTGTTACCTCTATAACCTAATGAATCTATCATAGTCTCAGGAGGAGCTGATCTAGGAAGCAAAGAAAATATCCAACCAGGGACAATTATGAAGCAACATCCCAAGGGGAGATTAGTTCATAAATAATCCCCATGAAAGTAGTATAAGAAGAGCTCCTTGGAATGAAAATAGCTATAAGGACAGGAAGGGAAAGGACATTTTCTCCAACAGAGAACTATAGAGGAAGAATAACACCTGAAGCACACAATAGCCAACAGGTTGATGGAAGGAGAGAAAGTAGCAAGCAACCATAATGGTAGAGGGAACTTCAGCCATGGACATGTAAGCTAAGAAGACATCAGCACATTAAGTGATGATCACATTATCACATTGAGGAGGATTAGTAAGATAAGAGCCTATCATCTTTATGTCATTACATCATTCATCTATGAAAAGTCCCCTTGGAGGAATGAAGTTAAATTAAGTGACAAATATCTGAGTGGTCTGCCCATGAAGATTCCAAGTAAATAAATTGAAGATGCCTTCCCAAATATCTTTATATTAGAACAGTTGAATTGATTATAAAGCAGCAATGATTCTGGAACAGTCCTAGAAAGGAACATGCAATGGCTTTCCTTTGAACAGAATGACAGAAAAAGAAAAATGGTTAATGATGCCAAGATCAAATTTAGTATATTGATGATTATTGGTGTAAACATTGGAAAGCTCAACAATAGTAATTATGAAGGTTGTTTTAACTATGCGTTCATGTTTGAGCTGAAGTGAAAGTAGTATCAATGGGCATTTGGTACAATCAACATGCCTATCAGTCGAATATCAAGTATTATCAGTGGTGCAGGGGTCTGGTACAGGTCCTTGGGATCAAGGGATTATGGAAAAAGTACATCAAGGTAGTATCCCAGCGTTATCTGCATTTTAAAGCATAAAAGGGTCAATGAATGGGAAAAAATTTCAATATTTTATCTATACTTGAAGCATTATACTGAGCATTGAGGCCGTATCTATTTCTATATATAATTGCATGCCTTCCTGAAGTCAGTACATATATCTGTTGATCAACAGTTGTCATTGATGTCAACCCAAGCAGCACCAGGGGCTAACGCAATATTGCAAGGGAATTTTTACCTACCAAATTAATATATTCTGGGTCAATAATGCTTTTGATGGTTTCTACTTGTCGAGATGTTTCCATTGATAAATGGCACGCCATGTAATTCTTCACGGTTTGAGACATATTCATGTTTGAAGTTTGTAACCCCAGTCAGTGGGCTAAAACCCCATGGGGTTGGGGCATGGGTCATTGAAAAGTCATAATAAATATTTTCTTATGTTTCTAAAATCCCTCCCACATTCACTTTTTGAAGCCCCTCTCAACTTAAGCACTGATATAAATTGTGATCTTCATTTCCTTCTTATGCAAGGGATTCTGCCATCTGAAATAGGTCATCGTGAAATTTTCGCTCTAAATTTTTTTCTACGAAGGTTCAGAAGCTGAAATTTTTTTGAGGCAAAGAGAAATCATAAAGAAGTTGCAATGAAAATTTCAGATCACGGTGTGCAATATTGTTGGAGATGTGATCTGTGGAAGTCAGGGTTTTTGCACGCTCCTAAAATTCATCTCAAAGAAGTGACCTTGGTAAATTCGTCATAACTCTCTCTCTGAGTATCGGATTGGAATTCCATAAAAAGTTTCAGATAGTTCACAGTCTTTATTTTTCTCTCTATAATTTCAAAGCCAAATGAAGAAACTATGACACGTCGCACGCTATACAAGTGTGCTCTTCTGAAATAGTCCATAAGTAGGGCATTGTGAGAGATTGGGTATAACTCTCTCTAGAAGAATCCAAATTGGTTTAGACCTGTGGCATTGGAAATATGACTCAAAGGACTAATATAGGACCAAAAATCAGATATTGAGGATCTGAAATAACAGAGATAAAAAGCTAGATCATGTGTTGTCAAGGATTGCAAAGGACCAGACTTTCTACGGCAGAAAAGCAAAGAAAGGTGCAGTAGAGGATAGCATGACAAGAGCAGCAACCGAGGTGCATAACAGTAGCAAGAAGTTCATCATATGAAGTCTTCAAGTGGGCAGCACTGCATACAATCATTGTAAAGGTATCATTGTACTTAGTCATTTTAAATACATTATTGTACAAATTGTACTAGTATCTATCTGCCAAGGGTTGAAGAGGCAGTGTTGGGAGGTCTAGGATCATCATTAGGTGGTTGTGTCAAATTTAGGGTTCTGGTCTAGTATATCTTCTTCTTCTACATCATTCTATATCATTGTAAAAGTGGACCATTTTCCCTGGTACGAAAGTCCATTCTTCCTTTATTCTTCTATAGGGTGGTAGGGTGGTGCTAGGGTGAGTTGTAGCTCATTGGGTGTTGGGGAATCCATTCAGTTGACTACTGAAGAATCTCGGGCATTGGAGCATCCATCCAGTGGGAGCTGGAGAAGAATGCTTTTCTATATTCTAGGAAGTTGGAGCTTTATTTTCAATTGGAGTTGAATATTAAAGAATTATTAGAAAAGCATTAGGTGGTTTTTGTCTCGAGTGGTTCACCTTTAAAACCGTGGGTGTGCATTTGTGTTCCTCTTGTTTTGTCGCTATCATTGTACAAACACCGATAATAATTGAAGATTAACTAATGCTCTAATTGAAAGGAATACTAATTCCCCCCCCCCCCCCCCTCTTAGTATTTCCAACAATTGGTATCAGAGCTTGGTTCCTTCAATATCAGTTTAACAGCTGGAAGGAGGTCATGGAGCATACCAAGAATGGTGTACCTCTATTCAATGAAAATAATTATGCACTCTGGAAAGGAAGAATGGAGGTCTATCTCTTGGTGCAAGGTTACAAAGTATGGGCCACTGTTCAAAATGGATTTACATCAACCACGGATGAACAAGGTAAGAAGAATTTGGTAAATGATGCAAAAGAAAATAATATTATTATCAGTGGACTTATTGAATCTTTTTATCATAAGGTGTTGGGTTGTAAAACCACCAAAAATGTATGTGACAAGCTTGAGAATATATATGCAGGTGACTCAAATGTCAAAGAAGTAAAGCTTCAAATCTATAGAGAAAAATTTGAGCAACTTAGAATGAAAGAAGATTGCAACATTGTTGCATACTTCCAATACATTGATGAAATAACCAATACTCTAGAAGGATTGGGAGAGCCATTTGATGAGAAGACTATTATATGAAAGATTCTTAGAACGTTACCAGGGAGATTCAACCCAAAGGCATCTGTCTTAGAATACAGTGCAAATCTAGACAAACTTAGCAAGGAAGAATTACATGGAATTCTCATAGCATATGAGATGAGACTTGATGAAGAAAAGGGTGTTCGTTGCATCTAAGCAAACCAATAAGGACAAACAACCTTCAATTGATCTGACACGCACCTGCAAGTGTGAAGGAAAGGGAGATGATGGAGAAGGTCTTTCAGATGAATAATATGCTTACTTTACGAGAAAACTAAAACCTGGTAAGGGAAAATTCAAAGGTAAACTTCCATTGATATGTTTCGGTTGTGGTGAGGTTGGGAATTTCGTAGAAAAATTTCCGAACAAAATTGATGACAACTCAAAAGGAAATAAAGGCTTTAAGAAATCCAACAAGCAAGGCAAAAAGAAAGGATCCAAAAGGAACTTTCTCTCTAAAGAAGATAGCTCATCATCCGATGAAGAAAGTGACAGCAAAGAAGAAGCCAATGAGAAAGTATTGTTTATGGCCAAGCATAATAAACAAGAAGTATCAAACAATGAAGAAGAAAGGTTGACCATAGAAGAATTTTATGAGGATGCAATCAAGCTTATAAAAGAGCTCAATGCTAAGAAGATTCGTTCCAACACTCTTGAAGAACAAGTTCAAGGTCTCAAAATTGAGGTTGAAGAACACAAATGTATTGAAGAGTCACTTCAAAAGAAGTTTGAAGAAAGCAACCAAGAAAGGGAAGAATTAGAAGCCAAAGTAGTCTCACTGCGTAAGGAAGTGAAGAAGGGAAAAATTGTCCAAAACTATGCCAACAGCTAAAGGGCATTGGAAGAACTCATCAACAATCAATGATCTTACAATGACAGAACTGGCCTCGGTTACAAAGAAGAAGAAGCAGGACGTTCTACAACAAAATACAATGAACCTATGAGATTTGACATACATGTAGACTTCATTGGACAAGATTCGCAACCACATCCTTGGAAGATGATTCCTTGATGAAGATTTTCATCTAGGTACCAACATATTTTTCATGGATATGTTATTCATGTGGAAAATTTGGTCATAAAGCTGTAGAATGTCGCACGTACCCTATGAACCAATACAATTCCAAGAGATTCTTCAAATATGAACCTCCCAGGGCTCAACGAAACATCAATAGATTTGAAAATTTAAGAAATAATATGGAATGTTACAAATGTCAGAACTTTGGACACATAGCCAGAGACTACAGACTTGAAAATCCTCGAGAATAATCTTCGAAGCCACAGAATGAACGAACATGGAAGAAGAAGAAGACTGATAATTGTGCTCTCGCTCTCAAGGCTCAAAAAAGAAAGATGTGTGGTATGTTGACAACGGTTGCTCAATGCATATGACTGGAAATAGAAGGAAATTTCTATCTCTGAAATAGAAGAAGGATGGAACCATATCCTTTGGAAATGATGGATCTTCAAATGTTATAGGATCAGGTACCGTCACTCTTGAAACCAAAGATGTTATAGCCAAGAATGTTCTATTGGTCGAAAACATGAATCACAATCTGCTTAGCGTTGGACAAATGTGTGATCAAGCACACACAATGCTATTCAACTCCACAAAATGTGAAATCAGGAAAGGCAGGTATGGTAAAATTGTGGCTACAGCAAGTTGAGCTCCAAATGACATATATGTTCTGGATGAAGAAACTAAAGCATGTCTACTGGCTAAATAAGATGAAAGCTGGTTATGGCACAAACGAATGGGTCACATAAACTTTGACAATCTTGTCAGGATAAGAAAAAAGGAAGCAGTACAAGAAATACCGAAAATCTCAAAACCTTCCAACACACTATGTGAGGCATGTCAGCATGGCAAGAAGACAAAATTCCAATTTAAAACAAAAGAACACTTTGCATCACATCCATTGGAGTTGATACATACTGATCTATGTGGTCCTATGAGAACAAAAGGCTTAGATGGAGAATTATATTTCATGTTAATGACAGATGACTATACCAGGATGACAGTGGTCAGTTTCCTAAAGAAAAAATCTGAAGCATTTGAGTGCTTTAAGATCTACAAGGAGTTGGTTGAAAATGAAACTTATTTGAAAATAAAGTGTTTAAGATCACATAATGGTGGAGAATTCACTTCCAAATTATTTCAGCAATACTGTGACGAAAATGGAATAAAAAGGCAATTTTCAACAGCACGAACACCTCAGCAAAATGGAGTTGCTGAAAGAAAGAATAGGACCATATAGGAAATGGGTAGAACAATGTTGAAGGACTCAAAATTGGATGAAAAATTATGGGTTCAAGCAATTGACATGGCAGTCTTCATTATCAACCGAAGTCTTCTTAGAAATAATTGCAACAAGACTCCATATGAATTATGGAAAGGAAAACCAGCTAATGTAAAATATTTCAAAATCTTCGGAAGCAAATTTTATATCAAAAGAGAAGATCAAAATCTGGGTAAGTTTGAATCACGTGTTGATGAAGGTATCTTTGTTGGTTACTCACGCAAAAGAAAGGCCTATAAATGTTATAATCTAAGACGAAAACAGATAGTGGAGAGCATAAATGTTACATTTGACGAATATGGTGTTCTAGCGAGTAATGATGAGGATATAGAATCTTTGAAACTTGAGACAGAGGCTGAAAAAGACATAGATAAAATTGTAGAACAAGAAGCAACTATAAACAAGGAAGAAGTAAACAATGATCATCAATATATACCAGAAAAACAACAAGAAGCTCCTCCAAGGAGAACAAAAGAGTGGATTCAAAAGAACCATCCATCAAATCAAATCATTGGTGACATAAATGAAGGTCGACAGTTTCGTTCATCACAACAAGCTCACGTTGCTTTCTAGCAACCTTTGAGCCTAGTAGTTTTGAGGAAGCCAAGCAGAATGAACATTGGGTAGCAGCTATGAATGAATAATTGGATCAAATTAAGAAGAATAACACCTGGGAATTAGTTCCACGACCAAAAGATAAAAATGTCATTGGGACTAAATGGGTGTTCAAGAACAAATTGAATGAAGATGGGCAGGTTACCAGAAACAAAGCAAGATTGGTTTGCAAAGGCTATGCACAAGTGGAAGGAATTGATTTCGACGAAAAATTTGTACCAATTTCCAAAATGGAAGCCATCCGAATGTTTCTCACCTATGCATGTTCAAGAAAAATCAAAGTCTACCTAATGGATGTTAATTCAGCATTTCTGAATGGATAATTAGAAGAAGAAGTTTACATCGAACAACCTGAAGGTTTTCTACTATCACAAAAATAAGACTATGTCTGCAGGTTAAAGAAGGCTCTATGTGGTCTTAAACAGGCTCCCAGAGCATGGTATGCTCGTCTTTATGGATATCTACGTCAACAAGGGTTGAAGAAAGGTATTGTTGATAGCAATCTTTATGTACAAATAGATAAAGATAATTTAACAATCGTTGAGGTATATGTGGATGATATCTTATTTGGTAGCAATGATGATCGACTAAGTAAGAACTTTTCTACAAATATGCAAAGTGAGTTTGATATGTCTTTACTTGGTGAGTTGACATACTTCTTAGGGCTTCAAATGTCTCAGCAAGAGAAAGGAATACTTATATGTCAAGCCAAGTACATCAAGGAAATGCTCAAGAAATTCAAAATGGAAGATTGCAAACCCGTCCTTACTCCGATGGCAACAGGTTGCAAATTAAGCATAGACGACTCATCTAAGGATTTGGATAAGAGGTTGTACAGATCTATAATTGGTAGTCTTCTATATGTAACAGCCTCTCGACCAGATGTTATGCAAGAAATTGGACAAGTAGCAAGATTCCAAGCAGCACCAAAAGAATCACATATTATTGTCTTCAAAATAATTCTTCGATATCTAAAGAGCACAGAAAAATATGGATTGTGGTATCCCAAGGGAAACAATCTCATTATTCAAGCCTTTACAAATGCAGATTGGGCAGGAAGCGTTGATGATCGTAAGAGTACTAGTGGAGCAGCATTCTATCAAGGTGGTTGTCTCGTATCATGGTTGAGCAAAAAGAAAACTTCAATCTCGTTATCTACAGCAGAAGCAGAATACATTACAGCAACATCATGTTGTACTCAAGTCCTTTGGATGAAACACACTTTGCAAGATCTTCAAGTACAATTTAGTGAGCCTATTCCCATATTTTGTGACAACATTAGTGCCATCAGCATCTCCAAGAATCCTGTCATGCATTCAAAAACAAAACACATTTCGATCAAATATCATTTTGTTAGAGAACAAGTTGCTGAAAATAATATCAAACTTGAGTATGTTTGTACAAAAGAACAAATTGCTGATATATTCACTAAACCTTTACCTCGTGAAGCATTTGAATATCTTTGTCAAAAGCTTGGGATTCTCCCAAGTTCTCATTAGATTACAGGTCTGCAAGATGGTTGTGTGTCAGGGAGAGTGGAAGTGTGTACAGGTCTATAGGATGGTTGTGTTTCAAGGGGAGTTACCCTTTGCCATTGATGTCAAAGGGGGAGAGAATGTTGTAGGAAGATTTTTCATGATCACAGGGGGAGAGAATGTTGTAGGAAGATGTGTCATGATCGCGGGGGGAGTACTTGTGTTGCAATCAATGCGAAAGGGGGAGATTGTTGATCAGCGGTTGTCATTGATGTCAACCCAAGCAGCACCAGGGGCTAACCCAATATTTCATCAGAATTTTGAACTACCAAATTAATATATTCTAGGTCAATAATGCTTTAGATGGTTTCTACTTGTCGATCTGTTTCCATTGATATATGGCACGCCATGTAATTATTCACGGTTTGAGAGATATTCATGTTTGAAGTTTGTAACCCCAGTTAGTGGGCTAAAACCCCATGGGGTTGGGGCATGGGTCATTGAAAAGTCATAATTAATATTTTTAATGCTTCTAAAATCCCTCCCACGTTCACTTGTTGAATCCCCTCTCAACTTAAGCATTCATATAAATTTTGATCTTCATTTCCTCCTTATGCAATGGATTCGGCCGTCTGAAATAGGTCACTGTGGAATTTTAGCTCTAAATTTTTTTATACGAAGGTTCAGAAGCTGAAATTTTTATTAGGCAAAGCTGAAATCGTGAGGAAGCTGCAGTACAAATTTTAGATCAAGGTGCGCAATATTTTTTGAGATGTGATCTATGGAAGTCAGGGTTTTTGCAGGCTCCTGAAATTTATCTCAAAGAAGTGACCTTGGTAAAATCGTCATAACTCTCTCTCTAAGTATTGGATTGGAATTACATAAAAAGTGGCAGATATTGCACAGTCTATATTTTTCGCTCTATCAATTTCAGAGCCAAATGAATAAAACAGTGACACGTGGAACGTTGTACAAGTGCTCTCTTCTGAAACAGTCCATAATTAGGGCATTGTGAGAGATTGGGTATAACTCTCTCTTGAAGAATCCAAATTGGGTTAGACCTATGGCATTGGAAATATGACTCAAAGGAATACTATAAGACCAAAAATCAGATATTGAGGATCTGAGATAACAGAGATAAACTAGATTCAATATCGAGCTCCTAGAAGGCAAGAAAACGCTAGATCATGTGTTGTCAAGGATTGCAAAGGACCAAAATTTCTACGGTAGAAAAGCAAAGAAAGGTGTAGTAGAGGGTAGCATGACAAGAGTAGCAACCAAGGTGCATAACAGCAGCAATAAGTTCATCATATGAAGTCTTCAAGTGGGCAGCACTACATACAATCATTGTAAAGGTATCATTGTACTTAGTCATTGTAAATACATTATTGTACAAATTGTACTAGTATCTATCTACCAAGGGTTGAAGAGGCAGTGTTGAGAGGTCTAGGATCATCATTAGGTGGTTGTGTCAAATTTGGGTTTTTGGTCTAGTATATCTTCTGGTCTAGTATATCTTCTTCTTCTACATCATTCTATATCATTGTAAAAGTGGACCATTTTCCCTGGTACGGGAGTCCATTCTTCTTTTATTCTTCTATAGGGGTGTAGTACAGGGTGAGTTGTAACTCATTGGGTGTTGGGGCATCCATTCAGTTTACTACTGAAGAATCTCGGGCGTTGGAGCGTCCATCCAGTGGGAGCTGGAGAAGAATGCTTTTCTAGATTCTAGGAAGTTGGAGCTTTATTTTCAATTGGAGTTGAATATTAAAGAATTATTAGAAAAGCATTAGGTGGTTTTTGTCCCGAGTGGGTTTCCACCTTAAAAAATGCATTTGTGTTCCTCTTGTTTGCTGCTATCATTGTACAAACATTGATAATAATTGAAGATTAACTAATGCTCTAATTGAAAGGAATATTGATTCACCCCCCCCCCCCCCCCCCTCTCAGTATTTCCAACAATATCCTCAAGGCCTCTTTCTTAAGATTATTCATAACACCATGTGAAGTCAGTTTGTCAAGATATCAATTAAACATCTTCAATATGTTTTTGTGGAAGATCATCATGGTAGAACAGTTAAAGCATATGAAGTATGACGGACTATCTGTGTTAACTTTACAATTGAAAGCTCAAAAGTCTGTTATTGATTTATCAAAAACATACTTCAACATAAAGGATTTGCTGGTAACTCACCTTTAAAGAGAGAGTGATCATTGACATACATACCCCCTTATGTCATAAATAAATTGCATGGTTGATAAGTGAGACTGACCAATACATTGAATGTATCTAGCCTCAAGGGTTTGTTTTTGAAAGTACAGTGTGAAAGCAGTAAAGTCATTTGGTCTCTTAGATTGAAAGATATCATCTAATCTCATAATAAGTTGTAAACTCTAGCTTAATTCATTGATCACATCAGTAACAAGGACCTTTCAGCTATTAAGTGCAATATCAGTATCAGCATCCTAGCTCATATCATTACCAACAGGCAGGAAAGGTGAACCATAGCTATAAAAGATATATTGGCATCATCATCATAATTGAACAGGTATGTACTGCAGATGTGTATTGTAGAAGAAGACTTATTCCATCTACAATCTTCCTCAACAGATATGGATTTCTGATGAAGATAATTCTAGAGACTAAAGTATATTTGAAGCATTCTTAGTATTTTAGTTTTGATCCAATGATGCATCTCTGATTAGATAAGACTAGTACAAGGTGTTCTATGAAGTTTCATTAGCTTCACTTTCAGCTTTATACAAGTGAAAGAAGTCTGTGATTTGGGATTGTATCAACTTATAGTGTTTATTCAAGTTCAATAATCCTCAAAAGTGTTCTCTCAACAACTCTTCTACATTAGTCTGGAGCAGCAAGGTTTAAAGTCAAAAGAAGAAGGGCCTAAACACAACTCAGAGAAATGAAATGAAAAGACAGAATCCACACTGGGAGATGTGAAACCCTTTGCCATTGATGTAAAAGGGGGAGGAAAAGCAAGCAAAACAAGGAGCAGAGGAAGTGTATTTCCATCAATGCCAAAGGGGGAGACTGTTGGAGATATTGTCATTGATGGCAAAGGAGATGGAAAAAGAGAAGAAAGGAGCAGCATTAAGCAGAGGCAGCAGAGAAGAAAAGTAGTAGAGAGGCAGTAGATGAAACAAAGGAATTGAAGCAGAAAGTAGCAGATCTGGAGAGCTGCAGAGTGTATATAAAAGGATATGTTTCAGTATTATATGGATATTATTCTATGTGAAAGAGCTGTGATATGAAATTATATGTGCATTGATGACTTAATTTCATATGTGAGTTGATCTGGATTTATAAACAGCTTTGAATAAACTCTGTGGCAAGGGTTTTTATGGTGTTTTGCAGATAATTGAAGAAAATCCATAAATTGTTGAGACACGGCTGAAATTATATGTTTAACTCTGTACATGGGTTTAGAAATGTGATTCTACATATGGTTGGTTAAATTAGAGTGGAGTATGGTGTGTGAGGTTATATATGCTGAGGAAATTACAGTCATAATACAGTGGGAGTTTCTAGTTGAACCCGCGAAGGGAATTGTGAAATCGGGTGATGGCACAGTAATATTGTATTGACAAGGATCGTGAGGGTTGGAGATGGGCCAACTGAAATCTTGAATTGTAGGCATCATGGAATTAGATCGACGGAGCAATATATTGATAAATTATTGAATGTATGTGTTCAATTCTTTAGAGATCCCCGAAATATAAGTATATTTTTGTTAATCTGAATGCTAATGGAGAATTGTTATAAACTCGGTTATACATAACCAGTATGGCGAGACATGGGTCTCAAAATTGTATCGGGGGTTTGGGAGAATGGAGATCGGTATTATAGAGTCGGAATGCTTGAGGAATTAGATATGCAGAGTCTGCGTTGAGAAGTCTGACAACCAGTCTGTGTGTTAATAGGGAGTGAAACCGTGCATCAAGAAAAAAAAGAACCGGAATGAAAAGTTATAACCCGAGGCAATGAAGCGTGGATAGTGCACAAAGCAGAACCATGAGGATTGCATAGAAAAGTGCAAAGCAGTTTTGAGGAGGAAAACCGGCAGTATCATGCTGCCTCGTAGGTGGGAAGCTGTAATTGAAAAAAAAACGTGATTCCACAAAGTGAAGGACACGTGGAAAAGGTGG
Organism: Pinus albicaulis; assembly: GCA_034641835.2. Taxonomy (NCBI): domain Eukaryota; kingdom Viridiplantae; phylum Streptophyta; class Pinopsida; order Pinales; family Pinaceae; genus Pinus; species Pinus albicaulis. The sequence goes on along the minus strand of CM076572.1, from coordinate 692,731,350 downwards.
TAATGGAAAAACCGTTTTCATTGCATAATTTTTGAACATTAACCCTCGTCTTGTTTGGTTACATGATATTGCATTACGTTCATTGGATCATTGTAGTGGATGCGACGATGTCTCAACCGTCGGATGAGAGGGAGGAGTTAACAGCTGGGACCCAGCCCCATCGCGGGGTATTGAGAAATAAACGGCATGCAGGTTGGCTACGCGATGATCGTCGGATCATCGAAAGGGAGCGCGATATGTTATCCAACATTGGATGTGAATGGTAAGTGGCATAGTTTCTGTGGGGCCCAAATAAATTCATATATATGCACTTAGCTTTAATCCAAGGCCGAAAGGCTCAAATTAGAATTGAAACATCTACATGGTTTAATTAATAAGGGTCGGGCATTGATCCTTAAGTGTCTATAATCCCAGTCATAAAATGGGTTTTATTCCAATGGTCGAGTGTTGAGTTCTCATATGCAGAGTTACAATATGGGCTTTAATCCAAGGGAGATATATATGATATCAACCCATTATATTGATATTTGAATGCGGACCTTACAAAAGGGAGTTTGAAAGTTGCGGAATATTATAATAATGTGCTTGGCATTATTATACGAGGAAAGGCGTGGTTAAATGGAAAACCTTAAATATGGGGTTTGATTGGGTTTTGATAAAGGGGCACATTATATGCATTGTGGGTTTTTATAACCCTTTGAAGAAGTAGGTTCCGCACAGTATTTAAATTTCCAGCTCAGGAATTAAACATTGGAGGTTGCCAAATTGTGGATTTGTAGTGGAGGCAATTTTTGGGATGTATTTTATATGCATAGAGAGAGTAAAATGTGGTTTTAGTATGTATGCATGCCATCGGAATTAATATTTGTTGCGGAACCATATTAAAATTTAGGTTTTTAATCCAAAATCCAAATACATTCAGAGTTCTATAAAGTGAAAGCCGAAGTTCATTACTTTGCCTCTTATCAAAGTCAAGCTCGGATATGGATTAAATGGTATGTGTGGGGTAGAGCCATGAAAAATGGGCAGAAGGTAAAATATTATGTTTGATGTGAACCGCGAGTATATATTGGGTAATTGATCTGCTGTAGACCATTATGTAATGGGGTCTAAAAGAAATGAAAGGTTCCGTGAAGACTTAAATTAAAAACCATTTATATGATAATTGTTATGCTATGGCACATTATATAGTGGGTTTAATGTGAGTTGATCGTGTTGTGACCGAATATATATATGTATTCAAATAATCATATGTGAGAGCCCAAGTTCATGTAGGATTCGAATAATGTATTCGAAGATTCGGAAAATGAAGTTAGCCTTTGATTAAGAGTTGAAGAAATGAAATTGACTATGGTTTGAACCATGAAATAAGAAAAGCTTCCACATGTAAAGTTTGCCATATTGTGAATTTATTTGGGGCATGAAGTTGTAAAGAATTTATATATGCAGTAGATACACAATTGCAGTGAACAGCAGAGGTATGCAGAACAGTTACATGACAGCAGTAGAAAAGACAAAACTAGCAAGCCAAGGGCCGGAAAAAGGGCTAAGTGAAATTAATGTATGTAACTGAAAATGTGAATGTAAATGTTTTAATTGATTTTATATTGTTTTTTATGCAAAGGAAAGTCTCCGGTAGGCAAACAAAACTCCACTGAAAAAAACTGAAATTTGTACAAATTTCTATATTCCTCTGAATGAGTTGGACAAAGAAATGAGAAGGCAGAAGTCAAAGAGTCATGGTTGTTCACTTCGAATTCCCTGTGGAATGCAAACAGTCATGAGGAAAACTCTATAAATGACATCACATTGATATTCGTAAGGAGGTTAGAGAATGAAGAAATGATGCAGTGAGGCAGAGAAGAAGGAGGATCTGATAGAGAATCTGAGAAAATGCAGAGATTATGCAGGGTAGATATGAAGGCTGGTGCACAGCAGTGAAGATGGTACAGAACAGAGTTGATATCTAGGTAAATAAACAAGTGTTTTTATGAAAGAGTGAGGAATTTGGAGCTTCCCTATCAAGTTTTAGCTTGATAGATGTCAGTTGTAGCTGACTGAGGTAGGAGCCTCCTGTAGGTTGTAGCCTACAGAAAATAGAGGAAGTTGGTGCTTCCATATCAAGTTGTAGCTTGATAGAAGTCAATTGTAGCTGGCTGAGGTAGGAGCCTCCTGTATTTTGGAGCCTGTAGAAAATAGTTGGGGGTTGGAGCTTCCTTGCAAGTTGTATCTTGCAGAATTGATGTTGGAGCCTCCTGTAGGTTGGAGCCTATAGAAAATCAGTGGTAAGAGGGAGTTGGAGCTTGCCTTTTTATCACAAAAATAATAAGATGTGTTTTTCTCCCTTATGGGTTTCCACTTATATCTGTTGTCTATGTGCATGATATTTATGTGTTGATATGGTGTATCTAATCTGCTTAATACTTGCTACTCACATATTTAGATTGTTGTTACATTATCTTAATACTTGCTGCTCACATATTAAGTTTGCTCTCATGTTAAGTTGTTCATGAAATGAAGGTGTAAATAAGTTTTGAAGGAAAGTTTTAAGAGATCATGAATGTGTTAAACTAATTCACCCCCCCTCTCATTTTAAGTAAGGGTTCAACATACAACTTTGGCAGCCTTCTTGTTCTTCTTTTTCTGTGGGCAGTTAGTGGCGAGATTCCCATGTTCGTGACAGTGAAAACACTTCACCTTGAAAAAATCATGCTTCTTGCCTTTAGCCTCGGATTTTGAATGGGATTTATTCCCATTCCCCTTCATTGATTTGGAAACCAAGGTGCAATTCTCTTCATCTTCATTCTTCGATGAAGAGCCATTCCTGGTACTTCTCCTTATCTCCTCCTGCACAAGATCCGACCAAAGTTGCTCCCATCCCGACAGTTTCTCCCATCCATTGACAGAGTCTTCGTAGCTATGCCAACTCTTTGGAAGCCCAAGGAAAGCCAAGCTCACCAATTCATCATCATCAGTAGTAATCCCCACACTTCCCAGTTCATCCCTACAGTGGACAAATTTCGTGAGATATTTTGGAATATTGTCGACCTTCTCCATTTTTATTTTTCTAAGTTTATCTTTCAGCGCCAACTTCCTCTGGTCGCTGCTGCTTTGGAACAAATCTGTCAAAGCCTTCCACATTGCAAATGGAGTAGCTTTCCCATGAATTTTGGACACAATATGGTCCTTCACACCTTCCAACAGAATTCGTCTTGTCTTTGCTACCTTCTTTTGCCATGCGTCAAGTAATGCAGCATCGCTAGAACCAGGCTTATGAACATTGCTATCGATGAACTCCTTCAGTCCATTATCTTCCAGCACCGCCTCCATCCTATCCTTCCAGGATATGTAATTCGAGCTGCCCTCAAGGGCATACTCCAATCACAACCCATTGAAAGACATTCAATGTATACTCAACGGTCGCACCAAGAATTTTCTGCAACAAATTCGAATTGTCCACCAGCACAAACTCAAAAATTCTTCACAATTGCAATATTCAAGAATTAACATGGCTCTGATACCAAGTAGAAATTATATAACATATGCATGTATATATCTAGATTCTCCTGATCTAACAATATTTATCTTCTTGCTAAATACATAATCCTTCCACTGCTAACCTTTTGCGGAAATTTAAAAACTCAATTTCAAACACATGAAGCAATAAAAAAACAATCGCACATAACAAAGTTGTTTAACGAGAAAACCTGAAGCTAAAAACCCCAACTATCATATATTGTGTATCATGGAGATCATGTAACAATCTCATACAAAGCTTATTACATCAAGCTCTCAGTACAATCAATCATCACACACTAACATGAAGAAATCTGCAAATCCATGCACTGATTTCTTGCCACCTGATAGCATGCCTCCACTGCGCAATCCCTACTGAAGAAGACCCCGGAATGAATTCAAATTTACCTTGCCTTAACTGCACAATCCTCATTGGCAACTCTAATGTGTGTGTGATGCAATCAATGCATCACTATAGTCACAACGGATAGTCCATCTTACCCTTTCACCTATCTCTCCACTGGGTCTCCACTAGAACTGACATGCACTGTAGTTAACTGTTGTTTCTGTATAGTTGTTAGTGAGTTATTAGTTGTGAATTAATTAACTAATTTAATTCACTCTACTCTCACTAGTGTATCATTCAGTTAAACTAGATACAACTAGCTCAACTGAGTTTAACTCCATTAACTGAGTTAAACTTAATAACAACTCCATGAACTACTCTTCCAACTCTGTCATAAATTTTCCACTTCATTTCTAACCGATTCCTCCATGCATGAACCACCAGTAAACCCTAGGAATTGTGTAATTCCTTCAGCCCACTGATTTGCCAAATCTATATACTGAAATAAAGTGCTCCAAGAGAATAAGTTGATATTTAGAGTCTAATTATTATTAAGGGCTAATAATAATCGACACTTCTATTTTTAGATCGACGATCTATAAATAAACTTCACCCAATATTCTAAAAATAGAATTTCATCTATTTTTAAAACTTGACCAGCCATCCACAAATAGAATCCTGCAACTTCTGAAATATGATCACCATGTCTAAAAATAGACATAGTCTAAAAATAGACTTACACCTAAAAATAGCATGCGGGCCCACTTAGTGAAGGTGACTGATTTTCACTGAGCTTCATCATCTTGTTGAATCTCAACAGTATCGTGATGAAATAATGGAGTCAGCCTTGACTAAGAATACCATATCTATGTTGTTGAATGGCTCTACGGAGATTCAAACACTACTCCAAATAATTGACATCGACTTTTTTTCCTCATTAATAACTACATCCTCACACTTTCACACTACCCTCTCCGATGGAACACATATGCACCGAACTATGATGCCAGCTGCATCTACTGGAAAAGTTACATCTAAAGACATGCAAATTGGCTCGATAATTTTGCTTTAAAAAGTAGCTTGCATGGTCTTTCAACACTCTTTATAAGGCCCAAAAATTTTCTACATTTTTCTTCATACTTTTGTCTCTTTTTTATCTTCCTGCATCACCCAAAAAATCTAATGAATTCTAATTTAACTTCTTCTTCTTTGATTTGCACAAGGTCCATAAGAGTTCTTGAATTTGAGTTTGTAAGCACTAATACTACATGAAAAGGCAAGCACATCTGAAACTAGCTCTTCATCATCATAAGAAGGTTCACCCTCTAAAGGAACTCCAACGAATAGGTCCACACCTACAATTATCTCATTCAAGGCACTAAATCCCTATCAAATATATTGGTCGATACAGGGTAGAGAAATTGTGAAGACAAGATTGAGGACTTACAACAACGCACATGGATCAGGAAAAGTCTTTGGCTTTGACCTTATTGATTGGGATAGAGATGAAATCCACCTTTCCACATTTGATGAGTTGGTTGAATCCTTTTATAATCTAATCCAAGTTGGGGAAATATAAAATTTTTTGAATGACATAGTAAAATAAACAAACCCAAACTACAACCATCTAAATAACAAATGTGCGATTTTATTTTTTTTTGCATCCACTATCAAGCCATGTATGTAAGAAGATCCAAATTTTACTTATTAATGATTCCATTTCAAAACCACCATTGAAATCAAGTCTGAAAACTTGGATACCAATGTTGATGTTATTGGTATTTCCAGTTCCACCTCACCTTCTTCGACAATCTGACAAAGGAATGAAACTGAAAAACTTAGGAAAACCCTCACATTAAAGGACACGTTAAGATTTAGCATTGGTGTAATGTTATGGGGAAATCATTGTGACTCTGAAGGGAATAAACTTGTTGAGTTGTGCTCTTTTGACAACCCGCCAGTCCTTGCAACCAAAGGAGGTTGTGTATATGAATTCAATAGAATCACCATAGGGATTGTATCCACCAACAGCCTTATCATAAATCCAAAAATTGAAGAAACTCAAGAACTTCAAACATGGTTCCATGAAACAAGCTTCAATTCTTCATCTCCATCTTTGAGTAGAAACTACAACACAGCTACTAGGCGAGCCTGAGAATGGAAGATGATTCACAACATTTCTTACATGGAAATTTCCGAGAAATCAATATGGGTTTCTATTCGTGCAACTGTAATTAATCTTCACATGGACGATTTATACTTTCTTGCATTCCCATTGAGTTTCAATGGAAATAAAGGCATGAAAAAAATGATGCACCATTCTAACAATATGTGGCACTGCACAAAATGCAATGACGACTTCCCAGAATGTGACTATCGTTACAAACTCATAATTGAATTACATGACCACACTGGGCACTTAGACAATGTGATAGTTTTCAATGATGTCATAAATGAGCTAATGGGTGTTACATCAAAAAAAAAATATTCTTTATTTGAACCATTTCATGTCCAAGAAATTTGCCGATGAATTTCAAGTCATCTTTTCACTATAAGGAAAAGACCCTCTAGCAGATTTTTTTGAGGAAGCCCTTATAAAAATAGCCCAAATATCCATTTGTAGTGGAGATTACTACAGGAGGTTGGCGAGTGGAGGTTTTTGCGGATATTTTTTTTATGGTGTGTTTCTAATCATAACACACACCGATGCATTTTCTATAAATCACACCAGTGCGTACTATCAAATGGCACACCAAGACACTGTACTCTTCGTACAAACCAGCCTGGTGCGTCTCCATAATCCAGTGCACCTGTGCGTACTATCAAATTGCACACCAAGAAACTGTGCTCTCCATACAAACCAACTCGGTGCATCTCGGTAATCTAGCACACTATAATAAAGTGTGGGGCGTCATCAATAAAATTGCTTGGCGTGTCTCATAATCAAGCGCACCAAAAAAGGGTTAATTTAAAAAAAATTATCGACCGTAAAAATCTTCATTTTTGCTTGTTCAGTGATTTAGAGCTCTCAAGCACTGGTATGATTTTTTCTTCTCTGAGGTGCCCTACCATCGGTGCTCCCATTACCTGCATTTATTTCACCTATTTCTCACTGTGTGGAGTTAGAATTTTCGAAAACGGTGGGAAAATTGTTTTTTTAATATTCCTCAGCAAAGATACCTCCTCGGTGCACAAATGTGCAAGTAATCTACTTGTTTCTCAATAACTTAACCTTTTAGTGGATTAGTTTCTCAAATTTTCTTAAAATTTACCATTAAAAAAAAAACTCCGCAGTACATTCAAGTCGTTCGGCTCGCACCGTTCACGGTGCTGCCTTTAAATTTACAGGTCGCACCGCAAATGGTGTTAACGGAAACCGCACTGGGTTCTGGTGTGGTATCGAGAAAACGCGTACTACTTTAACACTAAAATAGTGTGGTGTGTGTTGATTGTCGACCGCACCGACCATATAAAAATTTTAAAAATAACACACTATGTACGGATGTATGACGATGCAGTCGTTTACCAGAACGCACCGACAATTATGTACGGCTGTCGGACTGTGCGTTGACCAAACTAACCACCCCGGGGCTGATAGTTTGGACAACGCACTGCACAGAAAATATTTTTTCTTTGCGCGGTGCATGAGGTTTTTTCATGCGCACCGTGGGCAATGCGTGATAAATAGGTATGCACCGGTAGCAGTGTGTGACTTTTTTTTAGGTGCACCGAATGTTTTTTTTTTCAATAATAATTCTATATATATATATATATATATATATATATATATATATATATATATATATATATATGTATGTATATATACATACATTTTTCATTTAATAAAAAAAAATGTATTTAGTATGTGAATCATTCAGCGACGTCAATGGAGAGAGGAAAGGCAACAACAAGAGCATATGGAGAACCGTTATAACATGATTCAACAATGGGAGGCACAAGAGAGGGAGAGAATTTTGTACTCTCGCCCTATTACGGCACCCACCTAGTTTCCCTTAAGGGAGGTAGGCATCCTTAAGTTCTATGAGTAGGCTACATCCTTGAAGGAGCAGAGTGGGTTATTGGGACAATTTATCTACAAGTGGGATGCCCACCAACAGGATTTCCTGGTCATTCCTGACCAGTGGTATGAGCCCACTAAGGAGGACATTAATTTTATTACTGGCCTATCTAGGAGAGGGAAGGATTTTCCCTAGTTCCCAGATGTCCTCGTCGGTTATGCAGCAGGGAGTCAGTTGGCGTACTCCCAGAGATATGTTAGGGATGATATACTTTCTCCTGCAAAATTTCAGGTGTTCAGTGGTTAGTTACACATTTCTTCGTCTGGACTATAGGGTATGAGGTGCCTCTCACTACTATTGATGACCATTGCATACTACACTAGTGATGGGAAACACATTATTTTCCCGCTTATATTTTATGTTGATTCTTTATTCTAGACGCCACGACTTGTGAGATGGTCTGCCATTTTTTTGCGGAAATAGCATTAGATAGATGTCACTCTTAGGCACGTGGGAGGTTGACCTTCCCTTTTTATTCAAATTTATTTTGTTTATTTTTTGAGAGGGTTCCGAAGATAAGGCCTAATTTTTTCCGGCATAATCATAGGATGATTTTACATGCACAGATGTAGATGTGGGGCCAGATGATGCCCAACAGGGGCCTGTCCGACTATCCTGCTAGGATATTTACTGATGCACTAGAGCTACTATCCAGTGTTGATGATCACATGTTCATGATGGTGTCGTGTCCATAAGAGGGTTTGGATTGGCGAGGGTGTACCAACATCCTCTTCACACATGACGGGGCACTAGATGCTAGAGGTAATAATAGTGTTTTCTTTAAATTAATATAGTTTCATTTTATTGTCTTAATTAATTAATTAGAATAAAATTTATTCTAACATGTTTAACTTGTTTTATTAAATTGTTTAATGAAATTTTCTAATTATTGTTGTGTACTATATATTTTGTAGGTATTGGCGCATTCATTGGGGACATGATTCCACCCCCAATGGATGATCCTGTAGATCATGACAAGGAGATCGGAGGTCGTGGATCAGGGTGAAAGACTTGATCCTTGGGTGCAGGTACCCATGGGGATGTGACATAGGGCGAATATCCAATTCAGGATGGAGTTGGGCGACCGACTGTGTCGACTCCTGGTTGATGAGGGAGTCCACCCTGCTACGATCAAAGAGATCTAGTCTTATCATAGGCTCACATATCTCTGGAGATACATGCCCCACAATATGATGACCCTTATGAATCATATTTTTGGAGCTTCCAGGCTACTCGTGGCTAGGAGGGATAGGCATCGTGGATATGCATGACAGAGCAACTCATCATAGGATCATGATCACAAGGGAAGTGATCATAATTCTAGTACTCCACCTCCTCCTCCTTCACCTCACGCCAGAGATGAGAAATCATCATCAAGTCTCAATCAAAAGGCACCTTCTGAGCAGGCACCTAGTCCTGAGCAGACACGACCATTGACTGAGCAGGGACCTAATCTTGAGAATGCAGTTCCATCTAAGCAGGCACCATCCACTGATAAGGTTGCACCATTGACTCATCTACAGACACCTTCTGAGCATACACCGTCTGATCAGCAGGCACGTCATCCATCTGAGCATGAGGCTACACCATCGATTGAGCAGGTCTCGAGTACTAGATATAGTATTGATGTAGTACCACCAGATATTTAACATTTATATGCAGTTCTATTACAGTTGTGTATTTTTGATATTATATATATATATATATATATATATATAGTGCATTTATTTTATGTTCATGCTAATGTACTTAATTTACATGTTGGTGTTCATCATGATGTGTATATTGTTAGGTCATGTTAGATATGTTCATTTAATTTGCTTAAACATAGATGTGTATGTGATAGCAGTTATTTGACATGATATTTATATTTGATGTTTGTGTTGTGACGATGTTATTCAATGATTGTGTTTTGTTAGATGATCATGATCATGATGATTAGATGATGTTAGCGAATTTGAATGTGTTTTTATAATATGATGTTTGTACGATGGTTATCATGATGGTAATGTTTATTTTTAATATTAAATCATGATATTTATTAAATATTATGTATTGGTAATTGTAAAATTGTGTAATTTTAATTGTAATTGTATGTATCGTGATTGTAATTGTAATTGTTTGTAAAATTTTAAAATTGTAATTGTAATTGTAATTGTATTGTGAAATTATGAAATTATAATTGTATGTATTGTCATGACTCAAATTTATTAAAATTGTAAAATTTATAAATTTGTAAATTTGTAAAATCGTAATTGTAATTGTAATTGTATGTAAAATTGTAAAATTGTAATTGCAATTGTAATTGTAAATGTAATTGTAATTGTAATTGTATGTAAAATATTTGTAAAATTGTAATTGTAATTGTAATTGTATGTAAAATATTTGTAAAATTGTAGTTGTAATTGTAATTGTATTGTGAAATTGTAAAATCATAATTGTAAATGTATGTATTGTCATGATTCAATTTTATTAAAATTGTAAAATTTGTAAATCTGTAAATTAATTGTCAATTTTGAACCATAACTACCGTCGTACATATTGTTAAATTACCATAATTGTAAATTTGTAAATTTGTATGAATATAAATAATTGTAAAATAATAAATCTAGAATAATATTAATTTTTGTAACAGAATAAAGTTCAGAAAATTATGCAAATAAATTCATGTTTAGAATTATCATTATTTTATTATGATCTTACATACAAAAAATAAGAGTACAAATTAATAGATTTTTTATTATTTTGAAGATATCATTCACACACACAAACATATTTATATAGGGTGCATTTATTTAAGTAAGGATATAGTGAAAATCCATTTAAAGCAATCAAGTAATTGTATTATTTTAGGATTTGACATTAAAATAAAATAAAATAAAAACTTGATATAGTGCATTGTTTTCGAGGTCAACATAATTGCAAATTATCAAGTGAAAAGATTTTAACATTAACACAATGAAAACTAATTAATTCAAAATACATATTATAATGTTTCGAAAAAAAAGAGTCTTAGTTATAAGGTTAAGTCTTCTTCATTATAAAAACCCATCTTAAATAGTATAAATGATGAAATAACACATGTTCCATATCACTATTTGTTCTCATGATCACCCTCATTATCATCCAACTCGCTTGGCATGATAACACTATTGTTCTCAAAAATTTGTTTTGACCTAGGGTCATGTCTCAATATGAACCACCAATATCTATCCAACACATCTAGGTAAAAAACACCTGGTTGCAGTGTTTGGGGAAAACATAAGGCTCCTTAGCTTCATCCCACATCTTTCTAGAGTTGATACATATCAACCTACTATCTTGATCTTCCTTTACATTATTTCAATAAAAGGTGTCCCACCACTTACCTAAAATAAACACATTGGAAAGAAGAGAAGTCCACTTCAATGATCTCTTGTATCTTTTCGACGTAACCTAATGTCCCTCGTACTTGGTTTTGATCACGGTAGCTAGCTCGACTAGATTGATCAAACTCGACTTCCACTCCACAATATTTTGTCATGTGTCCATCATCGGTATTGTCTATGAAAAATGGTTTCCATATGCCCACTTACATGGGAACAAATGCACCTATAAAAAAATTTAAAAAATCATAGTGTCATGTGTCTAATAACCCAATTGTTAAAATATAAAATATAGATCTTACATTTCAATGGTGAATTATTAAGTTTAAAATGTACATAAATAGATTATTACTGAGTTGTTGCACCTAATCCCTATGTTTAGCGCATCCTCTTCAGTACGCGGGTAACGATAGGTTGCACCGTATTTATCTCTGACTTGGTCAGCAACCCAACTATTGGGGCATATAATTGGCATATTTTTTTTTAAATGATCGGGACAAGGCACACTTATACTATTCAACCATCTGAATTCTTTCCTGTCACTATCCTATTTCATCCTCTTTTGTTCATATAGTGCGACCCACGATTGTGTCACTTCAGAATTGTAAAGAAAAAATTTATTGATTGCTTCAATTTTTGCATTCGCTGATGAAATCAAACCAACATATAGTACATATGAGATCAGAATATACATTATGTCGAAGTTCAACATGAATATTTTCTTTGTGTAAATGTTAAAACTTTTAAGTTGCTTACTCTTTATCTAGTGCCTTTTTCCATTCGTTTAGAGAAGCTCCCCTTCTCTTTTGTCTTCATCCCTTTCATCATCCCAAATCACCGCACCCAGTCTATTGTCGATCTGCTTGATGTACTCAGTAGCATAATAGAAATACTTATATGATATGTACCCCTCTACCATAAACCCCTAGGTTTTTTCCCTTTGTCGACCAAAACCTTTAATTTCTTCATGTACCTCTCTAAGAGGAACATCCAACGACAAGAAACCACCCCAACTAATTCAACCTCATCTACTAGGTGGATTAGAAGATGAACCTGCAAGTCCATAAATGTCGTTGAAAGTTCATTCTCAAACATACAAACAATATCAACTATCTCTTTACGCCACCGTGGAATGATAACCACATGAATCTCCTTTGACGTGATCCAACTTAAAAAGGTAGATAATTTAGATATGACACATCGTAGGTCTTGGGGGAAGTCATGTTTCACACCCCCATGCATGAACAAAGGAAAATGACACTATAGAGTTATAAACAGATGCAATAATATATAAAATTAGTTATGTTTTATGATCCCATGGGATAAAATTTATTAATATAACAAATAATAAAATCATGCTTTTGACATTATATGTACTCTTAGAATATTCAAATGGCCATGCGATTTCAACCCTGAAAAATGGTCTTCCACGGTGAAGTAGTGAAGACCCATATGAAGATGGCACCCTCACACCCATTATAACTTTATTTTCCAAATAAATATAATATTTTTTTTAAATCATAGGACATCACCATCTTTTAAATACCCATTAGAGGGACCAGCCTCTGATCCTATACTTTCTAATTGTCTTGGCTAATGTTTATTTTTAGTTTTTTAAGTAATACGACCTTTCCTAATAGTCAATGTGTCACTTTTTTTCGATGATATGTGCCTTCATAAAGAAGATGAAACATTTTTAAATATATGCATGGGATCTAATAAGTGGATAATCTAAATATGCTCCCAATATGGGAGGTTATAAAAGATAGATTTCCTTTTTATCCCAATGGCCAATTTCTCAACATAGGTGTTGAATAATTCTGTATCATCAAACATAGGCTTCCCATTTGAATCGAACATTTCTATGAACTCCTTCTCCTTCTCTCTCTCATGTCCTCTAAGCCATTCAGCTGGTGTCGTTATTGCAGGCCTTTGGGTTCTCTCTCATTTACCATTAAAAGCGGATTTTTCTCTTCTGTAAGGGTGTTCTTCTAGGAGGAATACCCTGGAGCAGTCATACACTAGCTTTCGAAGGTCATTGGATCATCTATATTTCAGAAAAGGACCACAACATTTACATCCATAATACCATTTTGTTACAAGATATGCGAAATTATTATATACAATATGCATGACACGTTAAATAATATCATGAATATCAGAACAATTACAAGAAATTAAATAATTAATATACGAAATAATATTGTTACATATATAAACAAATCAACAAACATGTAATTTACCAGAGAAAACTCCTAAGCCTGGATAATCACCCTCTTGTAATTTTTCATGATCACCCTCATTATTTTACAGTTCGCTTGGCATGATAACACTATTGTTCTCAAAAATATGTTTTGACCTAGGGTCATGCCTCAATACGAACCACCAATTTCTATCCAACACATCTAGTAAAAAAACACCTAGTTGCAGTGTTTGGAGAAAACATAATGCTCCTTAGCTTCATCCCACATATTTCTAGAGTTGATACATATCAAACTACTATCGCGATCTTCCTTTACATTATTTCAATCAAAGGTTTCCCACCACTTGCACCTAAAAATAACACATTAGAAAGAAGATAAGTCCACTTCAATGATATCTTGTATCTTTCCGATGTAACCTAACGTCTCTCGCACTAGGTTTTGATCACGATGGATAGCTCGAATAGATTGATCAAACTCGAATTCCACTCCAAAATCTTGTGTCATGTGACCATAATTGGTATTTTCTATGAAAAAATGGTGTCCATATGCCCACATACATGGGAACAAATGCACCTATAAAAAAATTTAAAAAATCATAGTGTCATGTGTCTAATAACCCAATTGTTAAAATATAAAATATAGATGTTACATTTCAATGGTGAATTATTAAGTTTAAAATGTACATAAATAGATTATTTCTGAGTTGTTGCACCCAATCCCTATTTTTAGCGCATCCTCTTCAGCACGTGGGTAATGATTGATTGCACCGTATTTATCTCTGACTTGGTCAGCAACCCAAATGTTGGGGCATATAATTGGCATATTTTATTTTAAATGATTGGGATAAGGCACACTTCTACCATTAAACCATATGAATTATTTCATGTCACTATCCTATTTCATCCTCTTTTGTTCGTATAGTGTGACCCATGATTGTCACTTCGCAATTGTAAAGAAAGAATTGATTGATTGCTTCAATTTTTGCATTCGCTGATGAAATCAAACAGACATATAGTACATATGAGATCAAAATATACATTATATCAAAGTTCAACATGAATATTTACTGTTTAAATGTGAAATTTTTTAATTTGCTTACTCTTTATCAAGTGCCTTTTTCCATTCATTTGGAGAAGCTTCCCTTCTCTTTTGTCTTCATCCCTTTCATCATCCCAAATCATCGCACTTGGTCTATTGTCGATCTGCTTGATGTACTCAGTAACATAATAGAAATATTCATACGATATGTACCCCTTTACCATAAACCCCTTGGTTTTTTCCCTTTGTCGACCAAAACCTTTAATTTTCATGTACCTTTCTAAGAGGAACATCCAACAACAAGAAACCACCCCAACTAATTCAACCTCATCTACTAGGTGGATTAGAAGATGAACCTGCAAATCCATAAATGTCATTGGCAGTTCCTTCTCAAACATACAAACAATCTCAACTATCTCTTGATGCCACCGTGGAATGATAGCCACGTGAATCTCCTTTGACGTGATCCAACTTAAAAATGTAGATAATTTAGATATGACACATCATAGGTCTTGGGGGGAATCATGTTTCACACACCCATGTATGAACAAAGGATAATGACACTGCAAAGTTATAAACACATGCAAAAATATACAAAATTAGTTATGTTTTATGATCCCATGGGATAAAATTTATTAATATAACAAATAATAAAATCATGCTTTTGACATTATACGTACTCTTAGAAGATTCAAATGGTCATGCGATTTCAACCCCGAAAAATGGAATTCCACGATGAAGTGGTGAAGACCCAAATGAAGATGGCACCCTCACACCCATTGTAACTTTATTTTCCAAATAAATATCATGTTTTTTTTAAATCATAGGACATCACCTTCTTTTAAATACCAATTAGAGGGACCAGTCTTTGATCCTATACTTTCTAATTGTCTTGGACAATGTTTCTTTTTAGTTTTTGAAGTAATAAGACCTTTCATAATAGCCAATGTGTCACTTTTTTTCGATGATATGTGCCTCCATAAAGAAGATGAAACATTTTTAAATATATGCATGGGATCTAATAAGTGGGTAATCTAAAGATACTCCCAATATGGGAGGTTATAAAAGATAGATTTATTTTTTATCCCAATGGGAAATTTCTTAACATAGTTGTCGAAGAATTCTGGATCATCGAACATAGGCTCCCCATTTGAATCAAACATTTCTATGAGCTCCTTCTCCTTCTCTCTCTCATGTGCTCTAAGCCATTCAGTTGTTGTCCTTATTGCAGGCCTTTGGGTTCTCTCTCATTTTCCATTGAAAGTGGATTTTTCTCTTCTGTAAGGGTGTTCTTCTGGGAGGAATACCCTGGAGCAGTAATACACTAGCTTTCGAAGTTCATTGGATCATCTAGATTTCAGAGAAGGACCACAACATTTACATCCACTATACCATTTTGTTACAAGACCTGCGAAATTATTGTATACAATATGCATGGCACGTTAAATAATATCATGAATATCAGAAAAAATACAACAAATTAAATAATTAATATACGAAATAATATTGTTACATATATAAACAAATCAATAAGCATGTAATTTACCAGAGAAAAATCCTAAGCCTGGATAATCATGTGTCATGTTAGCACATATGCCATACAACGTAAAACTAATCTATATTGCGATGGGTCTTGATACATCATATACATTTATCCCATCCCATAATTCCTTCAATTCATCTACTAGTGGTTGTAAGTAGACATCCATATTCTTCACTTGTTTTCTACCAGGGACTATGAGAGCCAACATACTATGTTCATTCTTCATGGAAAACCACTAGGGGTATTGTTATTGATCACTACTATAGGCCAAACAAAATAGTTGGTGTTATGGAGGGAATATGGGTCGACTCCTATTACACAACATTTTTTCATTGTCCCTGCAATCCCATCTCTCCCATTGGAGGGTCATTTCCATGATCAATAAATAGTGTCATGCCTTGCAAAGACAATCATTGTATCCCTTTTCATGAGAGTAATATTCTTTCTGTTGACAATTCCCTGAGCAGAAAGTCAAAAACCCTTGTTTTTGCCTTGGTGCGGGTCATCAGTTGTGCCCTCGTGCTGAAGAGGAAGATTAACACTGGGCCCCATGCCAGCTGGCGCTCTATCCCAGTTTTCCACCCATGCCAAGTTGTTTATGGATTTTTTTTTAAATAGAGGAAGAGGTTTCACTCCAACCACCTCGAGGATGAATCATTGGGAGTGGTTGAACTGATAAACCATAGACTCCCTCCTTTAGGTTTAATTTTTCCACCTCTTATGGGAACTCCATAGAGGATAGGCCTCCCTCCCACATTTGTAGGGATCCTAACCTCCTCCTTTTCCTCTATAAAAGAAGCTATCTCTCTTGGAACAAGCTAGCTGAACTTGGAGAATTAAACATACTATAGCTGAGTTACTATAGAAGATAGAATAAGAAGGAATTACGTTGAGGAAGCTTGAGTCCATGACTTCTGAGAGAGCTTGAGTCCATGCCTTCATCCCGTCTGAATTCCCTGATGAGCATCTGAGATGCGCTTCGTCTGAACCCCACTGGAGGAGACTATGACATCAAAGCATTGGTTGTAACTCTTCCTTCTATTCATTTATATACTTGACTACTGTTTGGTTCCACTTTTGTGTTACGACATTTGTTTAATGCAATATGTTTAGCCCTCTTTGACTGGCTAATAGTTATGAATGAAATGTTATTATGTTGTATTATGTTCTTGTTTCTTGTTCTATGTGCAGGTATCCAAGCATGACTGCGAAAGGATTGTGACTTGCCAAGGTAGGGGCGAGAGGCCACCACCACTACAGAAATGACGATATCGTTGGACTCCATGTAGGTTGATATTTTGTGTCCTTTGTTCATTAAATAATTAGGAAGCAACACTTTAGCATGCCCCTTTGTTTCTAGACCCAATCTAGCGCTAGAGGGATCATCTCTGTCTGCAGAGAGGATTTACCTGCATAAAAAATTGGCGACTCCACTGGGGATCAGTGCGAGTTTATCGCTTCATTTTGTTGGGTCAGTTTCAATTATTGAGTTATTTATCTATCTTTTTTTGGTTTGCTTGCTTATTTTCCATCCTTTTTTCAACTCCAGAGTGTCAAGATTGACCTCTGCTCATTAAGTTTTGGTTTTTCCTCTTTTTCCCATAGTTATCTGGCTTGGCATGGTTTTTCTCTGAACAGTCGTGCCGATTGGCACAGGTTTCTCTTTTTTCAGTCGCGCAAATCCTTGTATGGCATGGATTACATCCTTACAGTCGCGCCAACCCCTGTAGGATTTGTTTTGAACTCTTTAATGAGTCTTTTGGTCAATTTTTCTTGCTTCTGGGTTATTTTTTTATGCGTAATTATGCCTTTGGGATTGTTTTGATTAACTTCGACTTGCTTTTCCTAGTCATTCATCCATATTCTTATTAGTGTCAGTTGAGGCCTTAGGGTTTCTAGGCATCCTAGTGCACTATGTTAGCCCCCTATGAATTTTTTGACAAGCAAACAGGGGCTAATTTGTTTTATGGGCCTTCAAGGAATGCATTTCTCCTGAAAACACATCATCATTGAAGCCTCTTCATGCTCTCTGCCTTTTGATTATTTCCCTCTGCTATTCTTAATTCAATAAGCCTCACTAATTATGAAAAATTGTGCTCCTAAAGGCCTTCATTTGCCCCTTGTACCCCTGCAGAATTCTCCATTTCATCCCTTTTTCCCCTTTTTTCAAAGCCTCCCTTTCACCCCAAAATCCCTCCCTTAGTCCTTCTAAATCATCCCAAAATCCCCTATAAATCCTACACACACCCCTAGTTTGGTTTAATTTCCCCTTTCTTCCCCTATTGTTACCCTTTATTGGCCTTAAAATGCACTAAAAATGGGCCAAAAACCCACTTTCCACCTTATGACAGGCCTAGGCCCTTTGGCCAGCCCCCAGAACCATTTCCCCCCCCCCCCACATGACCCAGCGCTAGAACCAAGCGCTAGCCCGGAGAGCGCTTACTGCAGATCGATATCAGGAGCATTATTAACCGTCAATCTATACAGATCCGACGGCATTCGCAAACCTCCATAGCGCCCGTGGCCCACCCCGTCCACTGCTCCGATCGCCTGTCCACCGCCGATCTGATCCTCAAATCAATGGTCTGTATTTCACCCGCCCTGGTGGTCCCCGCAGTCGCGCCCTGTTCGAAAACTGCTGGTTTCCATTGCACCGCTTTTGGAGGGCGGGCGATATTTTCCATTTCCCAGTGATGCCATTCACCGCATGACACGTGGCATCGAGCACTGTTTAAAAACTGCCCCCCATCATGCGTTAACGTTCGGTTGCAGACCCGGCGCGATATGCACGTACACCGTCCGATCTGAAGTCGTCCATCCAATGGTGATCACACCACAAAGATGCACAGGAGATAATCCAAGGCAAATAGACCCATGGCCCACCATCGGTCACCCTCCGATGCGTTCTCAACAGTCGATCTCCTCCCGAGATTGGACAGTCCGGATTAACCGCATGCCCCGCCATTGACCAGGTCCCACCACGTCACCATTCCACGTGTTTTTGTTGCGTTTTCCTCCATCCTCCTTATATTTCATTCAAAGTAAAATTTCGAAGGTTTGCATTTAAATTTTTGCCACAGTTCGCCAACGTTCAGCAGACCGTCCTCCATTTTTTCACTGTGTTTTTCGCCATCACCCTGCACTGTTCCGCCATTTCACCAGTCTGCACGGCCATTCTCATTGTCCCCGCTGCATCCACCCTTCCCATGCATGGTTTTCTTAACGTGTTTGCATGTTTTGCAGGGTTACAGTCAGGCAGAAAACCGCCATGGTTCACAGTCATTGTTACAGTGGCAGAAAATGCAGGGAAGATGAGGTGCAGAGATTGAAATTATGAAGAAAAGCCTGGGAAGGTGTTATAAAATGACTGCTATTAAAGGAATAGGGTTAAACTCTGTAAAACCTCCCCAGAGCTATTAAAGCACATATCTCGCAGACAGAGGCGATCATGGAGCAGCAAAAAAAATTATCAGTGGGAAAACCGAGCGTTTAAGGCCTGTCATTGAAGATTTGGAGCCTTAATCCATGTATTTAAAGGCAAGGTACCAGATTGAAGACATCGCGGATCAAACATAAGGTCCAGTGCACAAAAAATAATATTACCAGGTTTTCACATCAACAGAATGTTCATTCCACGAAAAGGAAAGGTGCCCATACAGTCTGCATGCTATTTCATGTCCCTGAGGAGATTTTGCCCCTGACAACTGTCCTAGGCTATCAGACCATTTGTTTCGTAGTATGGTAGACCCTAGAATCATTATTCTACCTTTTCGTTTAATTCATCAGAGTGTTATAGCAGGTACATCAGAGACATACCTGGAGTAAATGGAAGCCTGACGAAGACCACTCTTTCATCCAAATACTACCAGAGATAAATGCCCAGAATTTAAAACAGAATGAGGCCTCGGCCCTCTTCCTCTTCTGAGTTTTAATGCTGCATTTATTTTTCCATCTACCTTCTCTGATCCTCTTGAGCTATAAATTTCATGAAGAAACTCATTGTAAGGGTTGTTTTTGTTGATCGAATATCTGAGAATTGCATGTTGTCTTTTGAGACATAGTCTCTATGTAAAGTTATAAGATAGGCTGAGGAAGATCTTCCAGACTGAATATCAAGCTGTTAGCAATATTGTACATGATTGGTGTTGCTCTTAATATGACAAGCACATTTCTTTGGATACTGATTCAAAAGTAGCTGGTGATGTTTTTCCATCTTTATACTTGTTTTACCTTGTAATTCATCTCATTTTATTTCTTCTGGCTCGCATCAGAAATCTGGCATAGGATTTACCCTTGTTAGGTACCCTATGTTTCTGCTCTCCTTGCCTTCAATGTTTTCTTTTGTATGTGTCATCTGAGGACTGATTTTAAACTAATTTAACTAGTGTAGTGGTCTAATATATTACTAGTTGATGTATGAATTAATGAAATCTGTCTTTAGATGTTCTTGTTGGGATTTAATTGAATGAATTGGTAACACTGTGAGGTCTAGAAATATGTCTCTATCTCACTAGGATCCTTTTCAATTAATTAAACCTTTCTAAGTTCCATAAGCTAGAGGCCGAAGCATTAAGATTTCAAAGTCTCTCTCTGATCTCAGGTCTTTAACTTTGTGTTCTAAATATTTAATGTTCCTTGTCTCAAGAGTTTACCTTTTAGGTTTGGATCAGAGGTGTTCAATGGTATTTCCTATCCCTGAATCTCAATTCTGAAAGGTCACCCTAGATGTTTCCTTGCCTTTCATCTTCCTTCTACCTTTCATGCCACACTATCATCTTTAAGATCCAATGCTTTAGATGACTATCCCGACTGAAAGCCTGCATATTGAATAGAAAGTAAACCCTCGCCTGACTCCATTTCCCAATGGTCTTGAATGTTCCCTGAATTATCTTTCCTTTTCCTAAAATCCTCTTTGCTCAGCCTTGTCTCATACTGAACCCTTCTTTCCTGATTCCCAACAACCAACCAAAAATCAAAAAAACAAACCCTGTGCCTATAACTAGCCTAATATCTCAAACAAAGAGCTTCAAAGACATAAAACCTTTGCTCATATAGAGATATCCCTCTCTGGAACTAGGAGGGTTATATCCTGAGGCCTGAAATTGGTTCTGATGTTGTCTCATCTTTTGGTCTTGCCAACCTGGCCAAAACATGGGAACCCCAACATAATGGCGACTCCGCCAGGGAAGGAACTTTGAATACCCTTAATTGCTATATCCACTTGTTGTGTTTCTCATACACTCTTAGACAGAGCCTGGAAAGGGCCAGGTAGCCTCTGGATCTCACTCTCTTTCAGAGGTGACATATCTGGTAAAATCCCTCCCAGTCAATCTCTGGTTTTAGTTTGTTGTGTTTTGAAGATATCCTTGAAAAGGGACATCTCATAAGCATTGTGTTGGACATTGTATCTCCTAGAAATGTCCTAAAATTTCCACCTGGTGACTCCATAGTTCCTCAAAGATCAAAGACTCCACTGGTGATCAGTAGGCCTACTGATTATCTTGGTTCACATAAGACTCCACTGGGAGACCAGCCTCCATAACAACATCAGCCATAATAGAAGTAACAAGTATGGTTAAGCTACTTGGTTAGAAAACAGCATTCTGGCTTCAAGAACCATTCACACAAGAGCTTATCCTAACCCAAAACCACCTGAAATAGTTGACAACCCTGAGAGCATCCTCAAGAGATCTCCTACACCTAAAAGACCAACTATTTCCAGCCACATCCATAGAGCTAAATCTACACCGGAAGACTTTGCAGCTCTATTAGTCCCACCTTTTGACCTAGACCTACCAAAGAGACTACCAAGAACTAGGTCATTCAGTGTTCTAGACCAGCCAGACCTTGAGCTTCCCGGTTCACCATCTCATAGTGGTTAGCATATTAGGGACAGAGAAACCCCTCCATCTACACCTCCCTTATATTCACTTCATTCAAAACTTGGGGTTATACCACCCTAAATCTGCCCAACAGACTTCTACTGGTCCTAGTATCCCTTTCATCCATATACCAACTACTCAAGCCAACCCCTTACCTCCTCAGAACATCATTATGGCAACCTGGTATGCACCTCTGGTTTTACCCCAGCCTCTAGTGCCTTTACCCAATGATTATCAATCAAAGATCCCACACTTCACTGCAAAAGAGTCCACCACAGCTCAGCACCATGTAGATAGGATGGAATATTCTTTTGACTACATGGAAATAGATGATGATACAGTCAAAATGAGAATCTTTGCCCAGAGCCTAGGAGGTGATGTGAAGAAATCGTTCAAAATCCTACCTCCTAATAGTATCTAAGACCTTCCTACTTTATATCAGACTTTCATAAACAAATGGGAAGTTAAGGCAAACCCTCTCCAAATCTTAGCAGAATACAAGAATCTTAAGAGAAACATAGGAGAGAGTGTCCATGACTACTCTACAAGGTTTAATAGTGTTTACAATCCTCTTCCTCCACACATGAAACCTCCCCAAGGTTTGGCCCTAGTGAAATACCCTAAAGGCTTTGATGCTGACATGGCCTACCAGCTTAGGGGGAGAGACTACAACACATTGGAAGATATGCAAAAGGGAGCAGTGAGTGTAGAGGCTAACCTGATTGAGAAAAAAGCAAGATTGAGAGCTGAAAAAAGGGTGACATATAGAGATGACAATGTAGCTTCTACATCTGATCCCAATTATGACTGTCTATCTAAAAACATGGAAAATCTACAGCAAATGATGGAAAAAATGGTTGTCACGGTTAGTAATCAGAACAAGAATCAAAATTACAATCAGAACCAGAACTTTAGAAGAAACAATACCATTCCCAACAGATAAAGAGAATCATATCAACAAGTTATTCCCCCTTTCCAAGAGAAATTTCTTAATGAAGATGACGGAATCATATACGAGTCTGAGGGGAACACAATAAACATGTTTGAAGTAGAAAACTCAATCCACAACTGTTCCACAGAAGAAGATCAGCCCTCACCCTCATATTGGGATGAGAAAATATTGGAATCTGAGGAGTACAAGCTGGGATTTGAAAATGCCATCATGTAGGTCAGAGAACAGTATGGAGCCTAAAAAATTCCAAACCCAAAGCTTCTAAGATTATCATCAAGAAAAGGCCTGAGAAAACTTCTAAAGCAACTACTGAAAGTAACAAATCAGCAGCTAAGAGTTCTGGGAAGAACAAAGAAAAATACAACCAAAACACTGATAAACAAAATCAACCAACTAGCAGCACTAGCACTGCAGTTAGTGATCCTAATAAGACAGATCCTAAGCCTGTAAATAGTGAGAATCACCCCGCTGAATCAGCCACTAAGGCAGTGGCCAACAAAACAGAGTTGAACATTCCAAAGAGTCAGTCCACTTTCAATTTGGAGAGTGAGATTGCAAAAATTAAAATCTCTGTACCACTCTCTGAGCTGGCTGCTTAGGATGTATATAAAGGCCAAATTTTGAAAGATTTAAATCTAGATGGAAATAGTGACACGGTCAATTTGACTGATGATCAACCAGCCCTTCTGTTTGGTCCCAAGATAGAAGGGAAGTTTCAAGAATGGGTAGTACCTCCTTTTTATATCAGTCTCAATATTCATGATAAGATCCTCCACAATGCAATGCATGACTCTGGGGCCTCACACAACCTTATGCCTAAGATAGTTATGGAAAGATTAGGCCTAGAGATAACCCATCCCTATAAAGACCTATATTCATTTGACTCTAGCAGAGTAAAGTGTCTTGGCCTGATCAAATATTTATGTGTAAGCCTAACCCAGATTCTAGCTAAATGCATGGTCATGGATGTTGTAGTGGCAGATGTGCCACCTAAGTATGGCATGTTGCTATCAAGGTCATGGGGAGCCAAGCTGCAAGGTACAATGTAGATGGATGGGGCATATGCCACAATCCCAGTCTTTAGCCAACTTAGAAGACTGTATAGAGAGGCACAAATGAAATTCCTGGTTAGTAGCCCTGAAAAGCCTGAAAATTCACCTTTATACTCTGTACACACAGATCTTGACTCCTTCATCCTTTGCAATGATGAATCTTTGGAGGAGCTAGAATTAAAAAATAGAGATACAAACAATGAAATGGGGCCCATAGACTTTAACATAATGGCTACTCTAGATTCAGAAGAAAATGATGATAAACTCGAACACGACCCCTTGTGGGAAATGAATTTCGATGGGTCATGCACCAAGAGAACTGCAAGAGCAGGAGTGTGGGTGCATAACACAGAGAGTGACTACGTAGAGAGCCATGCATGTAACCTACACTTCAAATGTACAAACAATATCGCAGAGTATGAGGCTCTGATTCTAGGCTTAAATCTGTTGAAAAAATTAGGAGCCCGTAGGATAGCCGTGCACGGAGACTCTGAGCTGATCATTAACCAAGTAAATGGTGAATACATAGCGAAACATCCTAGGCTGAGAGCATACAGGAATGACGCTATGGATCTATTGAAAACCTTTGTAGAATACGACCTGGTGTTTGTCCCTAGGAGTCAAAACGCAATTGCAAATGGATTAGCCTGCATGGATAGTTCATATCACAAACCTCCCAGTGACCAAAAAATCATCATTCAGACCAAATTCAGACCTGCAGTGCTGGATAACAAAAAATACTGGCAAGTTTTTGAAGGAGATAAGCAGATTGAAGATTTCTTGATAGGCAGGAACGAGTTTGAGTTTTTAGATTCAGACTCGAAATCTGATGATAGCTACCTATGTGAAGAGTCCTCGGACGAGGAAAAACCACCCTGTAACATAGAAATTAACACTTTAAATGAACATATTGGAAATCCAAATGAAAAATGTGAAAATGCAGATAGTGAGGAAATAGAGGTGCTGCAGACCAAAGATAAGAACATACCTCGAGGTCTGGCACCTTTAGAGGACCTTTTTGAATTTGATGATGTAGCAAAAAAGCCCACTATAGAACATGCAGACTCTGATGTCGAGGAATGCAACATAGGCACTGAAGATAAACCCAAGATGATCAAATTGGCTAAGTCCCTACCTGCAAACATGAAAAAGAAATACATTGACCTATTCAAGGAATTCATTGATGTGTTTGCCTGGAACTATGAGGACCTAAAGGCCTATGACACAAACATCATACAACGAAAAATACCTCTGAAAGAAAATCAGAATCCCTTCAGACAGAAACTACGCAGGATAAACCCAAAACAATTGCCTGCAGTGGAAAAGGAAATAAAAAATATGTATGAGGCAGGCATAATAGTTCCTGTGAGGTTCTCTGATTGGGTCTCAAACCTAGTGGCTGTGAGAAAGAAAACAGGGGAGATCAAGCTGTGTATTGATTTTAGGAATCTTAACAAAGCCTCACTCAAAGACAACTACCCTTTGCCAAAAACGGAACACATTCCTCAGAAAGTAGTAGGCTCAAAAAGGATCTCCCTGTTAGATGGTTTTTCAGGTTACAACCAAGTTTTAGTACTCCCAGAAGACCAAATCAAGGCATCCTTTACCACTCCATGGGGCACTTTTATGTATGTAAAAATTCCCTTTGGAATGATGAACGCTAGTGCAACCTTCCAAAGAGCAATGGACATAGCCTTTTCAGATGAAATAGGGCACTTCATTGTCATCTATCTGGATGACATAACAATCTATTCCAAGACTGAAGAAGAACACCTAGAACATCTGAGAAGAGTGTTTGAAAAATGTAGAAGGTTTGGTCTGTCATTGAATCCTAAAAAGACTGTATTTGGGCTGCAAGAAGGTAAGCTTCTTGGCCACGTCATATCTGAGAAGGGGATTAGGATAGACCCACAAAGAGTTGAGGGAATACTACAAATCACACACCCGAGAAACATCAAAGAGTAACAGTCCTTCATTGGGAAAATCAACTTCCTCGGGAAGTTTATTCCCAACTTACCTGAACACCTTAGGAATATGACCAACATGTTGAGGCAAGGTGTAAGAGTTAAGTGGACTGTTGAGGCTAAGAAGTCTTTTGAATCAGTTAAACTTGCACTCACCCGGGCTTATGTCCTAATCAGCCCAGATTTCTCAAAATTTTCTGATTTTTTCATTCGCCTCCGAGCATACAGCAGTTGCAGTTCTGCTACAGAAAAATCCAGAGGGAATGGAACAGCCCATTTCTTTCTTCAGCAAAGCACTGAGAGATGCACCCTTAAAATACAACATAATGGAAAACCAGGCCTATGCCTTGGTAAAGGCCTTGAAAGACTTTAGGGTGTACATACTGTATTCCCACACCATAGCCTACGTGCCAAATATAGTGGTTAAAGACATCTTGTCCCAAGACCCAGATGGGAAGAGGGGAAAATGGATTGTTGTGATCTTAGAATATGACCTTGAGATAAAACCCACAAAACTAATCAAAGGTCAGGGCTTAGCTCAGTTAATGGCTAAATCAAATTTACAAGCCCTTGACATAAACATGGTGGATTCCTTGGATGAGCAGGAAGGATTTCCTTATCCCACTATTGAGGAGAAGTTTCAGAACTCTCCATGGTATTCTGACATTCTCTATGTGCTCACACACCTCAATGCCCCTCCTGGACTATCAAAGACCAAGGCCAGATTCTTAAAGCTAAAAGCCAGAAGCTATTGCATAATTAATGAATGCTTATACTGGAAAAAAGCAAATGGCCTATTTCTTAAATGTTTGCCTGAGTCTGAAGTAGAAAGGATTAAACAAGAGTTCCATGCAGGAGAGTGTGGAGGCCACTTGAATTGGAAAGCCACTGCTAACAAAATACTCAGAGCTGGCTACTATTGGCCTACACTCTTCAATGATATCCATAAGATGATAATTGTTTGCCATAAATGCCAGATTTTTGAAGGCAAGAGAAATCTCTTACCCCTTCCTCTACAACCCATCATTGTTGAAGGTCCCTTTATGCAACGGGGCCTAGATTTCATAGGAGAAATTCACCCTGCTTATTTTGCACAACACAAATGGATCCTAACAGCCACAGAGTACTTCACTAAGTGGATAGAGGCCATACCTACTAGGAATGCCACAGGTTCAGTCATCATTAGGTTCCTATAAGGTCATATCCTCTCTCGGTTTGGTTGCCCAAGAAAAATAATCACTGATAATGCTGCTGCTTTTGGATCCAAGAAAATGGTTGATTTTTGTCACAGGTATTGAATAGCACTCGGTCATTCAACTACCTATTACCCACAAGGCAATGGGTTAGCTGAATCATCAAACAAGAGCTTGGTGACCATCATCAAAAAGCTGCTGGAAGAGAACAAAAGGTCATGGCATAACAAGTTAGTGCATGCTTTGTGGGCTGACAGGCTTACAACAAAGAAATCCATTGGCATGTCACCATATTAGGTTGTCTATGGAACAGAAGCAATGTTTCCTACCAGCCTTGGGGTACCAGTGATTAAACTGGTCCAAGAAATCCAGACAGAAGAAGACAGCATGGTGAGAAGGATAAACCAAAAAATTCATCTCCAGCAAACAAGAGAGGAGGTCTATAACAAAGCTATGAAGGTTTAGGAATATATAAAGAAGTTATTTGACAAAAGAACCAAAGCTTCTAACTTCAAAATTGGAGATAAAGTTCTGAAGTGGGAATCAAGGAGAGAGGAAAAAGGAAAGCACGGCAAGTTTGACAGTTTGTGGCTGGGTCCATACATCATCCAGGCCACTGTGGGTCCAAATGCCTTCTTTCTACAAGAACCAGATGGTACAGAGCTATTTGGGGGTTCTGTCAATGGCAGGATTCTCAAACACTACTTCTACTAATTTCCAATTTCCAGTTTCCATTTCCATTGTAAATACCATTGCTGTGTTATGTTTTCAAGAAAAAGAGAAAATGTTCCAAAAAATAGAGAGAAAGGAGAGGTTCAGACATGCTCAAAACATGAACATCAGAAATGCAAAGGATTGGCTCTAATATGATCAAAACCTGAGCCAAAGAAGTAAAATAGCTGGTCCCAACATGTCCAAAATCTGAAACAGCAACTAAGGAAGAAGATCAGCTCTAACAAGCCCAAAACTAGAGCTGAATGAAGAAGAGAAAGTGACTCTAACAAGCTCAAAACTTGAGTCACAAAGAAAGGAAGGATACTTCAAAGCTTCAGATCTCAAGCCTTCAAGATTTTGTTTTCAATTTTCTGCAAATTTTTGTCCATGTGCAACTGTTTTTATACCTTGGATCCACAACAAACTAGACTGTCTAATCCTAGTTTAACTGTTTTTAAATTTCTGTTGTAGAATATAGAGAAGAAATCTGTTGGACAGTTTAATCCCAGCATGTATCATATTAGGTAGAGAAACATGTGGGGCCAATAGTTTAATCTGGTCTCATGGAGTAATAAGGGTAGAAATAGAATAGATTTATTTTCTTGTTTGTAAAAAATAAAAATGATGTAAAGGGTTTGCTAGTTCAAATTCACCCTGGAAGAGAAAATGGTAGGATTGTAGGATGGGTAGGTATATTTTTTGGGAAATTTTTTTTTGCTAAATTGATGTCTTCACAATTGTGGCAGCTAAAAATCAAAGAAGAAATATGGCTTAAGCAGCAGGCATCAGGCCTACACCAAAGATCATCTTCTGAATTCTTGACTCCTCAACAAGAAGCCATCCCCATGTGGAGCCACTGTTAGCCCCCTATGAATTTTTTGACAAGCAAACAGGGGCTAATTTGTTTTATGGGCCTTCAAGGAATGCATTTCTCTTGAAAACACATCATCCTTGAAGCCTCTTCATGCTCTTTTCCCTTTGATTATTTCCCTCTATTGTTCTTAATTCAATAAGCCTCACTGATTATGACAATTTGTGCTCCTAAAGGCCTTCATTTGCCCCTTGTACCCTTGCATAATTCTCCATTTCATCCCTTTTTCCCCTTTTTTCAAAGCCTCCCTTTCACCCCAAAATCCCTCCCTTAGTCCTTCTAAATCATCCCAAAATCCCCTCTAAATCCTACACACACCCTTGGTTTGGTTTAATTTCCCCTTTTTTCCCCTATCGTTACCCTTTGTTGGCCTTAAAATGCACTAAAAATGGGCCAAAAACCCACTTTCCACCTTATGACAGGCCTAGCCCCTTTGGCCAGCCCCCAAAACTGTTTCCCCCCCCACATGACCCAGCGCTAGAACCAAGCACTAGCCCGGAGAGCACTTACCACAAATGGATATCGGAAGCATTATCAACCGTTGATCTATACAGATTTGATGGCATTCGCAAACCTCCATTGCGCCCGTGGCCCACCCCGTCGACTACTCTGATCGCCTGTCCACCATCAATCTGATCTGCAGATCGACAATCTATATTTCACCCACCCCGGTGGTCCCTGCAGCTATCCCTTTTTCGAAAACCGCTGGTTTCCATCGCACCGCTTTTGGAGGGCGGGCGGTATTTTCCATTTCGCAACGATGCCATTCACCGCATGACACGTGGCACCGAGAACTGTTTAAAAACTGCCCCCCATCGCGCGTTAACGTTTGGTTGAAGACCTAGCACAATATGCACATACACCGTTCGATCTGAAGCCGTCCATCCAACGGTGATCGCGCCACGAAGATGCATGGGGGATTATCCAAAGCAAATAGACCCATGGCACACCATCAGTCGCCCTCTGATGCGTTCTCAACCGTCGATCTCCTCCCGAGATTGGACGGTCCGGATTAACCGCGTGCCCCGCCATTGAACGAGTCTCGCCACGTCACCATTCCACGTGCTTTTGTCATGTTTTCCTCCGCCCTCCTTATATTTCATTCAAAGGTCAAATTTCGAAGGTTTGCATTTAAATTTTTGTCGTAGTCCGCCAACATTCACCAGACCATCCTCCATTGTTTCACTGCGTTTTTTGCCATCACCCTGCACTGTTCCATCATTTCACCAGTCTGCGCGGCCATTCTCATTGTCCCCGCTACATCCGCCCTTCCCATGCATGGTTTTCTTAACGTGTTTGCGTTTTTTGCAGGGTTACAGTCAGGCGGAAAACTTCCATGGTTCACAGTCATTGTTACAGTGGCAGAAAACACAGGGAAGATCACGTGCAGAGATCAAAATTATGAAGAAGAGCCTGGGAAGGTGTTATGACATGATTGCTATTAAAGGAATAGGGTTAAACTCTGTAAAACCTCCCCAGAGCTATTAAAGCACAGATCTCGCAGACAGACGCGATCATGGAGCAGCAAAAAAATTATCAGTGGGAAAACGAAGCGTTTAAGGCCTGTCATTGAAGATTTGGAGCCTTAATCCATGTATTTAAGGGCAAGGTACCAGATCGAAGACATCATGGATCACACAGAAGGTCCAGTGCACAGAAAATAATATTACCAGGTTTTCACATCAGCAGAATGTTCATTCCACATAAAGGAAAGGCGCCCATACAGTCTGCATGCTATTTCGTGTCCCTGAGGAGATTTCCCCCCTGACAACTGTCCTCGGCTATCAGAGCATTTGTTTTGCAGTATGGCAGACCCTAGCATCATTATTCTACCTTTTTGTTTAATTCATCAGAGTGTTACATCAGGTACATCAGAGACATACCTGGAGTAAATGGAAGCCTGACGAAGACCACTCTTTCATCCAAAGAGTACCAGAGATAAATGCCCAGAATTTAAAATAGAATGAGGCCTTGGCCCTCTTCCTCTTCTAAGTTTTAATGCTGCATTTGGTTTTCCATCTACCTTCTCTGCTCCTCTTGAGCTATAAATTTCATGAAGAAACTCATTGTAAGGGTTGTTGTTGTTGATCGGATATCTGAGAATTTCAAGTTGTTTCTTTTGAGACATACTCTCTATGTAAAGTTGTAAGATAGGTTGAGGAAGATCTTCCAGACTGAATATCAAGCTGTTGGCAATATTTTACATGATTGGTGTTGCTCTTAATATGACAAGCACATTTATTTGAACCCTGATTTAAAGCAGCTGGTGACTTTTTTCCATCTTTGTACTGGTTTTACCTTGTAATTCATCTCATTTTATTTCTTCTAGCTCGCATCAAAAATCTGGCATAGGATTTACCCTTGTTAGGTACCCTATGTTTCTGCTCTCCTTGCCTTCAATGTTTTCTGATGTATGTGTCATCTGAGGGCTAATTTCAAACTAATTTAACCAGTGTAGTGGTCTTATATATTGCTAGCATATGTATGAATTAATGAAATCTGTCTTTAGATGTTCTTGTTGGGATTTAATTGAATGAATTGGGAACACTGTGAGGTCTAGAACTCTGTCTCTATCTCACTAGGATCCTTTTCAATTAATTTAACCTTTCTAAGTTCCCTTAAGCTAGAGGCCGAAGCATTGAGAGTTCAAAGTCTCTCTCTGATCTCAAGTCTTTAACTTTGTGTTCTAAATCTTTAATGTTCCTTGTCTCAAGAGTTTACCTTTTAGGTTTGGATCACAGGTGTTCAATGGCATGTCCTATCCCCGGATATCAATTTTGAAAGGTCACCCTAGAGGTTTCCTTGCCTTTCATATTATTTATACCTTTCATGCCACACTATCATCTTTAAGATCCAATGCTTTAGATGACTAGCCCAACTGAAAGCCTGCATATTGAATAGAAATTAAACCCTCGCCTGACTCCATTTCCCAATGGTCTTGAATGTTCCCTGAATTATCTTTCCTTTGCCTAAAATCCTCTTTGCTCAGCCTTGTCTCATACTGAACTCTTCTTTCCTGATTCCCAACAACCAACCAAAAATCAAACAAACAAACCCTGTACCTATAACTAGCCTAATATCTCAAACAAAGAGCTTCAAAGACATAAAACCTTTGCTCATATAGAGAGATCCCTCTCTGGACCCAGGAGGGTTAGATCCTAAGGTCTGAAACTGGTTCTGATGTTGTCTCATCTTTTGGTCTTGCCAACCTGGCCAAAACATGGGAACCCCAACACACTGAGCCTTCTATTCGAAAATCAAGTCGCTTTGATTGTTGTCAGTCTCATTTGTCAATTTATTACACTTAGTTTTCTTGATATTTTTGAGTGATTGCTTTGGTTGCAGAGTCATTTCGTTTTTCGATTGATTCTTCGCCTTATTTCTCCAAGCATAGATTACATTGCTTGTTTTGGATCATTTTTAAAACTTTCTCTTGGTTTGAAAGATTGCAACATTAGTTTGAGTGTTTTCTTTTGTTTGTTTTCCATTTTATTGAGTCATTCAATTTTGATTCCTACGCAACAATTAAGCTAGTGTTTGTTTTCATTTTTCATGTAATTAGTGCATCATGTGCTTCTTTTCATTGAAAAAAAAAGCATATTTTGCATTCTTTCTTTGCATTGAAAGTGAAATACTCTTTTGCATAACTAGCATTTGATTATCTAGGAAAGAGTTTCATTTTCATTAGATTCTATTAAATGCATTAGCGGGTTTCTTCGCATAGTCTCATTGTTTGATTTTGTTTGAAAGATCTCTATCCTTATCATAACTAGCATTAATTGAATTGGAAATGATGTTCATTTGCATATAGCTTGCATTTAGGAATTTTGAGATCCAAAATCGATAGGACCTTAAAACTAAATCATAATCCAAGATTAACTTTAAAATTTCTTTAATTAACCTAAGGAAGCATTGAAACCTAATGAAACATTTTTAGTGGTCTAGGCTAGAGACGTGTTCAGGTGTCTTAAAACCTAGTAGTTTTCGTTCGCCATATGGATTTAGATAGCGCTAGTATAGACTTTCTCTCCTCATACTGTCGAGTATATAAAGGGAGACCCCTCTAGGATGCAATCCTTTTAATATCCATAGGAAGCTGAGTCTACCGCCTTGTAACCTTGATACACCGAACACAACATTTGGGGAGAGTACTTGCATGTACGTCAAGGCCTTGGTCATTTCTGTTTCATTTGATCATGAAGGTGTATATGGTAGTTCACGGAAACTTGGTATACCCTCTTGCTTAGTATTCCAGAGTAGTCATTTTGATCTTTTCATGACTCTTTAAAAATAGAAGAGATCGTCAAGCACTTGTCCTTTCACGCTCGTTTAAAATTGAAAGCAACTAGATTCATCTTTGGCCTGTTTCTCAACTCTTTAAAAATGAAACAACAAAATATGGTTTCAGTGTCATAAAATTAATCACCTAAAATCACATGCCCGTTAAAGTTTTATTACTTGGCCTGTTGTTTTTCCTTGGTTTTGGTCTTGGAGTCTTTGATTGGTTCTCTTTTTTCCTTTTTGTTTTGATATATCGTCACGGTGGAAGAACCACCGGTTTCATTGTCCTCACTGCCTCCTAGTGGTAGTTCTTTCCCATATGTTTCTTTTAAAACTCCTCAATCCACTAGGTGTATTGAGTTCTCGCAGCCTATTTTCCCATTTGTCTTGCCTCTTCCTACTCGATCTCCTCCTGAAGAGCCAGTTGAGTTCATTTGGCCTCCTTCTGGTGCTTGGTCTAGTTTTTGGGAAGCAGGAGATTTTCCTCCTCTTACATCGAGCTCGCCATTTTTTGCTGCTCCTGTGCCTCCTAGTCCCCATAGTCTTTTCGAAGATCTTATGGTGGAGTCAGACATGGACTCGTCTAATCCTATTGGTAGTGAAGGAATGCCTATTTCTATAGCAGAATATTAGCTTTTTCCGGAAGATGTCCCTCATGTTTCTACTCAGGTTTCTCCACCATCGGTGTCACTTCCACTTGGCTATCGGTCCTTGAGTCAGATTATGTCTAGTGTTGCCTCCATTGCGTAATCCAGTACAGTAACTCCTCCTCAGAGTTCGATCTTACCTTCATTAGGACTATCACCTTGGACACCTGGTTCATCGGTTACTGTTACATCTGTTCCATTCCAACCAATGGTTTGTGTGGATTCATCCACACTTGTTGTTACCCTTCAGTCGTCAAGATCTTTTCACACCCGCAGGTCTATTTTTCTCAATCCTACGTGGCCTGTTAATCCCGACCCAAGTAGCTCACAAACCCATGCCATGGAAACCCCGTCTACCTCTACCACGCCTATGGTTTCTACCTATGTGTTTGAGGAGCAGATGTTGGATATTACCGATGTTATACTCCCTCAATGGAGGCCACACCTACTTCTAGTGTTGTTTCCACTGCCCCTGTGATTCCTGGTGGTCTTACTTTTGAAGTCTATCTATTGGTTGTTCGGCAAAAGAGCTCTCAGGGTTCTCGGTAGCCCCAAGCTCCTGGTAATCCAATTTATTTTCCTCCTACTGATCCTTATCAGACCATTTCTCATTTTAGACCTACCTTTCCTGTGCAACCCTCTGGCTTGCAAGGACAACCCCTTGTGGGACAACCTTTAGCTCAGCAAGGCTCTGCCTCTAATCCACAAGGACAATCATACAGTCCACAAGGCCAACCTTTACAAGGACAACCTTTGGTCCAACATGGACAACCCTCCAGTCTTTTTGGTCAACCTCGAAATCAACCAGGACTATCTTATGCTCCTGGGGGGAAAATCTACCCACCACAGGGACAACCTATTACACCACAACATCAGCCACATGCTCAGTATGGCCCAAATGTTGTGCAACCAAGACAACCCTATGGTCTGTCTCCAGATCAACCTGGCTATCAGGGACAACCTGGTCCATCACAACCATCAGGCCAACCTTTCCCACAAGGCCAATCGAGTGGCCCTCAGTATTCAGTTGAACCCACTCAACAACCGATTCAGCCTGCTCCTCAACTAGTTCCATCATTTCAACAGCCCGTTCTACCTATTTATAGTTAGTCAGGTTTACCCACTCAGAATCCTACTCAACCTTCTCGGTCGAGTCTGCCTGCTCAACCACAAGGCACTTACTACCCTCAAGGTTCATATCAACTGGTATATAGTGTGCCTCAGGTTCCTTACCCTAAAAATCAACCTGTATATCATCAACCTCAAAGCCATGCTTACATTCCACAGTAGACTCCATACGTTGCTTAACAAGGACCTCAGTGGTCTACTCTGACTCAATATCTTGGTCCTCAACCCCAGTATCAACCGAATTATCCTCCTTCTAATCCCTATAATCCGAATCCTTTGGGAAAGAATGTATGGGGACAGAATCCCACTTGGACTGGGTGGAATGTACATGCAGGTCCTTATCAAAGACCTCTGATGACTTTCAACACTCAATTACCATTTCTTGCTACGTTGGAATTACCTGATGTGTCAAAGTTGACGAACAATCCCATTCTTCATAACCTGTATTGGCCTCCGATTCCAACCAAGATTCCTGGTGATTGTCCTAAATTTGAGGGAAAGTTTGGCGAAGACCCCCAAGTGCATGTTATGACTTGCCATTTGTGGTGTTCCTCTAAATCTTGGGTTGATGATTCTATTAGACTCTGTCTTTTCCAACGAACTCTTACTAGTGTCACTGCAAAGTGGTACATTGAATTATCTCGTGGTGTCTTCCAAGATTTCAATTCTTTAGTCATGGCATTCCTTACACATTTTCAGTTACCAGTCCATTATGAGACTGGGACGCACCTCCTCACTTCATTGAAACAAGACCGAGCTACTCATATCTCGGATCATATTCATGAGTGGCGATGTCATCATCGCATGATAAAATTTGAAATTCCTGATCAGCTTCAGACTCATTGGTTCACCACCTCCTTTGTCAGTCAAATTTCCAAGGACATAGCTATGGGGGCATGTGTAACCAAGGAATGAGCTATTGCTTACGCCCAGTGCCTTGATCTTGTGTGCTCTCAGTCTGGCACATTATATGATATCTTTCCTGATGCTCCCAGACCTGGAAATTCTAAACCACCAACGAATCCATTCGTCGATGGTTTTATTGGTTCTATATCTCAGACTTCCTAGAAGTCTTCATCTTGAAACACTGGGAAGTTGAAGTCCGCTTCTTCCAATAATGTTGCTTCTCAGTCTACTTCGAATTCTAGTAAACCCGCAGAAGTTAATGTCTTTCAGGATAATTGATAATGCTTCTAAAGGTAAGAATAATGTTAAAGGTAAGGCCAAAGCCGATACCCCAAAATAGGATTCTCAGAAACCTCGTGTTGGCGATGGTTCTCAACATAAATTGAAGTACCCTTATTTGATTTGTGATGAAGAGCACTTCACCAAAGACTGTCCTAGATGGTCTGAAGTGATTCAATTGCTCAAAGGCACCCAGCGAACTCTGGCTATTCTTAAAGAACCTTTCCCATATCAGCAGACTCAAATGATAGAGCAACCTTAGTCCTCTGCCCCATTTGGCTCTCATGTGTTCATGATGAACGGTTATGTCGTCGTTTCTATTGCTACTCAGTCGAAATATTATACTGGATCTGGTCAGGCCATGGGGAAGGAGATCGTTGATGGTCCTCATCCTCCACCTGTTACTGGTCCTCTTGAAATTGAAAGGCCCAATGGTGAATCCGTTGTGTGACCACCTTCCAAAGGTGTACTCCGTAAGTCTTCTTATAATCCCAACGCCCGTTCTGCTCACCATTACAATATTGTTGAGGATTTGGCTTAGGCACCATCTGCGATGTCCGCTTTAGAATTACTTCAGATTTTTCAGTTGCAGCACCGAGCTTTGTTATCTGTTATTGGTGGGGTTGATCCTGCTGATACTAGCCTTCTTGCTTTCGACCTAGAGAATTTCGTTCCACGACTTCCGCATCAGATTGTGCTCATTATTCAAGTTGTTATTAATGGTATAAACATTCATCGAGCAGTTGTGGATGAAGGTGCATCAACCTGTGTCATGTCATATTTGTGTTGGAAAGCTATTGGTTCTCCAGCCCTAAATTCATCACCAAATTCCCTAGAAGCATTTGATGGAAGAGAATCAAAACCTTTAGGTGTTCTCGCTAGTTTACCAATTACTTTGAAAGGGAAGACAGTCAATGTTGAGGTCGAAGTCGTCGACTCTAAACTCAATTATAATATTCTCCTCAGTCGTAGTTGGACTCACACCATGTTATGTGTTCTTTCCACTCTCTTTCTTGTTTTGAAATTTTCACATGAAGGAAATATTGTTACTGTTGATCAATTGTCTTTCTTCACCTCTTCTTCCGAGAACAACATT
Source organism: Pinus albicaulis (assembly GCA_034641835.2). NCBI lineage: Eukaryota > Viridiplantae > Streptophyta > Pinopsida > Pinales > Pinaceae > Pinus > Pinus albicaulis. Next base: position 692,694,294 of record CM076572.1, on the reverse strand, counting down.
CCGTATGTGGATCAAATTCCTACTCCCTAAGAGAGCATAGGGTCGGGTCTTTTTAAAGATCCTGCCCTCATGGGTATTTTTCCTCTTCCTCCACCGAATATTGTTCATATTCATATGATCTCTCGGTCTGATGACCCATTTATTATTCCTTCCCCTGAATAGATTAATTCCTTCGGAGATTCGATGCCTTTAAGTCTGATTGAGATTGATTATTGTGAACTCATTTCTGCTTCGAAACATTCATCCTTTGATTATGCTTCTTTGAGCATGTCTCTTGAAATTTATTCTCAATCCCCCTGGCTTGGTGATTCAGATTCACCTGATCCTTTGAAAGAAGTGTTTCCTTCTGATGAGGCCATCGTGGAAACCATGTCTCTTGAGGATCTGCCATGGGATGATGGTCACCATCATTCCTCATTTATGCCTGGCCTCGGGGCCATGTCTACTTGTCTCGAGCATTTTGTATCTCAGGTTCCTTCTCCTCTGCTTCAATTACCTGTTTTGACACATGACGTCTTTACAAAAGGTAACTTGAGTGACATTACACATACGATGCATATTAACATTTTCGTTAGACCAGAAATCTTCGAGAACATCCATATTCAAGTTTATCAATGTGAGATGCATGTATTGCCTATACCTCTTCATCCTGTCATTACCGTTGGTCCCTTTGCAAAGTGGGGCATCGATTATATGACGTGTAACCCTCACTTGGCTGGGGGGCATGCTTATATTATCGTAGTCGTAGACTAATTACCAAATGGGCTGAAGGAATGCCTACACTTACTGTTGAAAGTAAGATAGCTGCTCAATTCATATTCAATCATATCATTGCTAGGTTTGGTGTCCCTCAAGCCATCATTACCGATCATGGTTCCCATTTTCGACATTACATGGTGGCCGAGGATACTTCTAAGTTGGGTCTGCATCACGACAACTCAATGTCGTACTATCCTCAGGCCAATGGCCAGGTTGAAGTTGTGAACAAAGTTCTTGTCACTATGCTTCAACGTATGATTGGGATCCATAAATCCAATTGGAATCTCATGTTATTTTCAGCTCTTTGGGCATACCGAACCTCAATTAAGAGTGCAACTGGATTCACCCCTTTTCAGCTGGTTTATGGTTTGGAAGCTACTCTTCTGATTGAATGTGAAATGCCTTCACTCAAGTTGGTTGTTGAATTACTGTTGAACACTTCACCAGAAGAAGAGTGTCTCCTTTATCTCAAAAGGTTGGATGAAACCTATTTCTTTACTGCTCTAGTTATTGAAGCACAGAAAAAGCGGGTCAAAGCTCATTTTGACCAATCGGTTTTCCCTCTTTCTTTCATTGAAGGAGATATCATCCTCCTATATGACCAAGCTCATGATAAGCTAGTGGTGGGTAAATTTCAACCCATGTTACATGGGCCTTACATTGTTAAACGCGTATTACAGAATGGGGCCTATGAGCTCATTCATTACGAAGATCATCCTTTAGAACAACCCAGAAATGGGTTGTATCTCAAAAAGTATTATGCATGAGTCATTCATGCATGATTTATGTACATAGGTGTTTTTTTTTCATTTTTGTACATGTTTTATTTTGGTGTGCTTTGCAAGCATTTTCCTGCTTATTTGGGTCTTGCTTATTTTGTGCAGATGTATAATTCCCCTTATATCGGTTTTGCGGATGGTGCTTCCCACAGTACCAAGAATTTGTCTTCAGCAACCTGGGTAATCTATGATCCTACTGGTGAGTTGATCAAACTGAAATTTATTTGTCAGTGAATATAGTGTTGTCCTTGAACTATTAACCGAGGTAATTAATCTCGGCATACACGCATTGCTTGTAAATCTAGATTCACAGCTTGTTTTTCTACAACTCAATGGTCATTATTTAGTTAGAAACCCATACATTTTGAGATTGTATTTACGTATTCGTTTTTTGGAAAGAAATTTTGATTTTATCACATATCAACATATTCCTAGATGAATGAATGCATTAACTGATATAGTGGCTAACATTATATTAGATAGACATTTGCGTAATTTTTAAAATAATCATCATGTGAAAAAGATCCATATAGGAAAATAGATGTATGTAAGTATATATATATATATATATATATATATATATATATATATATATATATATATCGCGTGTTTGCATCAATGTGCATCATACATTCAAAAAATATGTGTGTTTCTATTACATCCTGAGACACCATGTCTCTCAAAAAATGCATATATAAAGCCTAGGTGTCTAATTAGCGTGATGCTTGTTGGCTCGAGGGGTCCTAACCCAGATTCGGTAAGCAAGGTTTTCCAAAAAACCCCTATACTACTGGCCCTTTCGGCAGTGACCTGCTTTCACAGGTCAAAGTCTCACCCGAAGTAGTATGGGTGGGTGCTGGAACCAGGTTTACACACCCTGAGAAAGGATGGGTAAGGCAATCAAAGCTGTGTTCTGTTTCTGTAATTCCTAGATTACCTTGTTCTTCGCATGGTTAATTATGTTTCTATTCGCATCCACGTGCACTAGATCTACAGTTATATGCTTATTATATCATCAACACAGTAGTACATAAATAGAACATAACAGATCTAGATCCAAGAGCACAGTACACAGATTTTTCGTAGCTTAAGGACAGGAAACGCACAACACAGAAATTACCAGTAATTCATATAATAGTACTCACCGATTCAGTTCTCTAAAAATCTTGTGCATTCATTCATTCATCAATTCTTCCTTACAATTCCAATTCCCTTCCCAACTTGCGCACACAACAGCAGGGTCCGCACATAGCTGGACTAGGATCTCCGTGCACACAGCCAGCAAGAGTCCATTCCCCAAAACCCAAATAGATCTCTTAAACAATAGATCGCATCAATAGCTCATCATTTCCTATTCTCTACAATACAAAATGCATCTCTATTTATAACAATCTAGCCTTTATTTTCCTATGGTCCACTACCCATGGTTTTCGGACCCCTATTTTACCCTTTGACCCATTACAATACATTCGTGGCTTTGACCCACCCCAAAATCCCTCCGTTATGCTAAATATAACCAAAAATATCAAAATTGGACCAGTTTCGCAGCTTGATAGGAGACCCCGTTCCAACATTCCCCCAACACAATCTTGTGACTCATCTCGAGCCACTGCACTAGTGCAACCACATAGTCTGCAACCTAGTATGGTTTGAGGCGACTACCATTGACAAAGCCAGGAATGAGGTCATAGCGCAGGGTGGCTAACTGGACTTCTCCACCATTCATAACCTCCTTAACTGTGTAGGGACCAAGCCAGTGTTACCGAAATTTTCCTGGATGTTTCGAAAATTGGCTATCGTATAAGAGGACGAGATCACCTTCGACGAATGTCTTCTGGCGGATGTGTCGATCATGCCAGGCTTTATCTCAAGCCCTTTGAACCTGCTGGTGAAACTGAGCAATAAACCAATCTTCCTCCAAAGCCATCAGTTGCGCCAGGCACAATTCTATGATATCGTAGTCTGCCATATTTGTGAATGCTGCGATGCGTAGGATAGGAACAATGTATTCTATGGGCATAATGGCCTCCTTGCCATAGACCATTCAGAAGGCTGTCCTGCCTGTCATATTTTTGAAAGTCGTTCAGTATGCCCACAGAACCAAGGGGATGTGAACATCCCAATCACTACGATCAGCATTACAAACCTTCTTTAATGCCTACTCAAAAATTTTGTTAAAAGCTTCAACCGCCACATTGGCCTAGGGATGATATGGTGTACTCTTGGCATGGTGGATCCAGAATTCCTCATTCAAATCTTGAATCATTTGGTTAACAAAATGCATAGCTTTGTCACTCATTAGGATCTTCAAGCAGCCAAACCTAGTTAGAATATGTTCAAAGATGAAGTGCACAGCAGTATTAGTACTACAATATTTTACTACTTGTGCCTCAGCCCATCGCGTGACGTAGTCAGTGGCAGTGATAATGTAGCATGCACATGTTTTCTTGCCTGGTGGATTGATGGGTCCTATAAAGTTAATGGTCAATTTATCAAAAGCTTGTAGGGCCATTTGAGACTGCAACGGCATGTCATCGCATCATGAGGGTCGGCCAGTTCGCTGGCATGTATCACACGATCTTCAATAGGTGTTGGAATCCTGATGCAGGGTAGGCCACCATAAGCCAGCCCTCAAAATCTTTTGTGTCATAGCCCTGCCTACATAATGGCCGCCTGCGACTCCATCATCTACTTCTACGAGGATGGTGGGCCGTTCATGTTCCAATACATATCTGTGGAGTATTTCATCAGCGCCTAACTTGTATAGTTGTCCTGCAATGATAGTAAAGTCCACAACCTGGGTAACCAACTCCTTCTTTTGTTGTACCGAGTACACAGCAGGGGCCACACCTGTAGTAAGGAACTCAATGATATCAGCAAAGTGAGCATCAACCACCTTAATGGTAAACAGTTGCGCATCGGGTAAGCCTGCGTCCAAGTTAGTGGGTTCTTATCCTGTATCGATATGAGATAGATGATCGGGTCCTGCATTCAACCTCCCAGGCTTAACGATGATCTCAAAATCATATTCCTGAAATAGCAACAGCCAGCAGCAAATATTCCCCCCCAACATAGGCTTGTTGACCAGGTATTTCAAAGCTGAATGGTCTGTGAACATCTTAAATTGTCCACCCAACAGATAGTGTCGATACTTTTGTAGTGCATACACCATAGCCAGTCCTTCGCGCTCAGTGGTAGAGTAGTTCCTTTCAGCGCTCGAGAGTTTGCGATTGGAAAAGGAAACTAGGTGATCAATATCCCCATCGCCCGACTGAGTGAGGACCGTGCCCAGGGTGATGCCTAATGCATCAACATGTACATGAAATTCCTTTGACCAGTCAGGGAATATCAGTATGGGTGCAGAAATCATCTTTTCTTTTAGCAGTTCACAGCTCTTTTGAAATTCATCATTCCAAAAAAAAGAGACATCTTTTTTTAGTAGCTATTCCATGGGTGTTTTGATTGGGGTGTACCCTTTAATGAATTTCCTGTAATAGCCTATGTGACCGAGAATAGAGCGCAGCTACTTTTCTGTTGTGGGGGCTACAAGGTTGATAATTATGGCTATCTTCGTAGGGTCAACCATCAATCCCTACCGACAGACTATATGTCCAAGCAAGATTCCGAAAGGTACACAAAAGATGCACTTTTTGATATTCAAGGAGATCTGGTGCTTCTGGCATGCATCCCACATTAATCACAGGTTCGAGACATGCTCTTTCACCAAGCCAAAAAATGTCCAGTCGTTGAAGTAAACTTCGAGGAACTTATGAATAAACTCCTTGAACACAGCCACTACAACCCTTGAAAAGATAGTGGGTGCATTCTTGAGACCAAAGGGCATGACCATATACTGGAAGGAACCCCATTCAGTTTCAAAGGTAGTTTTACTACTATCCTCAGGTGTGATTCTGATCTAGTGGTATCATGAGAATCCATCAGTGAAGGAATAGGCTTCCTAGCCACCCACGCTATCAAGGATTTCATCGGAGAAGGGCATAGGGAAGGGGTCATGAACGCAGGCATCATTCAGCTTTCGTAGGTCCACATAGATGTGTATTTCCCCTTTTTTATTTTTCTCCTGGACGACCATTGGACTTACCCAATTTGATTGTTTGACTGGTTCAATGATACCGGCGGTCATCATTTTGTCCAGCTCTTCTCTGACCTTTTGCTTATATTTAAGGTTCAGCCGGTAGGGCGGCTATTTGACGGGCCATGCCTCAGGCTTTAGAGTGATGTGCATAATGCCGAGGTCCCCAGTGATTCCTTTGAGCTCAGAAAACTTTGTAGGAAATAAGTCCTGGTACTCTGTAAGTAGCTCGGTAATTTTTCCCATGGTGCCTTCATCCCAATAGTCCCCAATATTAGCCAGCTTAGGGTGTTCTTCTATCCCAATATTAACTTCACGTAGCTTGAGAGGTTGTGTTACATCAACATCCTGGAGCGATGGTCTAATAACAGTACATTTTCCTTCAGATTCCAGAACAGAGATATTCTGTGGGTTATCCTCTTCTTCGTTAACTGCCAAGCTCCGGAAGTTGACTATGTCTTGTATCTAGGCTTCCCATGTCTGGATGGCTGGTGTGGTACGCATGTGAGGTTTTTTAAAGATGAACGCATCAATGTCCTGTAGAGCTTCGTCAAGCATTTTTGTTCCTCCAATAAGCCCGAACGTTCCAATAAAGTCGTCTTTTAATATTTCCCAGTGACGGGTCCGCTGATGTAACTCTGCATATAAGTACCAAGTAGCAGGGATAGGGCACAAGGCATGTATAAATAGATGGATCCATTCGACTGGTGTTCGGTCAGCCCATTTGGTTTTCCAAGTACGCAAATGCGGACGAGGATCCTCGAGCCCCAGGAATGTCTTGGTGCGCACATCAGCGGGAGGTGCGAATCGCAGCACCATCCTATCCCGGCACGTCTTCCAGTTCGGGAATTCTTTCTTTTGGGTATCCCACCAGCGTGCAGGCATGCCACACAGTGAAAAATTGAGTGCCCAGAACCACCGTTCTGTGGGCACCCTAGCCTCTAATGTTCATAAGAATTCCTGGACATTACGGGACCCATCAGAGTGGGGAAGGTCTCTTACCTCTGAAGTAATGCAGTAGAGGATCCTTGCAACCCAAGGGCATCATAGTGCTGATAAATCATGTAGCCAGGTCTTCCAACTCTCCATCTCTTCATCCAGGTCAGAGAAGTATGCCCTGTTCTTCTCCCAATCAAATACTATCGCTTATGGGTAGGAGGTTTTATAAATTGTATCATCGAAGAATTTTTCATTTATGTAATGTATTGGAGGTTTCCCCCTCAAATTGGCTTATTTCTAAGGCGTTGATATCTCTTTTCTTATATTTTTGGAGCTGGTTACACAACATTTGGTATCAGAGCTTCGGATTCTAGGGTTTCACTGCTCTAAACAGGTCATCGTGGAATTTTCGCTATAACGTTTTTTCTACAAAGTTTTAGAAACTGAAATTTTTAGGGTGCGAAGCCAAAATCTTGAGGAAATGCGTCAAAAAATTTCAGAGCTTGGTTCGTAAAATTTTTGGAGATATGATCTGTGGAAGGTAGTGCTTTTTCAGGCTCCCGAATTTCATCTCAAATAGGTGATTGTGGGAAAATATTCATAACTCTCTCCCTGAGCATCGGATTGGAGTGTCGTAAAAATTGGTCACAAGTACATGGATCGTAGTTTCTTGGCTATCAATTTCAGAGCCGAAGGATGAAACAGTGACATGTGGAAAGTCGTACAAGTTCACTCTACTGAACAAGTCCATAATTACGTCATTGTGGGAGATTTGACACAACTTTGTCTTGGAGAATCCAAATCAGGTCAAACCTAAGGCATTTTAAAGAGAATTCAAAGGGCTATGTCGGTACCAAAATTCAAATATTGAAGTGCTACAATCACATAGATAATCCAATTTCAATTTTGAGCTCCTCAAAAGCAAGAAATAGGTGTGTATTTTTTTTCCGAATTGCATAAGTCTAGTTTGAATAATCAATTTGAATTGATTCCAAGGGCATATTGTATAATATATATAATTATTGGGTGCTAAAATATGCCCTGTAAAAATAATTCAACACCCATTAAGCCTTCAGAACGCTCTACTATGACTCATGAAGATGAAGAATTGCAACATGATCTATCAAAATTACAAGAGCAAGTGCACCAAATTTCGCTCTCGCAAAGAGCAACAAAAAATGAAATGGAAGTTTTGAAGAAAGGCGTGGAAGATAAGATGGATGGCATGGAAGTTGGCATGGAAGCTAAGATGGATGACATGAAAGACAACATGGAAAACATGAAGAAGGATCTAAAAGCAGACATGGAAGGTTTGACAAAGTTGATACAAGAAATGTTTCATAATGGTTAAAAGATAGTAGAAGAAACTCATGATGAGAACAAAATAAATTTTAATCGTGATTTCATAAACTCTAATGTTGGCAGGAGGAACAACCATATTCCAAAAATGGATATGAGGAATTTTGATGGAAAGGCTCCTGTAACATGGATACTACAGATGGAGCAATATTTGGATCTCCATAATGTGCAAAACACACAAAAGGTACGCATTTCAACTTTACATTTAGAACAAAATACATTTGTATGGTATTGATGGCTTTGCTCCCATAAAAAAATTGTCACTTGGTCAATTTTTACGGAGGAAATGATAGAAAATTATGAGGATACAAAGAGCAACACCTTGTTTAGCCAATTGATAAATCTCAAACAAAAGGGCTTAGTGGGGGAGCACATTGAGGACTTCCAAAAATTGAATATAAGGGTAACTGATATTCCAGAGGAACACAAGATTAATCTCTTCATAGGCACCTTAAAGGATAACATCCAACATGAAGTTCGCATTTGGAACCTCATTCATTGGAGAAGGCATTCAGGTTGGCAAGAAAAATTGAATGTAAAATTATGGCGACAAGGAAGCCTACCACTCACTTCTATAAAGAAGGAAGTGTTGCTACGCCTAGATTTCCACAACCTACAAGGTTGACACCACAACAATTGGAAGAAAAAAGAGCAAAAGGGCTTTGCTACAACTGTGATAGCAAATACACTAAAGGTCATAAGTGTGCTGAGAAGAAATTATTTTACATAGATTGTGAAGAGGAAGAAGAAAATGAACAAGAAGAGGATATACACCAGGAACTAGCCATAGAAGGGGAAGAAATGAATCTAACCATATTGTGTAATGCACTGGTAGGAATTACCACTCCTCAAACTCTCAAGGTAGAAGGACATATCAAGAAGAAAAAGGTAATAGTGTTGATTGATTCAGGTAGCACCCATAATTTTATTCATTGTAAGGTAGCCAAGGAATTAAATTGTTTCCTATACTCAGCACTAGAATGTCAAGTGATGGTTGCAAATGGAGGAACTATAAATTGCTCTGGAAAATGCCATAATATCAAGCTAACCATGGGGGAATATGTATTTACTAGTCCAATGCTTTCCATTCCTATGGGAGGTGTTGATGTTGTACTAGGAGTACAATGGTTACAATCTTTGGGGACGGTAGCTTTTAATTTTCAAGAACTTTTCTTGAAATTTTTTTCAGAAGGAAAGGAAGTCGAATTACGGGGTATTGAAGGGAAGCCAGGAAGGATAATAAGCTCTAATGTCATGAAAAGCTTCTAAAGAAAGAACAACGAGGCGTAATTGCACAATTATGCTCACTAGAAGTTCCAACATCAAAATCATCTATTTCTGCAGATCTCCAACAAGTCTTGGACAATTATTCCAAGGTGTTTGAAACTCCCAAAGGACTCCCACCTATTCGTGATCATGATCATGCTATTCATTTGATTCCAGGAAGTGTTCCTCCAAACATCAGGCCTTATAGATATCCTTATGTCCAAAAGAGCGAAATTGAACGTATGATTACAGAAATGTTAGAGGCGGGTATAATTCAACCTAGTCAAAGTTCTTTCTCTGCTCCTGTATTATTGGTACACAAGAAGGATGGATCATGGTGAATTTGTCTGGATTATAGGGAGCTCAATAAGCTCACCATTAAAGACGAATTTCCCATTCTTGTGATTGATGAATTATTGGATGAATTACATGGAGAAATTTATTTTACTAAGTTGGATCTTCGTTCAGGATATCATCAAATTAGAATGAAGACTGAAGATATTCCAAAAATAGCATTTCAAACTCACGAGGGTCATTATGAATTTTTGGTCACGCCTTTTGGCCTTGCCAATGCACCTTCTACATTTCAAGGGTTGATGAATTCCATTTTCAAACCCTTCCTTAGAAAATTTGTGCTAGTATTTTTTGATGATATACTAATCTAAGGCAGGTCTTGGAAGGATCATGTTGAACATGTTGACAGGGTGCTCAAACTATTGCAGGAGAAACAATTATATGCAAAAACATCCAAATGTTTCTTTGGAGTACAAGAGGTGGAATATCTAGGTCATATTGTATCTCATGAAGGTGTTAAGGTAGACCCTAACAAAATTAAAGCCATTAAGGAATGGAAAGTCCCCACAACCATAAAGCAGTTGCGAGGATTTCTCAAGTTAACAGGGTATTATCGCAAGTTTGTTAAGAATTATGGGAGAATAGCAGCACCTCTAACAACATTATTGAAGAAAGATGCATTTTCATGGACTCGTGAAGCAACTAAGGCCTTTGAACATCTTAAAGAGGCAATGTGCCTAGCACCGGTCTTAGCTACGCCAGACTTCACAAAAACCTTTATTGTGGAATATGATGCCTCAGGAAATGGAATTGGTGCAGTTTTAATGCAGGAAGGAAGACCCATTGCTTTTGAAAGTCGTCCAATCAAAGGAAAGTATTTACAGAAACCTATTTATGAGAAGGAAATGTTAGCAATACTACATTCACTAAAGAAATGGCGAACTTACCTAATGGGAAGACACTTCAAGGTAAAAACTGATCATGATAGTCCTAAACACTTTTTGGAACAAAGACTATCTTCAGAAGAGCAGCAAAAATGGGTCACAAAGATGTTGGGTTATGACTTTGAAATAATCTACAAAAAAGGAAAGCTTAATGTTGTTGCGGATGCACTCTCAAGAAATAATGAAGAGGTGGAAGCATTGCTTTGTGCCATTTCTATTATCCAACCAGATTGGATAACTGAAGCAAGAGATGAATGGAAGAAGGACAAAGATGTATGGACACTCATTCAAAAGTTGCAGCAAGATCCTAGTACATCTGATACATTTAGTTGGAAAAATGATTCCTTATGGTACAAAGATTGCTTATATCTTTGTAAGAATTCCCAACTAAAACAAAATATTCTTTTGGAATTGCACACTTCTCCTTTAGGAGGACACTCAGGATTTTTAAAAACTTACCAGAGGGTGAAGAAAGAATTTTTTTGGGATGGCCTTAAATCCGATATTCAAAATTTTGTGGTGGAATGTTTGGTTTGCCAACAGAATAAAGTGGAAACAATTAAGACCTAGGGACTTCTACAACCTTTATCCATTCCAACTCAATGTTGGGAGGAGATTTCAATGGATTTTATCATAGGTTTACCTAAGTCCGAAGGAAAGAGTGTCATCATGGTGGTAGTTGATAGACTTACCAAGTATGCACACTTTTGTGCATTATCTCATCCATTTAAAGCAAGTACATTTTCTACTACATTTATGGACAGAATTCAAAAGCTACATGGAAGCCCAAGGGTTATTGTGAGCGACAGAGATCCCATTTTTACTGGAAATTTTTGGACGGAGTTATTTTCTTGTTTGGGTACACAATTAGCTCATAGCTCATCTTATCATCCTCAATATGATGGTCAAACTGAGATAGTAAATAAATGTTTGGAAGGATATCTTCGTTGTTTTGTATCTGATAAACAAACACAATGGGTCAAGTGGTTACCTCTCGCCGAATGGTGGTATAACACTTCCTTCCATACTGCAGCAAAAATGACCCCATTTATGGCACTTTATGGATATCATCCACCATCCATCACATCATATTTAAGGGAAAATTCAAAGGTTCAAGTAGTGGAAGATCACATCGAGCATCAGCAAGAAGTTCTCCAACTCTTAAAGGATAACCTGAATTTGGCACAAAACCGAATGAAACAATAGGCAGATCAACATCACAACGAGAGAAGTTTTGATGTAGGAGATTGGGTATTTTTATGGCTACAACCATACAAACAAATGTCCCTCAACCAAGCTAAGAAGGATTATATATTATTGCCAAAGCACTATGGTCCTTACAAGGTGTTGCAAAAGATTGGTACTATGGAAGACAAATTGGAGCTTCCTGCTTCTTCGCGAGTGCATCCAGTTTTCCATGTTTCATGCTTAAAGAAGGTTATAGGTGAAAATATTCCAGTTCAAAAAATATTTCCAGAACTTGATGAGGAAGGAAAAATCATATTGGAACCTGAAGAGGTCACGGAAACAACAACTCGACAGCTAGGGAATCGATCAATTTCAAAGTATCTCATCAAGTGCAAGAACTTACCCACTAAAGATTCTTCATGGGAGGATGAGAATTTTATACAGAAGCACCCAGAGCTACTCAAGCATTGAGGACAACATTTTTTGAAGGAGTGGGGCATGTTAGGTCCCTATATTACTAGTATAGTCCCTTATTGCTGTTAGTGTAACCCCTTTATTGCTATTATTGTACCCTTGTAACTCCCATATTGTTATTATTGTGCCCTTAAATTATTATTTTTAGGTCAGCTAGGATTACATTGTGGCCCCACTAGGATTAAATTATGGCCCCATGGACTCCTATATATAGAAAGGATGTTTTTTAAATTGTATCATCGAAGAATTGTTCATTTATGTAATGTATTGGAGGTTTCCCCCTCAAAGTGGCTTATTTATAAGGCGTTGATATCTCTTTTATTCTATTTTTGGAGCTGGTTACAAAACACAGTCTAACTTAGGTTCTCCCATTCATTTCCATGTTTTCTTTGGTAATACATTCGCATCTGATCCAAGATCAAGAATAACCTGATCTATCTCATAGTCACCAATTTGTGCAGTCAATCGTGTTTCCCTCCCATTGCGCCTCTTGTAGCTGTGTAATTTGTGTACCTCCTTAATCTCGGTCGCTGTGCTGGGCCGGGATACGCAGTCCTGTAGTAATACTTAAAGATTTTCTTCAGCCTGTGGGTTGCATAGTAGCTTCAGGCATGCCCTTAGAAAGGGTTTAACCTCCTCTTTTGTTTGGAGGTGCGCCGGCAGCTGCGTAGGGGCTTCCAGCAGCTCTTGTTTCCTAGGATTTGGTTCCTTCTGAGTAGCAAGCTCCTCCCTTGCTTTCTAGGTGACAATGCTGCTCGTTATCCTTGGATCTTCCCCCCTCAGCTCCGCTTGGACTCTCTATAAATTTTGTGTGGGGGTAGACTGTTTGTCCTTCATTTTTGTTAACAAGGTCAAGCAATCTTCGATCTCATGGTCCTGCTATTGGCGATATTTACAGGATTTCCTAGTGGGATTTGGACATTCTCTGGCGAAGTGCCCTACCTATCCACAGTTATAGCAGATCATCTTGCCCCGTCCTCGTCCTGCACTCCCTCCCCTGCCCCCCCTTCCTCTCGCAGGGGAGCCACCAAATGTCGCGGGCGATCTCGGAGAAGCAAGATCGGATTGTACCCTACATAGGTTTCCCCGATCTACCAACAAGTCATATGTGTGACAATTCTGCTCATTGTGCCCCACAGATCAGCAGAACCTGCACCATTTTTGCTTCATCTCACCCCTATTTATCCGAGGGCACTAGGCTGTATCATCTAGTCCCGCTACTCGGAAATCTTCGCACTAGAGGTCCATGCTAACTCCTTTTCCCTGTTCTGCTCGTAAGCTCTATATTTCTATGTGCATGGCTCCGAGCTATTCCTGAATTTTTTGTACTCCCCCCAACGCATCGTCCTTGGGTGCGGCTTCGAGCTTCATAGCAGTTTCCAAGGCTTTTTCCTATGACTCGAAGGTCTGCTAGCCCAATGGTACGCGTAAGTGAGGTAGCAACATGGTGATGAACCATTCCATGTGTTTCATGTTTTCATACTTGAACCCCCATTACCTAATTTCTTTCTTCAATCATTGATCAGCCTCCCACACTGATTCAGATGTACCTTGATTGAAATCTTTTACTTTGGCTACCAACTAAGAGTATAACTTCGGCTTCCGGAATTTTTGTTTTAGGGCATACTTAATATGTTGAAGGGATGCGCTTCCATTTTGAGATGTGTACTGCATAAACCAATCTAGTGCTCTATCTTCAAAGGCCAAGGACAACTGTGTTATTTTCACAGTATCTCTTACCACCCCTTGCATCGTCTATACCAAGTCGGCCACAAACCAAAAACGATACATATATTCATCAACGGCTCCTTTAAAGGTAGGTAACTTCAAGTGTACTACCATGTCTCCTTCTAACCATGCTCGGGTTGAGGACTTGTCCTCCTGCAAGCCTGACGACCCGAGCGTCGTCGCTTTCCTTGGCGGGCTATGGACAGAGTGACTCGCTTCGAGATCGGTTTGACAATATCTACCACTCTGTGTTGTACTCTCCTTCAGAGTAGCACTCACTCACATTCGTGTTATATCTCTAGTATTTGCTTTCCAGTACCAGATCACTTCCTCAGACTTCTTCTAGTCCCGGCAACGGAACAATTTGTTGGCTCGAGGGGTCCTAACCCAGGTTCGGTAAGCAAGGTTTGCCAACAAACCCCTATACTACTGGCCCTTTAGGCAGTGACCTACTTTCGTAGGTCAAAGTCTCACCCAAAGTAGTATGGGTGGGTGCTGGAACCAGGTTTTCGAACCCTGAGAAAGGATGGGTAAGGCAAGAAGAGCTGTGTCCTGTTTCTGTAATTCAAATATTACCTTGTTCTGTGCAAGGTTAATTATGTTTCTATTCGCATCCACGTGCACTATATCTATATTTATATGCTTATTATATCATTAACACAGCATTACATAAATAGAACATAACATATCTAGATCCAAGAGCACAGTACATAGATCTTTCACAGCTTAAGGAAAGAAAACACACAATACAATAATTACCAGTAATTCATATAACAGTACTCACAAATTCAGTTCTCTAACAATCTTGCGCATTCATTCATTCATCAAGTCTTCCTTACAATTCCAATTCCCTTCCCAACCTGTGCACATAGCAGTAGGGCCCACACACAGCTGGACTAGGATCTCCGCGCACACAGCCATTAGGAGTCCATTCCCCAAAACCCAAACAGATCGGTTAAACAACATATCGCATCAATAGCTCATCATTTCCTATTCTCTACAATACAAAATGCATCTCTATTTATAACAATATAGCCTCGACTTTCCTATGGTCCGCTACCCATGGTTTTCAGACCCCTATTTTACCCTTTGACCCATTATAATATGTTCGGGGCTTTGACCCACCCCAAAATCCCTCTGCTATGCTAAATATAACCAAAAATATCAAAATTAGACTAGTTTCGCAACTTGTTAGGAGACCCTGTTCCAACAATGCTCATGATAGCATGTCACTGCTCGTACAAGCCGCCTCAGCAAGCGATGAATGCGGCTTGACACCCCGACAGTATATCTCTGGTAGGCGCGAGGAACATCATCGAATCGTGCATAATCCAGGACTCCACGTGTGATCCCCTATAGGTTGCGCACGAGCTCCTCTTCCTCGCTTCCCTCACCATGAGGGTCGAAATCACGAGGAATTTGCCCTGCTATCGGAGACATGCCCGTGGGTCTCTCTAGGCCGACATCTACAAATACATGGATTTAATGTCAGAACATACATAGTTAAAAAAAAAAAAAAAAAAAAAAATATTCATAATACTCATGAAAATTAAAAATGAGTCTTACCCAAATCTTCATCCAATCCTCTCCCTCTGAGATTGGGAGGTCTAGATCACCAGAAAAATATATACCGGAGTAGGGCCAGTCCTCCACGATGATCAACTGTTGGCAGAGAAAATCAAAGAACTCCGGTCTCCAAGACATCTGTTGACCGCCCCCTATCCTTGGCATCAGAGTGGCCCATCTGGCTATCCATGGTTCTCTCGCTGGTGGTGTTGGGACTATGACCTCCTGACGCTGAAAAATTGGTAGTCGTTCCAGGAAGAACGATACCAGGATAGACCCATAACCTAATTGCTTCAATTTTCCTTTCTTGCATTTTTTTAACTGGCATTTCATGTTTATTGTCACGACCTCTGCCTAGTTGTAGATGATCGATGTCAAACATTCTACAGCAAGAAGCAACTGTGCTTTTGTTGCTTCGTGTGGTGCTTGCGATCACGCAGCTCATGTGATGGTATGTAGCACTAATTTTAGTGCTAAGTCTGGGATAGTTTGAATATCAACTTTCCCACTTCATGTTCCCTTCTGTGCCCCTTGACATACTCTTTACATTACCATGGACATGCTCTCCATGCAAGTCTAGGTACCGGTTAGGATCAGTGATGCTCCCCTCTGCGACAATCTTGTGATAACGTAGACGTTAGAAACATCAATCTCAAGTTCCTAATCTCGAAGGATGAACTTTTCTTCGTCCTCATACCATATGCTGATCAAATATTGTAGTAGCTCTGGTTGAGCACAGAGACACAGTGTCAAGAAGAACTTCTTCAGTCCACAATCCCTGAGAGCTTCCATGCATCTCTCATTCTCCATGGCAAGCTCATCTTCTTCGCTGTGTTCTGTTCTTTCCATTCGATCACCATTTTTCCGCTTTCTACCTGTAAACACATTCATATGATAGTATTACCCATTTTTGAAGCTTGAATTTGTGAATGATTGGGGTTTGTGACTTTCATTTTGCACAAAAAATGGTTTGTTTCATTGGCGCGATTGTTTCCCAAACATTCGCGCCAATGGGCGCATCCCTAGTGCAAAAAATTGGGCGGTTGCCACAACTCCGTGCCCAAAACCTGCGCCAACCGTCGTGCCCTAATTTTCATATTTGCTCCCCTAGAATTCAAAATTGGAAGTTGCAAGTAGTAAGAAGTGATTCAAAATGTAGGGAAAGATCTCAGCTCTTACCTGGAATTAACAGATTTGAGATTGGTCTACTGGATTGTCTGGTATCGTCGCCGCAAAATCACACTGTAAAATGGGTAACTATTTGCTCCACAAGAGGTAAAAAGTGAAAAGTAATTATTTTTACCATTTTTGGCATTTTATAAACTTTTTACAATCCTAATTAGGTTTTAAGACATTTTTTTCGATTATTTTATTATATTATTTTAGAAAAATGGATTGTACACGTGTCTCTTGTGCAGTAACAGGTTTTCAAGACATAGTGATGGAGTAACGAGTTAAATTTTATACTTTTTCGAACTTGGTAAAAACATGAAAAATTCACTGCTGGAGTCATCTTTCAAATCTTTTATAACTCTCTAAAATTGAAAATATTGCCAAGACTCTTGTCGTTTCGAACTCGTTAAATAGCTGCGAAGCGATATCTACCCAGTATACGTTTACCGCATTTTCGGGCTGGGATAGATTATTTACAAAAAAGGAATACCTTAGTCTATCGTGACTAAGAGTTTATTTCATATATTGCTTCTACCTTTCGGATCTGAGAGACTATTTACGAAAAGGGCCATGATGGAGTTTTCTTTTCTGCCTTCCTTTCAAACTCTCTAAACATGAAAAGATGTCGAGTTCTCTCTTTGTCAGACTTGTTAAAACCTGATGACATCGGATTTCGTCGCCATGACGTTACTCGAGTTCCTCCTTCCTAGGGCTCATAAAATGTACTAGGTTGGATTCGTCTGAAGGATAAAATTACAACACAAGCATATGTTATCCCCTTCAAGATTTTTTTAAAAAATAATTTGGTACTCGCCAGAAATGGTGGGGGAAAATGGAACCAAGTTTTAGTTATGTTGGCAGTATGTCACTCTTGAACATGGCACTTGTCTGCATTCATGTTGGGTTGGGCACATCTCATTTTGTCATTTTTTCCTCCATGGGTTTGGGTAATCTCTTTTCACCTCTCATCTACTCTTTTCCACTTCATCATGACCTCAGATCCTTTGATGTCAAATACTACCAAATCCAGTGTCGTGTTGTTGATATGTTCAAGAGATGTTTGCCTCTGCAGTTTTCAACCTCCCTCTAATTCTCTGTTGGTCTTGTTCATCATCATATTCCTCTGTCTCATATCGATGATGTGGGAAAAATTATGGCCCACCTTTTATTAGGTCACTTCCTGTTGACTTCAGCTCATTATCCAGGAATTTGATCTAGAGACTCTATTCTAGTACCTTGGATCCTGCATGCCTTAATGGCAGGTTTTTCGCATTCGACGCAAGGTCCACATCACTGGCCTTTGATTGAGTAATTTTGCAGATTTTTCATGTGAGATCACTATTCACATTCTGTGGATTGTACCAGTTGTACCTTGAGAGCCATTTTCATTATTGGTGGTTTCTCTCGTGCCTATTAACAGCTTTCATCATTGGCTGGTGATCAAGTGATTTTCTTGCATGTTTGAATTCAAATCGTATATTCGCATGCTTGAATTTTTACTTGTTCGAGTCGAGATGGAGCGCAAGACCCTAGATTTTGTCTAATAAGATCCAGGCTGCAGATTTTGGTGGATAATCATGATTTATTGCATGACTCTTTTGATCGGATGGTTGCAACCATACCTGAGTCTATTTCTTGATCCTTACTGTTGGATGGCTGCATCCATACCTCGGATCTCAGTTTTTATATATACTTTATTATGGATGGTTTCAACCATACCACATGTTCATGTATCATAGATATCAGTTGTATTCGTAATTGCAGTTTTTCCGATGGCGGTGTTTGGTTCGAACATGTTCTCATAAATAATTTCGCCCCTCCCTCTCCCTCAGACCTCATGCTTTAGGGGGCATCTGTTACACAGCAGTTTTTCACTATCCCTATAATCCCCATCTCGCCCATTGGAGGGTCATTTATGTGATCAATAAACAGTGTCATTCCTTACAAAGACCATCATTGTATCCCTTTTCATGAGAGTAATATTCCTTCTATTGACAATTCCCTGAGAAGAAACTCAAAAACCCTTGTTTTTTCCTTAGCGTGGGTAATAAAGTATGCCCTCGCGCCGAAGAGGAATATTAACATTGGGCCTCACGCCAGCTAGTACTCTGTCCCAGCTTTCCACTCGCACCAAGTTGTTTATGGGATGTTTTTTAAAAATAGAGGCGAAGATTCCACTCCAACCACCTCGAGGATGAGTCATTGGGAGTGGTTGAACTGATAAACCACAGACTCCCTCCTTTAGGTTTATGGTTTCCACCTCTTATGGGAACTCCCTTGAGGATATGCCTCCCTCCCACCTTTGTAGGGATCCTAACCTCCTCCTTTTCCTCTATAAAAGAAGCTATCTCTCTTAGAACAAGCTAGTTGAACATGGAGAATTAAACATACTATAGCTGAATTACTAGAGAAGATAGAATAAGAAGGAATTACATTGAGGAAGCTTAAGTCCATGACTTCTGAGAGAGCTTAAGTCCATTCCTTCATCCTGTCCGAATTCCCTAAGGAGCATCTGAGACGCGCTTCGGCCGAACCCCGCTGGAGGAGACTGCGATGTCAAATCATTGGTTGTAACTCTTCCTTCTATTCATTTATATACATGACTACTGTTTGGTTCCACTTTTGTGTTACGACATTTGTTTAATGCAATATGTTTAGCCCTCTTTGTAGAAATTATATGCACTACGCATGCATATGTCCAAGATTCTCCTGATCACACACTATTTTAACTTCATGCACAATATAGAATCTATTCCACCATTGATCATCACATGCGGAAATTAAATCAATTGCGATGCACACATGAAACCATAAAAATTCACACACATTAACACAGTTGTTTTATTGGGAAATACTGAAGCTAAAAACCCCAACTATCTGTATGTAATATATGTCATAGAGATCATGTAACAATCCTCATACAAAGCTTATCACAAGCTCTCAGTACAATCTAATCGCTACACACTAATCAGGCCCGATCTTGCAAATACATGCACCGATCTTTGCCAGCCTCTAACCTGCCTCTATTGTGCAATCACTGCTGAAGAATGGCTCTGGATGAACTTGAACTACCCCATCCTTTCTCACGCAATCCTCATAGGAATCTCTACTAAATTTGTGGTGCAAACAATGCAACACTATAGTCACAACAATTAGTCACACTTACTCTTTCACCTACCTCTCCACTGGTCTCCACTGAAACTGTCCATGCATTGTAGTTAACTGATGTATTCTTCAGTTGATTAATGAGTTATTATTTATTGAATTAATTAATAATTAATTCACACCACTCTCACTAGTGTATCAATCAGTTAAACTACATACAACTAGCTCAACTGTGTCTAGCTAAGTTAAACTGAACACAACTCCACCAACTACTTCTATAACTCCACCAAACTCTGTCACATGAGTTCTAACTGAATTCCTCCATGCAATAGCTCCACTAAACCCTCAAGAATAATGTAATTCCTTCTTTCAGCTCCTGTGCCACATCTGTGCACTTAACTGAAGTGCTCCAAGAGAATAAGATAATGTTTAGAGTCCAAATATTATTAAGAGCTAATAATATTCAACATATCTATTTTTAGACTGGCAATCTAAAAATAGATTCCGCCCAATATGTCTAAAAATATAACTCCATATATTTTTCCAACTTGACCAACCATCCACAAATAGCCTCCTGCTACATATAGAATATGCTCACCATGTCTAAAAATAGACATACACCTAAAAATAGCCTGTGTGGGCCCCACCTAGTTTAGGTGATTATTTTCCAACTAGGATAAAGGATGATGTTTCAGGATGCCTCCTTCATTGTTTCTTGTTGCAATATTCAACACTCCCTCTCAAAAATAAAGGATTGTCTTTGCATGCGACATGCAACTCCATGCATTCGCCCTGCAACCTTTGCAAGCGCCCTACAACTCCATGCATCTGCTCTGCAACTCTTCCGAAATTGAAAGGCTCCAAACAACTCAATCAGTCTGATGCATATATCATCAAATTCTTCGACTTCTACTGGTACCAACTGCACATGTCTTTAGGAACCACTGCGTTGTTGAACTCTGCACCCATGCACTCTACACTTGCTGTCAACTCTAAACTGCGCTCCAATATCTGACACTGTCATTTTGATCTGCCCACATCAATCCAACTAATCATTCTACTGCTGCTATGTGGGCACCTCATAGCTAGGTTCAATTCATGAGATCTACACCATCTCAATGAATCCTGCCCAGAAATATCCACATGGGATTACTCATGCATGTCGCCCCACCTCTCACCTGGTGGTATAGCTACATGCACTCCCTCTGCCCATCTAGCATAGAATTTCTTTGCATGAGTGGTTTCCCCCACTCCATGATCCTCATATTGTGGCTGATCCACATCCCGTGGTTCACTCTTACCTGCATGCAAAACTTGCTCCCTCTCAAGCTTCAATTGCATGGCTTTCTCGCACTTCCCAACAGTAGGAAGCTCCGTAGAAATCCCATATACTTCAATTCTGTAGAGATTCTTTGCTCGAATCCCAACCTTCTTGACTTGTCCTATTGATTTGTACCGAAGGAAAAATTTTCCTTCACTAAAGACAACATCATACCCTTTATCCTCTAACATCGCGACTGAGATTAAATTCTTCTTTAAACCTGGAACATGCACTACATCTTGTAAAAGAATGAGTTTACCTAACTCCCTCTGAAAGGTAATGGTACCAATGTGGATCGCATTGTATCATCCATTGTTGCCCAACTCAACATGCAACTGGAGATCTTTCTCCACCAAGTCACTGAAAAGATTCACATCTCTCGTCATGTGAAAGGAAGCGCCACTATCAAAATACCACCCCAATCCCAATGCACTAGAAACCATGCATGCGATCAATGAGAATTCTAGCTCAAATTGCGAGGCAAGAGCCTCACTAGCTGCAACTCCAGCAGCCTGCTTGTTCTTCTTTTTCTGTGGACAATTTGTGGCGAAATGCCCATGTTCGTGATAGTGAAAACACTTCACTTTGGACTTGTCACGCTCTTTGCCATCCGCACCGGATTGAGAAGGATTTTTCTTCCCCTTCCCTTTCCTTGATTTGGCAGCAAAATCACAATCCTCTTCATCATCATTATTTGATGAAGAGCCATCCCTGGTACTCCGCCTTATCTCCTCCTGCACAAGATCTGACCAAAGTCGCTCCCATCCTGGCAGTTTCTCCCGACCATTGATAGAGTCCTCATAGCTATGCCAACTCTTCGGAAGCCCAAGGAGATTCAATCTCACCAAGTCTTCTTCATCCACACTAACTCCTATACTCCCAAGCTCATCCCTTCAGTGGAAAAACTTTGTCAAGTATACCGGAATAGTGTCATTCTTCTCCATTTTTATTTTCCTGAGCTTGTCTTTAAGTGCCAACTTCCTCTGGTCACTTCTGCTTTGGAACAATTCTGTCAAAGCCTTCCACATCAAGAATGGAGTAGATTTACCATGAAGTTTGGACACAATTTGATCCTTCACACCTTCCAACAGAATCTTTCGACACCTTGCTACCTTCTTTTGCCATGCGTCAAGTGCGGCTGCATCGCTAGAACCCAGTTTAGGAATATCAGCATCTATTGTTAGGTCCCTATATTACTAGTATAGTCCCTTATTATTGTTAGTGTAACCCCCTTATTGTTATTATTGTACCCTTGTAACCCCCATTTTGTTATTATTGTGCCCTTAAATTATTATTGTTAGGCTGGCTAGGATTACATTGTGGCCCACTAGGATTACATTATGGCCCCATGGACTCCTATATATAGAAAGGAGGTTTTGTAAATTGTATCATCCAAGAATTGTTCATTTATGTAATGTATTGGAGGTTTCCCTCTCGAAGTGACTTATTTCTAAGGCATTGATATCTTTTTTCTTCTATTTTTGGAGCTGGTTACACAACATTTGGTATCAGAGCTTTGGATTCTAGGGTTTCGCTGCTCCAAACAGGTCATCGTGGCATTTTCGCTATAACTTGTTTTCTACAAAGTTTCAGAAGCTGAAATTTTTAGGGTGAGAAGCCGAAATCCTGAGGAAGCTTGTCTAAAAATTCAGAGCTTGGTTCACAATATTGTCGGAGATATCATCTGTGGAATTTAGGTATTTGTTCAAGCTCCTAAACAGGTCATCGTGGAAGTTTCGCTATAAATTTGTTTCTACGAAGGTTCAGAATCTCAAATTCATATGGTGTGAAGCTGAAATCCTGAGGAAATTTGTCAAAAAATTTCAGAGCTTGGTTCACAATATTTTTGGAGATACGATCTGTGGAAGGTAGTGCTTTTTCAGGCTCCTGAATTGCATCTCAAAGAGGCGATCGTGGGAAAAGTTCAATAACTCTCTCTCTGGGCATCGGATTGGAGTGCCGTAAAAAGTGGTCGCAAGTACACAGACTTTAGTTTATTGGCTATCAATTTCAGAGACAAAGGATGAAACAGTGACACGTGGCAAGTCGTACAAGTTCGCTCTACTGAACCAGTCCATAATTAGGTCATTGTGGGAGATTGGACACAACTTTGTCTTGGAGAATCCAAATCAGGTCATACCTGTGGCATTCAAAAGAAAATTCAGAGGGCTACTACAGTACAGAATTTCAGATATTTAATATCTGTAATCACAGAGATAATACAATTTCAATATCGAGCTCCTCAAAGCAAGAAAAAGGTGTGTATTTTTTCAAATTGCACAAGTCTTGTTTGAATAATCAAGTTAAATTGATCCCAAAGGCATATTGTAGAATAGATATCAGTATTGGATTCTAAAATGGCCCCTAAAAAGAATTAAACACCCTTTAAGCCTTCAGAAGGCTCTACTATGACTCATGAAGATGAAGAATGGCAACATGACATATCAGAATTACAAGAGCAAATTTCGCTCTCGCAAAGAACAACAAAAAATGAAATGGAAGTGTTGAAGAAAGCCGTGGAAGCTAAGATGATTGGTTTGGAATCTAATATGGATGGCATGGAAGTGGGCATGGAAGCTAAGATTGATGACATGGAAGCTAAGATCGATGAGAAAATGGAAAACATGAAGAATTTTCTAAAAGCAGACATGGAAGGTTTGACAAAGTTTATACAAGAAAGGTTTCCTAATGGTGAAAAGATAGTAGAAAAACCTCATGATTAGAACAAAATAAATGTTAATTGTGATTTCATAAACTCTAATGTTGGTGGGAAGAACCACCATATTCCAAAGATGGATATGAGGAAGTTTGATGGAAAGGATCCTGTAACATGGATACTACAGATGGAGCAATATTTTGATCTCCATAACATACAAAACACACAAAAGGTACGCATTGCAACTTTACATTTAGAAAAAAATACATTTGTATGGTATCAATGGCTTTGCTCCCGTAAAAAAATTGTCACTAGGTCAATTTTTACGGAGGAAATGATAGCACATTATGAGGATACAAAGAGCAACACCTTCTTTAGCCAATTGATAAATCTCAAACAAAAGGGTTTAGTGGGGCAGCACATTGAGGACTTCCAAAAATTGAATATAAGGGTAACTAATATTCCAAAGGAACACAAGATTGATCTCTTCTTAGGTACTCTAAAGGATAACATCGAACATGAAGTTCGTGTTTTGGAACCTGATTCATTGGAGAAGGCATTCAGGTTGGCAAGAAAAGTTGAATGTAAAATTATGGCGACAAGGAAGCCTACCACTCAATTTTATAAAGAAGGAAGTGTTGCTATGCCTAGATTTCCACAACCTACAAAGTTGACACCACAACAATTGGAAGAAAAAAGAGCAAAAGGGCTTTGCTACAGTTGTGATAGAAAATACACTAAAGGTCATAAGTGTGCTGAAAAGAAATTATTTTACATAGATTGTGAAGAAGAAGAAGAAAATGAAAAAGAAGAGGATATACACCAAGAACCAGCCATAGAAGAGGAAGAAATGAATCCGACCATATCATGTAATGCACTGGCCGGAATTACCACTCCTCAAACTCTCAAGATAGTAGGACAGATCAAGAAGAAAGGGGTAATAGTGTTGATTGATTCAGGTAGCACCCATAATTTTATTCATTGTAAGGTAGCCAAGGAATTAAATTGTTTCCTATACCCAGCACCAGAATGTCAAGTGATGGTTGCAAATGGAGGAACAATAAATTGCTCTGGAAAATGCCATAATATCAAGCTAACCATGGGGGAATATGTATTGACTAGTCCAATGCTTTCCATTCCTATGGGAGGTGCTGATGTTGTACTAGGAGTACAATGGTTACAATCTTTGGGGACGGTAGCTTTTAATTTTCAAGAACTTTTCTTCAAATTTTTTTCAGAAGGAAAGGAAGTCGAATTACGGGGTATTGAAGGGAAGCCAGGAAGGATAATAAGCTCTAATGGCATGACAAAGCTTCTAAAGAAAGAACAACGAGGCGTAATTGCACAATTATGCTCACTAGAAGTTCCAAATCAAAATCATCTATTTCTGCAGATCTCCAACAAGTCTTGGACAATCATTCCAAGGTGTTTGAAACTCCCAAAGGACTCCCACCTATTCGTGAACATGATCATGCTATTCATTTGATTCCAGGAAGTGTTCCTCCAAACATCAAGCCTTATAGATATCCTTATGTCCAAAAGGGTGAAATTGAACGTATGATTGCAGAAATGTTAGAGGCGAGTATAATTCAACCTAGTCAAAGTTCTTTCTCTGCTCCTGTAGTATTGGTACACAAGAAGGATGGATCATGGTGAATGTGTCCGGATTATAGGGAGCTCAATAAGCTCACCATTAAAGACAAATTCCCCATTCCTGTGATTGATGAATTATTGGATGAATTACATGGAGCAATTTATTTTACCAAGTTGGATCTTCGTTCAGGATATCATCAAATTAGAATGAAGACTGAAGATATTCCAAAAACAAGATTTCGAACTCATGAGGGTCATTATGAATTTTTGGTCATGCCTTTTGGCCTTACCAATGCACCTTCTACATTTCAAGGGTTGATGAATTCCATTTTCAAACCCTTCCTTAGAAATTTTGTGCTAGTATTTTTTGATGATATACTAATCTACAATAGGTCTTGGAAGGATCATGTTCAACATGTTGACAGAGTGCTCAAACTATTGCAGGAGAAACAATTATATGCAAAAACATCCAAATGTTTCTTTGGAGTACAAGAGGTGGAATATCTGGGTCATATTGTATCTCACGAGGGTGTTAAAGTAGACCCTAACAAAATTAAAGCTATTAAGGAATGGAAAGTCCCCACAACCATAAAGCAGTTGCGAGGATTTCTCGGGTTAACAGGGTATTATCGCAAGTTTGTTAAGAATTATGAGAGAATAGCAGCACCTCTAACAACATTATTGAAGAAAGATGCATTTTCATGGACTCCTGAAGCAACTAAGGCCTTTGAACATCTTAAAGAGGCAATGTGCCTAGCACCGGTCTTAGCTATGCCAGACTTCACAAAAACCTTTATTGTGGAATGTGATGCCTCAAGAAATGGAATTGGTGAAGTTTTAATGCAGGAAGGAAGACCCATTGCTTTTGAAAGTCATCCAATCAAAGGAAAGTATTTACAGAAACCTATTTATGAGAAGGAAATGTTAGCAATACTGCATGCACTAAAGAAATGGAGAACTTACCTAATGGGAAGACACTTCAAGGTAAAAACTGATCATGATAGTCTTAAACACTTTTTGGAACAAAGACTATCTTCAGAAGAGCAGCAAAAATGTGTCACAAAGATGTTGGGTTATGACTTTGAAATAATCTACAAAAAAGGAAAGCTTAATGTTGTTGCAGATGCACTCTCAAGAAAGAATGAAGAGGTGGAAGCATTGCTTTGGGCCATTTCTATTATCCAACCAGATTGGATAACCGAAGCAAGAGATGAATGGAAGAAGGACAAAGATGTATGGACACTCATTCAAAAGTTGCAGCAAGATCCTAGTACATCCGATACATTTAGTTGGAAAAATGATTCCTTATGGTACAAAGATCGCTTATATCTTTGTAAGAATTCCCAACTAAAACAAAAGATTCTTCTGGAATTGCACACTTCTCCTTTAGGAGGACACTCAGGATTTTTAAAAACTTACCACAGGGTGAAGAAAGAATTTTTTTGGGATGGCCTTAATTCTGATATTCAAAAGTTTGTGGCGGAATGTTTGGTTTGCCAGCAGAATAAAGTGGAGACAATTAAGACCCCGGGACTTCTACAACCTTTATCCATTCCAAGTCAACGTTGGGAGGAGATTTCAATGGATTTTATCACAGGTTTACCAAAGTCCGAAGGTAAGAATGTCATCATGGTGGTAGTTGATAGACTTACCAAGTATGCACACTTTTGTGCATTATCTCATCCATTTAAAGCAAGTACAGTTGCTACTACATTTGTGGACAGAATTCAAAAGCTACATGGAAGCCCAAGGGTTATTGTGAGCGACAGAGATCCCATTTTTACGGGAAATTTTTGGATAGAGTTATTTTCTTGTTTGGGTACTCAATTAGCTCATAGCTCATCTTATCATCCTCAATCTGATGGTCAAACAGAGATAGTAAATAAATGTTTGGAAGGATATCTTCGTTGTTTTGTATCTGATAAACAAACACAATGGGTCAAGTGGTTACCTCTCGCCGAATGGTGGTATAACACTTCCTTCCATACTGCAGCAAAAATGACCCCATTTATGGCACTTTATGGATATCATCCACCATCCATCACATCATCTTTAAGGGAAAATTCGAAGGTTCAAGCAGTGGAAGATCACATCGAGCATCAGCAAGAAGTTCTCCAACTCTTAAAGGATAACCTGAATATGGCACAAAATCGAATGAAACAACAGGCAGATCAACATCGCAGTGAGAGAAGTTTTGATGTAGGAGACTGGGTATTTTTACGGCTACAACCATACAAACAAATGTCCCTCAAGCAAGCTAAGAAGGATAATAAATTATCGCCAAAGTACTATGGTCCTTACAAAGTGTTGCAAAATATTGGTACTATGGCATACAAATTGGAGCTTCCTGCTTCTTCGCGAGTACATCCAGTTTTCCATGTTTCATGCTTAAAGAAGGTTATAGGTGAAAATCTTCCAGTTCAAACAATATTTCCAGAACTTGATAAGGAAGAAAAAATCATATTGGAACTTGAAGCGGTCATGGAAACAAGAACTCGATAGCTACGGAATCGATCAATTTCAGAGTATCTCATCAAGTGGAAGAACTTACCCACCGAAGATTCTACATGGGAGGATGAGAATTTTATACAGAAGCACCCAGAGCTACTCAGGCGTTGAGGACAACACTTTTTTGAAGGAGAGGGGCATGTTAGGTCCCTATATCACTAGTATAGTCCCTTATTATTGTTAGTGTAACCCCCTTATTGTTATTATTGTACCCTTGTAACCCCATTTTGTTATTATTGTGCCCTTAAATTATTATTGTTAGGTCGGCTAGGATTACATTGTGGCCCACTAGGATTACATTATGGGCCCATGGACTCCTATATATAGAAAGGAGGTTTTGTAAATTGTATCATCCAAGAATTGTTCATTTATGTAATGTATTGGAGGTTTCCCCCTCGAAGTGGCTTATTTCTAAGGTGTTCATATCTCTTTTCTTCTATTTTTGGAGCTGGTTACACAACATCTATGAACTCCTTTAACCCATTATCCTCCAGCACCACCTCCATCCTATCCTTCCATGCAATATAATTCAAGCTGCCCTCAAGGGAATACTCGAATCTCAATCCGTTGAAATACATTTCAATGAATGCTCAACTTCGACACCAAGAAAACACTGCAGCAAATTCGAATTCCACCGACACAAAACTCAACTGCTTCAATAATTGCAATCTTCTCCAATGATCAACTACTCTGATACCATGTAGAAATTATATGCACTACACATCCATATGTCCAAGATTCTCCTAATCATACACTATTTTAACTTCATGCACAATACAGAATCTATTCCACCATTGATCATCACATGCAGAAATTAAATCAATTGCACTGCACACATGAAACCATAAAAATTCACACACATTAACATAGTTGTTTTAACGGGAAAGCCTAAAGATAAAAACCCCAACTATATATATATAGTATATATGTCATAGAGATCATGTAACAATCCTCATACAAAGCTTATCACAAGCTCTCAGTACAATCCAATCGCTACATACTAATCAGGCCCGATCTTGTAAATCCATGCACCGATCTTTGCCAGCCTCTAGCCTGCCTCTACTCCGCAATCCCTGCTGAATATGGCTCTGGATGAACTTTAATTTCCCCAGCCTTTCTCATGCAATTCTCATAGGCATTTCTACTAAATTTGTGGTGCAAACAATGCAACACTATAGTCACAACTGATAGTCACACTTGCTCTTTCACCTACCTCTCCACTGGTCTCCACTGAAACTGTCCATGCATTGTAGTTAACTGATGTATTCTTAACTTGATTAATGATTTATTATTTAGTGAATTAATTAATAATTAATTCACACCACTCTCACTAGTGTATCAATTAGTTAGACTAGATACAACTAGATCAACTGTGTCTAACTAAGTTAAACTGAACACAACTCCACCAACTACTTCTATAACTCCACCAAACTCTGTCACATGAGTTCTAACTGAAGTCCTCCATGAAATAGCTCCACTAAACCCTCAAGAATAGCGTAATTCTTTTTGTCAGCTCCTGTGCCACATCTTTTCACTTAACTGAAGTGCTCCAAGAGAATAAGATAATGTTTAGAGTCAAAATATTATTAAGAGCTAATAATATTCGACATGTCTATTTTTAGACTGGTAATCTAAAAGTAGATTCTGCCCAATATATCTAAAAATAGAAGTCCATCTATTTTTCCAACTTGACCAACCATCCACAAATAGCCTCCTGATACATATAGAATATGCTCACCATGTCTAAAAATAGACATACACCTAAAAATAGCATGTGTGGGCCCCACCTAGTTTAGGTGATTATTTTCCAACTAGGATCAAGGATGATGTTTCAGGATGCCTCCTTCACTATTTCTTGTTGCAATCTTCAACACTCTTTGACTAGCTAATAGTTATGAATGAAATGTTATTATGTTGTATGTTGTTCTTGTTTCTTTTTCTATGTGCAGGTATCCGAGCATGACTGCAAAAGGATTGTGACTTGCCGAGGTAGGCGCGAGAGGCCACCACCACTATAGCAACGAAGATAGTGTTGGACTCTAGGTAGGTTGATCTACCATGTCCTTTTTTCATTAAATAATTAGGAAGCAACACTTTAGCATGTCCCTTTGTTTCTAGACCCACTCTAGGGCTAGAGGGATCGTCCCTGTCTGCAGAGAGGATTTACCTACTTAACAACACCATCCATGGCTATGCTGAGTCATAGACTTCGTACTTCATCCTTGAATTTTTCGGGCCTTTGCTTCATGGCTATTAAATCTGTTGGGATTCGCATAACTCCCAACTCACTTCTGTGTGAGGCATGTCATCCCTGTAACATAGCGAATTATTTGCAATGAAAGAACCTTTGAATCCTTGGGATTATAGTCATGTGCCTCAATATCTTAAGAGGAGGACCACGTGCTTTACCCTTCTTTTTTTATTTATCATACCTTTCATGCCCACATTTTGTACATATCTCTTTTTCTGCATATTCTCCTCTACATAGATTACAATCATTTTGACATGCATGATATGATATGTACTCAACACCCAACATTTTCAACAATTTCTTTGCCTCTTCGTAGCTACCGTGCAAGACATTATCACTCAGAAGAACCTTATCTTTGAATAACCTATAGTTGGTCATGGAAAATATTAAATGTACATTAGTTCCAATAATTATTAACGTTCACAAAATTGACCATTTCTAATGTTGATTGTGTGACCATATTTCTCAAAATATAAGGGACTTTATGGTCAATTACCTCAAAATTTTCGAGAAACATGCATTCGAAAATCCAAAATTTTCTTTCAAGTTGTATAGTAACATCGTTTTCACTAACTAGATAGACTTTGACTACAGTTCCAGGTCCAAAGAGAGGGGTGGTGGAAGAAAATTTAAGACTTTTGAAAAAGGTATCAGTGATATGACCATCATCCCCTAGCTGATCATCATTCTGGAATGAATCTAACAACATTGTTTCCATGTCAGTCATATCCCTTAAGTAATCATCCATACCAACCTCTATTTTATTTCCTCCATTGCCAGCTTGTGAGGAACTACTATTGCTGTAGGCATTCCTAATTGGTGAATCTAGACATAGTGGGAATTTAATAGGTGGTTGATTCAACCATTCTTGGGATTATTCCTCTTTTATTTTTTCTCTTAATTCAACGTTCTCTATATTTTACATTGTCATGGGGTGCAACAGAAGATGGTAGGTAGGTCATTCATCATCACTAGAATCCTAATAATTTCAAAAAATATATTTGAACATGATTAGTACAAAATCGATGATATCAATTAGTAAGCACGTCAATGCATGATTAATTGGTTTGATGTTGAAATAATTACATTATACCAAACAATTATTATTACCATCATTGTCCCAGGATTGTGGCTAGAAGATGGCATGTTACAATTGGCAGGGTGAAGCGACTGTCCATTTTCATCTACCAATCGTTCCTTGCGATACGTTGCTCCTGATAAGAGCTTTCGACATTTTCGAAATGTTTGAATATTTTGTGCATCTAAACTTGATTTTGAATCTGCATGAACCTACAAATTTGTATACATTAATTTTATTCAGCTGATTGACATGGATAAAAAAAAAAATTCAATTAGATAATGAAAATATAAATAAGATCTGAAGTAATTACATCTGGATATGGATAGGGAGAACTTCGCGATGGACTTTGAGAAATATTATGGAACGAGATGGATTTTGAAGAATTTCCCATTTTATATAATTATGAGATTCTCTCTCTGCATTTGAGAAAAATCAACAATAAATTTTAGTGTACATACCTAAAATTAATTTCATTTCCTTAGAAAAGGAGTTATTTTTATCGGTGCTAAAGTATTTTTAACCGCACTGGTGCGGTTTTATTACCGGACGCACCAGTGTTGTTAGTCAACAGACACACTGAATATAGGGAAAAAAAACACAAATTTATTTTTTTGAAGTGAAAGAAAGCGGTAAATTAACAAATGAGTGGAAAATGATTTTCAGAAATATAATTTCATAAAATAACTCTTTAAATAGTAAAAGCTATTCATTATTTCATTATTTTTGCAAAACTTTTTAGGAGGGATTTGCACGAGAGACATACCTAGAGCAGGAGAGCAAAAGCACCGTGGATCAGCAAAATACTTTCGAACAACAACACTATTTAGTGAATCAGAATTTGAAACATCTAGTGATTCACACAAAACCCTGTAGTATAGTAAAATTATTAAATTTTATTGTAATAATTATTATTTTTACAGTTTCTATTAGATTTAATACACACATAGTATAAATTTTAAATTTTACTGTGCATTTTACTAATAAAATCATTTAAAATCTCTATTATTATTTAAATTTAATTAAAATTAAGAAAACAAAAAACAAAAAAAATCATTTCTTACGTTAAACCCTTGCTTCTTCTTATTTATGTGACTTCACAATTACGACTTTTCATTTTAGATTTGAAAGGTTTTTATTACTATATATATAGGCGTATGACATCTAACCCGCGGGACCACATGCAGAGTTGGATCCTAATAATTGTCGACCCTTGCACGATTTTTTTTAAAACAACATTTGTTAATCAGTGCACACTGTTTAAAATAGCGCACTAGTGTGCTATAGTACTATAACACACCGGGTGCATATTGACAAAAAACATTGTTTGATAAAAATGATTTTTTATTAATTTATATTTATGTTAATCAGTTCTCTAGTATTAATATAACGCACGGGTTCTCCTTGTTGACAAAGATAATCGCACAGTGTTTCTACTGTATTGGCGATTTGTTTATAAGAACCTACCGCACCGCGTTCGGTGCGTAAGTTGCGAAAGTCGCAATGTTTTCTTGATTATTTTTTTTTACCTGAAAAGTATGTGATTTATTTAAAAAATATATTAATGAATGGTACAGGTTTTCTATTGATAAATAAATGGTTGACAAGAGTTCAAGTAACAAAAATATTGATAGCACATGCAGAGAAGAAAAAAATGTAAGTTCTTTGTCAATTCTTTACAGAAAATTATTATTTTTGAACTATATGTAAGTTTAAATAATATGTATTGT
The DNA here is from genome assembly GCA_034641835.2 of Pinus albicaulis. Taxonomy (NCBI): domain Eukaryota; kingdom Viridiplantae; phylum Streptophyta; class Pinopsida; order Pinales; family Pinaceae; genus Pinus; species Pinus albicaulis. The sequence continues at coordinate 692,661,490 of CM076572.1, read as the reverse complement.
TTAGTGTGTATCACGCAGAGCCACAAATGGAAAATATTGATAAGATTCTTTTTGATCTAAGACCAAAAGAGCGTAAAATCTTGATGGAAAATTTGCAGAAGGATGAATCAGGTGAATGAAAAAATACTGTCGACCCAATATGAGTTTCCTTTTTGAATTTTCATTAATAATGTACTTAAAAATATTAGATAACATGTTTCAAACAATCTATTAATTTAGATATGTTTAATGTTCTACATGGACCAACATCTAAGAAAAGGAACTTTGTTCTAAGAAAAGAAAAAAAAATAGAACATGCAAATGAAAATGAATTGCTCCTTAGCTCATATGGAGTGGTGTTGGAGGTTAACGAAAGGGGAAAAAACTTTTACAAAACTTTGAGGGATCTAGTTGAACAAATATATAGACATTCTTTCCTCTTACAATACAAAAATCAATCCAATGATTCCAAGAACCAAATTTTATTTAAACTAAAGGAAGAGTTTCCAGAAAATTGGTCAATGAGACATGTCAGACTTTTAATAGCAAAAACGTACAACAACAAAAAAGAAGGATTGAAAAGGTAATATTCCTTTAAAAAAATTTCTAGAATTATATGTATATATTAATACAAACCAATCATTTATAAATCACTTTTGTTATATTTAGTTTTCATATATCAATATAAAAATTAAATAGTTTATTGTCATGTTACTTTTTCAAGAAGATTATGAAAATCTCAAAGGATGAATGAGTTGATATCAAAAATATGCCAGTAGGAATGTCCAAAAAGGTGTACAAGGAGATGGTCAAAGAAATGGACATAATTTCATCACACGAGGATCCATCTCAACAAAAATGTGTTTCAAATATAATATGTAATCATTGAATTTTTCGATTAGGTACAATAAATAAATAATTTAGCATTAAATATTAATTTTCAAGTATTTTCTTGCAGAAAATAAAATAAAATGGAACCCATTCAGCACATAAAACAAGATGATAAGGAAGAAAAGGTTCGATATCTATGTTTGTGAATAATTGTTAACTAGATTTCATTTTTGTATATTTTAAGTTGTTTTACAACAATCATCATCGAATGTCTTCAAACAGGTGCTAACATACAAAGAAGGACCATCAGAATAATTGACTGACATTGGGTTAAATATGGGTTATCAGTATATGTTGGCATATCATAAATTAATTGTGGAATTTGCAAGCATGTATCGTGTTTTACTTAGCTCCGTCTATAATTACTAGAACACAAAAATATTTTATATTAAATATATGCTTTGTTATGGGGTATAAAACTCGCAGGAAACAAAGTATGGAACTGCACCAACAAATGAATTGTTGAAAGATGGCATGAAATTTGGTTTTGAAAGAATGTGTATAGTTCACGAGTCAATTCTTGTTATGGTACATTTCTTTTCGATTTACATTGATGTATATTATTTAATATTGAAATTTTCATTATTCTCACCATTTTATATATACTCATTACACTTTATTTTTTTGTTTGTAGATGGAAATTGAAGAAGAAGACGACTATCAACACAATGAACAAAAAATTCCTCGAAATAACCCAAGTCATGGAAGTATCTTGAGCAGTGACAATAGTTCCAGCGAAGAATGATGATCAATATGTTTGGATATCAAAGCAAGGCGTTGTATTTTTTGAATATTTTTTTCTGTGAAATCAGAAATTTTGTTTAATGTAATAGACATAGTGTCCCAATTGAAATAATGGATACCAATAACTATCCTATTTGTATGAAAAAGTGTTGACACCTAATCCTGTTATGTCTGTTATGCCTTGATACCCAAGGGACAAAGGAATAAACTTGGTGCTAGAAGTCGAAAATGTATCTTCTTGGGGTATTCCAATACCTCCAGAGGATATCGTCTCTATGATGAAGCCAATAAGAAGTTTATAATAGCAAGAGATGTCATATTCCTTGAATCTTCCAAGACAGACAATGTTGTTGAGCGGAAAATTGATCACTTGGATAGATTCACACATGCAAAGTCTTTTCAAGAATTTGATAATCAAATTCCACACCTTGAAGGGGGGATTCCTATATTGAATCAAACTGTGGAATCATTTCCTGAAGCACTCTCTCCCCCACATGAAGAAACAACCATGAATGACACATTGAATGATGTGATTAAAATAATTGAGAGATTGAATCTTGACTCAATCCCAACTCAGTCAAATGAGCAGCCTGGGCCTTCTTAGAAAGGTCCTCCCAAATGGCTGACAAAGACAATAGAGAATGTTCATCCTGATGAGGTTGGAAAAACAGGAACAAGAATTTCCACTAAACAAAACGAAGGTGACGTAGATAATTCTGATTCTCCTGTTGATATGGATATTTCTTATAACTATGAATTGAGTTTGTCTACAAATCATGAACCAACTTCCTTCAAAGAAGCCGCTTCTCATGATGAATGGAATGAAGCAATGCAAAAGGAGTATGATGCCTTGATAAAGAATGGCACTTGGAAGCTGGTTGATCTGCCTTTGGGAACAAAACCAATTGGATGTAAGTGGGTCTACAAGAAAAAGTATAAATAAGATGGCTCACTTGACAAGCACAAGGCCAGGCTTGTGGCAAAAGGTTTTGCACAAAAATAAGGAATCGATTATGAAGAAAAATTTTCCCCCACAGTAAAATGGACCACCATCCGGACTCTCTTGGCCCTAGCAGCTCAGAATGGATGGAAACTCCATCAGATGGATGTAAAAACCACCTTTTTGAATGGAGATCTAAAGGAGAAATTTTTTATGTCCTAGCCAAAAGGATTTGTTGTAAAGGGCCAAGAACACAAAGTTTGCAAGCTTATAAAATCTTTGTATGGCCTCAAGCAAGCACCACGAGCCTGGTATGAGAAATTAACCGAGCATCTTCTGAAACTTGACTTCAAACATTTTGATCTTGATGATGCAACTTTGTTTGTTAAGAAAGTTGGAAAAATAGTTGTATATCTTGTGGTGTACGTAGATGATATTTTGATGACAGGGAACAATGAGAGCTATATTTCATCCATGAAGAAAGAATTGAAGAAAGGTTTTGAAATGACTGATTTGGGTTATGTTCATTACTATCTAGGTATTGAAGTAATTCAACATCCTAAATTTATATTTCTTTCTCAAAAGAAGTACATTAGAGATCTTTTGAACAAGTTTGGCATGGATGAATGCAATCCCTTAACCACTCCAATGGAACAAAACTTGAATCTCACATCCATTGAAGGGAAGGAATTCGAGGATGCAACTAAGTATAGACAGCTTATAGGAAGTCTTATCTACCTGACCACCACCAGACCTAACATTTCATTTGTTGTTGGAATCCTCTCAAGGCTTATGCAAAAACCTTGTGAAGGACATTGGTCTGCTGCAAAAAGAGTATTAAAGTACTTGAAGGGGACTCAAGACTTTGGACTCAAATATACATAGGTAGGCGACTTCAGCTTGATCAGATACTCTGATTCAGACTTTGATGGGGACAAAGAAACAGGGGTGTCTACTACAGGTTACACCATGAGTCTTGGATCAGGATTTGTTTCGTGGAGATCACGCAAACAGTCAGTTCCAACAGATTCCACGACCGAGGCAGAATATGTGGCAGCAGCTGAAGAAACAAAGGAAATTGTGTGGCTCAAGAAAATCCTAGAATATTTGCAAATGAAACAAATGTATCCCACACCACTCATGATCGACAACACTTCTGCAATAAATTTGGCCAAGAAACCAAAGTTCCATGATCGAACAAAGCACATCAATACAAAATACCATCTAATTCGACATCACGTTCAGGCCAAAACCATCCATCTACATCATTGTTCAACAAATGAGCAAACCGCTGATATCTTCACCAAAGCACTTGGAAGAGAAAAGTTTGAAAAGTTCAGATCAATGCTTGGACTCACCAAAATCCCTTCAGATTAAAGGGGGGAATGTTGACACCTAATCCTAAGGGTTGGGTGAGGATATTTAATATTGTATATTAAATTATATTAGGAAATAAGGAAGGCCAAGAGTCATTGGGAAGTGAATCCCAATAGCCTCACCTCCATGTATAAATACATTCACATTCTTCATCTAATACACATTCTGATTTGCGGAGTTACCTCCTGGATTGACAAAAAGAGTGTCTTATTCATATATATATAACAAAATACATTTTAATTTATTCTATTTCATTCACCATTGTCATTGTGAAATGTTACACCATTAATTAAATATATGAATGATTAAATATTATAATGAAGAGATATGAAATTTGATGATATGATATAAAAAATTCATCCAAACATCAAATTCAAATGCACTAATAAAAATTTAATTGATATGAATACTATTATAAGATATATGTCGACTTTTGATGAATAATGAATTTTTAAAAATCACAATAATTGCACTGTCACGGGTTGATGTTTCTAAAAAATAAAAATTAAACATTGATGTGTGTTAGTTACTGCACATTGGTGCGTTTGTATGATATTGCGCACTTGTTCATTTCTACAACCTATGAGCACCGCACCAAATACCAATACCAATTAGAACGCCTATTGTGCTTTATCGACGACTACGGCCTGGGTGGATAGGCATTGCATGAATCAGTATGGTTTGCCTTTAAAGTGCTGATGAATTTTTATAACTTAACGGCCTGGTGTGTTTTAACATCTTAATGACCCATAGTGTTTTTACGCCTTAACGGCACCGGTGCATGCACCTTCTATCAGCCCTGTGCATATTTTGAGTGATACGCACCGGGACATTGCTAAATGCCCTAGGGCTTCCAAAAAAAAATTCCATCATGGTGCTTGGTATATTTATAGTACCAATGCGTACAGATTAAAATGCACCAGTGCGTTCACACATGATGTGCATACCAATGAGAAAAACAAATGTAAAAACCTCTAGCCGCCAATTTTTTTTTTAATTGTGTTGAGGTTCTGTTAGAAGCTCCGTCAAAACCTCCGATACCAAAAACAGATGTTGTAGAAAATGTATTTTTAATCATTTTGGCATTTTTTATAACACTAAAAACTTCCTTTATGACCTCTGCTAAAGGGTATTTTCCTTGTAGTGTTTGCTCCTAACATTTACCATCAAAATAGACTTTTTCAATGGTTTTGAGTGTTTACAAACAGTTTTGGTTAACTCAAAAGAACTTCATTACAAATATGCATGCAAAGAGGTCTTCTAAGACATATACTATATGTCACCTTTGATATCTCTTCATGCCACCAAGGACCACTGTTATTTTGTACATGGAGTATCATCAATGTAGAAATCATTGTTCCATGGTCCTATACAATATCTCCATGCTTTTGTAATACATTGTTTCTAGTCAATACTCTTTTTCAAAAAATCTAAAATATATATTCTTACTCCTTTGAATTTAATAGAAAATACATAACAACATCTATAAGAAATCCAATTCATTTTTTTTTTACAATGTCTGCATGTCTATACATTGAATATTTGTTCTTATAATTATTCATTTTATCTCTCAAACATGTTCAACTAAAAAAAATCAAAATTTCAATATCTCATTGTATTGATTCTGACATTAAAGGCTACCTTAATAAATTTTCACACAAATATATCATGTATCTTTGTGAACTTTCAAGCATGTCATGGACACACTCTTTTCTTAGAAATTTTTCTCTTTATTATATAAACCATTTTTAAAATGTAAAAATTCACAATTTATGTTCTATGCATGTACACTTCATTTATACTTCTCTATAATTTTTTTATACCTTCATTGTAACAATAAATTATTTGTACTTTCTTATATATGCCATCCAACAGTGAAAATGTAGATAAAAATGCATGAAGGCTCATCCTTTATGCACAAAACATAGACACAATAAATGCACAGTGACGACTACTTTATAAAAAACGCAAAACCCTTTTGCCCCACCTACATCCCCTCCCACCTCGTGTGCTTCCCCAAACATGTAAGCCAACTCATCTCACATTTTTAAAACCCAAAACAACCCTTGCCTCAATGATGAGCATTGTCAATTTAAACAAAGGATAGATAAACTTTCTCCCATGCATGTTTGCACAATATACGAATAATCATACCTAGACATGAAAACACAACTTCTACATGGTAATATTTATTGTTATTGTTGTGCCTCATCTAGGCCTCCATATTGTTTTTATCATTCGAACAACATGGACCCCGACACACAACCACTTGTCCTTTCTAATTTAACACAATTTGAGGAAATTATCATCGCATGTGTCAACCCCCTTCTATAATTTAGTCATGTTCATGGTGGGAAATACAAATACATCAACCATATAATAAACTTCCCCCAAGACATCACTATTGTTTCCAACTACTTACCTCATATGGTTTCTGAATTAGACATCCTCATTGTCAAAAGACACAATATTTCCGAAAAGGCTTATGAATTCCTTGTTTGTAAATCAAAGTAATGCCAGTGCTTGAATACAAACTAATAAATCATCCATATGACAAGGATGTTGAATGTAACCCGTATGCAATTAGCGCTTTGCTAGATCAACCTACAAATATACCTTTTCTTCTTCGTAGTGTAACCACCTCTTCAACTGAACCAATGAACTTGTAATTAATTCTAATTATGACCCTGATGTCATCCTCACTCAATTATATCTCCAACCTTCCGATATTTCATTCCAACTCTCCCAAATTCATATATTTAACTTGAACACGTATGTGCTTAATTACAATCGACTAACTCAAACTCAACAAACTTGCTTGATTGGCCTACAATATCCCTATCCCCTATAAATGAATACACCACCGAAGGACTTTTCACCATGTCATTCCCCACACTCTTCCCTACAGGCATTGCCATGATTGCAACACCAATAATTAAAAAAAAATTGAGATTCATGGAAATTATTTGCATTTAATGTGCTACCATGATAACCGATTTGGCCAACATCCAAGATTCTGCTACTACTTATATAACATTCTAATGCACCATTGTAGCCAAGCATCTGCTACCATATTTTTAAAAAAATCATTGAAAACAACTTACCAACAGTTGTTTCATATCTTCAACAATGTATTCGTGACTTTCCTGATTCCAAATTCCTAGAACAAGTTATGCATTTTGGCTCGAGTCTTCGAGGAACATGCTCTTACTAGAACAAGCAACGGTGAGAACTGATTGATCTAATTGTACAAATAGGAAGCCTAGAATTTTTCTTAATCCTCAGTGCAGCTGATATTAAGTGTCTTGACTTAAAATTCTCATGCCTTCCAATGTTCCCTCAAATTCGAGCAATCTCTACTAGTGTATAATTCAGAATGTAATAAAAAAACCACATATTACAGCACAATATATGCATTTCAGTTTTAAAATTTTCCTCGAAGAGGTTCTACAAAAGGGGTTCCACACACTTGATTATTGGTGCAAATTTTCATCTAACCATTTTCACCTCCATTATTTTTTACATTGTTAATATCCTTATTCTACAAATTTTTATTTTTTATTATTCTTTAGATATGAATGGAAACATAGAGGATCCACACACATACATAACTTCATTTGGATATAATATGAACCAAATATGGACACTCTTGATTGCAACAATGAAACAAAATTTGTTGATGCTAAGAATTATTTCGATTGGTTCATAACTGCTTGGAATCCATGTCATCTCTAGCATCACAATCTTGTGCTTCATCAATCAATAATCCATGATCCATGTCTTCTTGACACAATTTTGGTCTTCACATTGACTCCGTCTAAAGACTATGAAGATCTTGTCAACTGTGTTCAATGACACAAAGTGTCATGAATCTTCCTGCCTTCGTAAAAAGGACAATTTCTTGAGCTTTCAATATGGAGTACCATGGGAATTACACTTCGCATATTAAATTTTTATCAATGATAAATGGAATAAAATTTACGTCCACGCTTGTAATGATGATAGATTGAATATCCACAATTCCAATCTTCTTTCCATTAGGAGACAAAATATTGATTTCCAACCTATTCTATCACACAATGTTGTGTTAAACTACATTTCAAAGTATGTAGAAAAAAAAGAAATGAGATTAGAAAGCTATCGTCAAATGTTATCACACTTCTCAAAAACTATGCCTCCAGAAGCACCTGTCACTAATGTCATCTGAAAATTCCTAACATAAATTTTTGTAGACAGAGATATTATGACACAATAAATATGCCATATGCTACATAAACTACCACTTTCACTCTACAGTCACACATCTATTTCTTTTAATGTTAACCAATTTTGTTTTAGAAGTGTTTCCCTTTATTCTGAAAACTCACTCTCAACACCAAATTTCATTCTCACACACATGAATAGACTTGTTTCATTAGAATCATTAACTTTCCTTGAAGCTGCATGCTCACGTTCTTGGTCATTTTCTACTCATCTAAAGAAAAAACAATGGAAACACGTGTTCCCTCCATTCATTTTTCATGCCTGCCATGATACACTACCGTTCCTTCTCCGAGTGATCCTTCTTAGGTTTCTTTCTGTTGGAGTGAACTACTACTATATTTTTCTTTCCACACGCTCTCTACTGATATTGGTTCCACTAATTGATCTGAAAATGGAATGTACTTGTTTAAGGGTGCAAGGTATCCATTTCCCATAATTTCAAATGTGAGCTATACACTCCAAGTGACCTCTGAAAATGTGAAAACTTCTTATTTCTTATACAGAGATAGACTGTAGGGGCATTCACCGGACATGTCACCTCTAAAGAGAGGATGAGTTCCAGAGGCTACCTGGCCCTCTATAGGCTCTTCCTAAAGAAATAATGAAGTAAACACTTAGAAGTCTTTGACATACACATACTTGAAGTTTGATGTCTTGCGGAATAAGACAAATAACTTTTTGCAGCTGAGTAGGTGATTATGTGTGTATGCAAGTTATGTATATTTGTTGTTTAACACTTTATATCAGTTTTTTTTAGCATATCATCTTCAGCAAAATAAGACATCAAAATGATAAAGCAGTTCACCCCCCCTCTGGGCTACATCTGCTGGACCAAGCCTCTCAAACTAGGCTTGTCCTCTTGTATTAAAAATGCTACAAAGGCTAATACAAGAATATGAGCGTCTCGAAAGACAGATCTGATGGTAAATACAGAATCAGAAGATAGGAATTAGCTAAACATGCTCTTTCCCAAACACTAAACAGTGAAATTGTACCTTATACAGTACTTTCCCCAATTGGCCCTGGTGGCCCTTTAGACTTGCATGGAGAATTTTGAGGTGAATATGACCTCAATTGGTTTTGAAACCTCTTCCATCAGACTCAGAAGGTCGAAAATAGCAGAAATAGGCTTTTGAATCACCAAAAATGGATGAACATAGCCCCCAAACAGCTCCAACACTGAAATGGCCCTGGTGGCCCTGAAAGCTTCCCTGAAGCTAAACAGTGAGAAGAATGCCTCAAAATGAAAAATGAGCTGTATAAATGGATTCATAATGCTGAAAAACTTCAGGAATGACCTTCGTTCCACATTCACTGGCTGCACAATTCCCAATGCAGCTCCCAAACTGATTTGGCCCTAGTGGCTCCTGGAACTTCCACGAAGAAAAATCACCTTAAAACGACCTCAGATGGCTGTGAAACCTGTGCCAATGGCTTCAGAAGGTCGAAGAGACCCAAAATCAAAAAAAAATTCGTATCAAAAGGCCTCTCCTAGCCAAAGTTATGGCTCTTTTACTCCAACTGCCAGTTACACTAAACAAACTCCAGCTAAAACTGGAGACACCGCCAGATAGGTCCGACAAATTAGGGGCGGCCGCTAAAAATAGGGAGTCTGCCAAAACGTGGGGGCTGAAGAGATAAGGGTCTTATCCATAAGACCGAACATTGGCGCTGTTTTTTGCACAAATAGTGGAACATTACCGTTTGAACTTAATACATAACCATATGTTTAAATATATCTCCGCCACCGGTGCTATTGGCACGGGACCACGTCCCACCACTGCGCGCCAATGAATTAACACCATGGTTCAGGCCTGCGGTTTTATGCTGAGGGGGCTGGCCCTTAGGGGCTAGTCCCCCTTCCGGGCCCGCCCAAACAATCCGCACGGTTATTAAAAAACTTTGCCACCAATGTAAACAAGAAACATCCTTGGCCTAACTACGGGCGAAGAAAACATCAACGACCGCGTTTTAAATTCCTGCCACGAGTCCATACAAAAATTTTAACACACATTCAATTGTGATAGGCCACGTGGCGCCCGAGCCGCCACGGGCGGCCTCCGGCTCGCCACGTGTTACCTTCTTCTGCTGACCGTACTGCGGAGAAACATCCAATGCGTCCAAAGTAAACGTTTGCCACTGTCGGCGGAAGAGGAAGAGGCAGAATACCGTGTGAATATTCGATGATGCCCCGAGGAACAGCCCCTGAAGAGCTTTTAATACTCAATTTCTAAAGTCAAACCGCCTTTTTAACCGAAATTGAAGAATCCTTCAAAGTTGAATAACTTTTCCACACAAACAACAAGCGGCGTCGTTCGTAAGGCGGGATCAGATTTAGGCGTCTATCCCTTCGCTTAGGTTTCAAATCAATTTGAGCACTTTCATTTTTGAGCTTTTTCCCAAGCTCAGATTTGAGCTCCTGATCACACCTCCCAAATGAGAAGGCTTTTGGTCCCCAAAAGCTTACTGAATCTCTGATCTGAACTGTACAACACTTGAGGAACAGAAATATCCTCTTCCAGTTAGCCAAAAGAGCATACTGATGCCAAAAATGTCCTGCCTTGCTAACTGTCGTCATGGCGACTTTTTGCTGCATACGCCAAGTACTTGTCGAATCCCGACCAAGTTCTTTCGCCAGACAAATCTGAAATTGCAGGAACCAGCAATGAAACTTGCTGATATATGAGCTGAAATATTCCCCTGAATATGTGGGCTTGCCAACTGTCACGATGCCCATCCATGGCACCTCCGCTCCAGAAGAAGAGCTGCCTCCCAAATGAGAAGGCTTTTACAAAGATGAAACACTTCATCATTTCTCCTCTTTACAATCTTGGAGATCAAATTAACTTTTTCCAAGTCAATATTACATTACATGCATGGTTAAAAACAAAGTAATCACACATACATGTTTAAAATACAAGGAAATCATCATGATCCTTGTGCTCATGCATCTCATTCTCATGCATGCAGTTTATCCTTCAACTTTCTCTTAAGTACAATCATAAGTACAAGATCCTCAATCACATGTACATGTACTTTCAAAGCTGAAATGAATATATCTTTTGCTACGAAAGAGTGAGTCTCATACTCAGCTTTTCCATCCTGCAACTTGCATTCCTTAACAAAGAAAATGCATTCAATCAAAAGACAGGCAAATTTAATTGGATAAGAATTTAAATCCATTTACCAATCCACTAAAGGCGTTTATCCGTGACATCGACATGAAACCCTGTATCATCTCACATTACATATATGATGGAAACCCTCTTCCATTCTTATTACATTTTTCTCTCCATTTCTTCAACTTTGTGTGAAGAGTGGAGAAAGAGATGGGTAAGAATGGGTGAAGTCACTCATTGATATGTGTCGATGATATATGCCGATATCGATGTGCGCTTAAAAGAAGCGCCTTTGAAATGGATTGTAAGAAATGGTTAGAATTTTTATCCAATAAAGTTGCATGTTTTTTGATTGAATGTATTTTCTTGTTAAGGGAATGTTGCAGATGGTGCTTCGAGTATGAGACTCACTTATCGTAGCGAAAGTTATATTCATTTCAGCTTGGTGCACAGTGCAAGGCGTGATTATAGACTTGTGGTATCAAGTGATTGTACTAAACAGAAAGTTAAGAATGATAAAATTGCATAATAGAGAATGAGATGCATGAGCACAGGGATCATGATGATTTCCTTGTATTTTAAACATGTATGTGTGATTAACTTGAAGGGTTGATTACTTTGTTTTTAACCATGCATGTAATGTAATATTGACTTGGAAAAAGTTAATTTGATATTAAATAAAGTTTTTATTAAATAAAGTTTTTAATAAAGCATGTGGGTTAATACGTGGCTATTCAACGTATGGTGGATAACGTGGTTGAAGACTATTTTCCTTACCCAATTTACCTCAAGATTAAATTTGGAAAACAAATTCCAATAGTGTGTTTTATGGCTGCTTGAATGAGAAGGGGTCTTTACTGACATTTGGTTAAAAAGCTTGGCGCAAGTGGATCTATGGAGTCCATTATTGATGTGGAAAGGGAAGTTTCACATGAGGAAAATTTGCAGCAGCAAAAGTCGCCATGGAAGTGGCTTGGTGAGAAGTGGATGGACTTCTTATTGCAGTAAGTCATTACTCATTTTGTACATGCAAATTTCAGATTGGTATGCATGTATTTTAGTTGAAAAGTTGATGCAAGATTGCATGTATAAGCAGTTTCAGTTGAAGGAATTTCTTTGTTGTTGCAAAATTTCGCTATGGAGGTGTAAAAGATGAGCATGATACTCACTTATGTTGCAGCAATGTCTTTTGGTTCAGCTCTTAATCACCCACATGTTTTTGCGATGATGTACTTGTTGGTATTTGAAAAGAAGAGTTGAAGTTGCACATGTACATAGAGGTTGTATGTGTAATTAGCGAACTGTATATAGTTCATTGTACATGATACATACACATATGTTTGTCAAGATGTATCTTGTTGTTTATCGACTTGTGTCGGTTGTGTGCACACTTGTTACAGAGTTTGTGTGTCATTTGTATAGCACATTTCATTGTCAACTGGTTGTTGATGTCATATGTTGCACAAGATGCTTTTGGTGTCGTTTGGTGCAGTGAACGAAGTGTCAATGCATAGCAGTGCAAGATTCCATGAGTTGGAAAGGCATGAAAGAAAAGAGGGCACAAAGTTCAGCAAGTGTCATTGCTGGTTTCAGTATGGCAGATTGGTATGGCAAGAAAACTTGGTCGGGATTCGGCACAAGTACATGGCTCATTCAGCAAAATTCGCCATGTGAACAGTTGGCAATTCAGGGAAATTTTTGCTTGGAAGAGGAGTAAGTCTTTTCTTCTGTTTATGTGTTTAAAGTTTATTTGTTTTTGCTAAAACTTAACATGTATATCAGCAACATAATTCAGCCATAGAATACAAAACACAACAGCAACATAATATAGGAGTTCACCCCAACTCTTGGGCTACATCTCCTTTGAGCTTCGTCAACATGACTAGACTCTTTGGGATTAAGGTAATCAAATTCTCTTACAAGCTCCAAACTTAACCACAATGAATACAAGAATGATTCAAAGGGCTGAGAATACCATTTTAAATCCCTTTAATGGCTGTCCAATTCCTGCAAACAACTTTAGGCTTCCATGGGCATACATCCTTCTGTCGGTGCACTAAGCTTCTCTGAGCTTCTAAATGGCACAAAATCCCTCAGATTTCTATTTCTGCTCCTGAAACCACTACTTCTGCATCCAATAATGATCAGACATCAAATACCAACTGATAAATTGCTTACATTAAGCACAACATCCCCAAAAATGGCTCTCCTCCACGGTTTGCCCAGGGCTGCCCACGACTTCATATCAACTTCTCGAGCTGTAGAAGTACTCAAAATGATCTGAAACCACTTCCATTGGTTCCATAATGACTGAAATAGTCAAGATAGAGTTTTTTTTCATCAAAAACGGCCTCCGGCTGCTCCGGTTTCACCTACATACTCTATTTGGAAAATGGCCTCTAGAACTTAAATGAAGCTTTTCGGCTTTCTAAAGTTCTTAAAAGGCTCTGCAAACCATCCAAACAGATTCAAAAGGCATGAAATAGCTAAGAATGACTATTCATTTACCTTAAACAGAGAAATACAGTCCAAAACACAGCCTTCTCCTTCTAGGCCCTGATGGCTCCTTCATCTTCTTCGAAGCTTAAACCTCTGAAGATGACCTCTGTTAGACTTCAGACCTATTCCATTGAGTCCAGAATGTCAAAGATACCCATTAAATAAACTTTATTTTTTATTTAATGTGATTAGGAGATCAAGTCTCTTGAAGAAAAAATGCTCAAAAATGAAGTTGCTCAGAATGGCTCTGAAATAGATCGATTGGAAAGTGCTCGGCGATACGATCCCAACGCCACGAACGGCACTCAAATCCGACGCCGTATGCAGAAGTTATTCAGCTTTGAAGTTCGCCAGTTTCAATTAAAAATGGTCAAAATTTGACTTTGGAAAAAATATATTTTTATTAAAAAAAGAATATTCTGGGAATATTCTGTGGAATATTCCACAGAATATTCTGCGGAATATTCTAGGCGCAGCCAATCATAGGGTGCCACGTGGCCAGCCCGGAGGCCGCCACGTGGCCCCAAAGTGGAATGGAATGGGCGTTTAAAAGTTTTGTTATGGACTCGGCGAGGTTTGAACACGGGTCGGGGCCGTGCAAACGAAACGGTTTAACCGTCGGGCCAATGGTAGTTCTTATTTGTATTGGCGGCAAAGTGTTTTTATAAACTTTAAATAAGGTTTGGGCAGGGCCCAAAAGGGGGCCAGCCCCCTCTGCATAGAACCCACAGCGCGGAACCGTGGCACAAAATCGTTGGCGCGCAGTAGGGGACGTGGTCCCATGTTCCGGCGAAGTTGGTGCTATGCACGTTTTAATATTTGTTATATATTAAAGTTTGCCGCGCATATAACTCCAAGTTTCTAACCATATGGCCGACGGGTGCGGTCCTATGGACCCCCGTGGCCCCTATTCTCTAGCACCACGAACTGGCGGGAATGTTGGCGGACTCCGCCTATTTTGGTGGCCGCCCTATTTTGGAGGGCTTATCTGGCAGTCAGCCAGATTTAACTGGAGTTTGTTTAGTGTAACTGGTAGTTGGAGTAAAAGTGCCATAACTTTGGCTAGGAGAGGTCTTTTGAGACGAATTTTTTTTTTATTTTGGGTCTCTTCGACATTATGGACTCAATGGAATAGGTCTGAAGTCTAACAGAGGTCATATTTAGAGGTTTAAGCTTCGAAGAAGATGAAGGAGCCATCAGGGCCTAGAAGGAGAAGGCTGTGTTTTGGACTGTATTTCTCTGTTTAAGGTAAATGAATAGTCATTCTTAGCTATTTTTTGTCTTTTGAATCTGTTTGGATGGTTTGCAGAGCCTGTTAAGAACTTTAGAAAGCCGAAAAGCTTCATTTAAGTTCTAGAGGCCATTTTCCAAATAGAGTATGTAGGCGAAACCGGAGCAGCCGGAGGCCGCTTTTGATGAAACAAAACTCTATATTGACTATTTCAGTCATTCTGGAACCAATGGAAGTGGTGAAGCTGCAGCCTCCTGGGAAACTGGAGGAGATCCATTTTTGGGGATAAAAGAAGCTAATGTAAGTAATTACTGCCACAGTGTATTTGATGTCTGATCATTATTGGATACAGCAGTAGTGGTTTCAGGAGCAGAAAAAGAAATCTGATGGAGTTTGTGCCATTTAGAAGCTCAGAGAAGCTTAGTGCACCGACAGAAGGATGTATGCCCATGGAAGCCTAAAGCTGTTTGCAGGAATTGGACAGCCATTAAAGGGATTTAAAATGGTATTCTTAGCCCTTTGAATCATTCTTGTATTCATTTTGGTTAATTTTGGAGCTTGTAAAATAATTTGATTACCTTAATCCCAAAGAGTCTAGTCATGTTGACGAAGCTCAAAGGAGATGTAGCCCAAGAGTTGGGGTGAACTCCTATATTATGTTGCTGTTGTGTTTTGTATTCTATGGCTGAAATATGTTGCTGATATACATGTTAAGTTTCAGCAAAAACAAATAAACTTTAAACACATAAACAGAAGAAAAGACTTACACCTCTTCCAAGCCAAAAATTCTGCATAATCTCAAATTTGAGTAAGGTCATTTTAATTAAGTCTCAGTGATTACATTTTATTTCTTTAGGGTATCAAGTCTATTTTATTTCTTTATTTGAGTAAGGTCATTTTTATTTATTTATTTCTTTATTTCTTTAGGGAGTTCACCCCACCTCTGGGCTACATCTGTTGGACCAAGCCTCTCAAACTAGGCTTGTCCTCTTGTATTAAAAATGCTACAAAGGCTAATACAAGAATATGAGTGTCTCGAAAGACAGATCTGACTGTAAATACAGAATCAGAAGATAGGAATTAGCTAAACATGCTCTTTCCCAAACACTAAACAATGAAATTGTACCTGATACAAAGATTTCTCTCAACTGGTTTCTGTGGCCCCTTAGGACTTGCAAGGAGAATTTTGAGGCACAGGACTCACTGGTTCTGAAACCTCTGCCATTAGAATCAGTATACCTAAAATAATAAATAGGCTTTTGAACTACTTCAAAAAATGGACAGCCATAGCCCCCAAATGTACCTCCAACACTGAAATGGCCCTGGTGGCCCTGAAAGCTTCCCTGAAGCTAAACAGTGAGAAGAATGCCTCAAAAGGAAAAACGAGTTGTAGAAATGGATTCAGAATGCTGAAAAACTTCAGGAATGACCTTCGTTCCACATTCACTGGCTGCACAATTCCCAATGCAGCTCCCAAACTGATTTGGCTCTAGTGGCTCTTGGAACTTCCACGAAGCAAAATCACCTGCAAACGACCTCAGATGGCTGTGAAACCTGTGCCAATGGCTTCAGAAGGTCGAAGAGACCGGGGGCCCAAAAATCGTATCAAAAGGCCTCTCCTAGCCAAAGTTATGCCACATTTACTCCATCTGCCAGTTGGCCTAAACAAACTCAATGGAAACTAGACACCCGGGCCAGATAGGTCCGACAAATTAGGGGCGGCCGCTAAAAATAGGGAGTCTGCCAAAACGTGGGGGCTGAAGAGATAAGGGTCTTATCCATAAGACCGAACATTGGCGCTGTTTGTTGCACAAATAGTGGAACATTACCGTTTGAACTTAATACATAACCATATGTTTAAATATATCTCCGCCACCGGTGCTATTGGCACGGGACCATGTCCCACCACTGCGCGCCAATGAATTAACACCATGGTTCAGGCCTGCGGTTTTATGCTAAGGGGGCTGGCCCTTAGGGGCTGGCCCCCTTCCGGGCCCGCCCAAACAATCCGCACGGTTATTAAAAAACTTTGCCACCAATGTAAACAAGAAACATCCTTGGCCTAACGGTCGGGTCGTTGGGTTAACATCCAGCCGACCGCGTTTCAAATCCTGCCGAGTCCATACAAAACTTTTAACACGCCATTCAATTGTGATAGGGGCCACGTGGCGGCCTTCGGGCCTGCCACGTGGCAGCTCTTCATTGGACCAAAAATTACATAGTCAATTCAACAACGAATTGTAAATTGCCACTTGTCACAAGATGGTTGGTCTACAGGGAATATTCTATGGAATATTCGAAGGAATATTCTATGGAATATTCGAAGGAATATTCTGAGGAATATTCCCCGAATATTCTTTTTTTAATATTTCCCAATTTCTAAAGTCAAACTGGCCTTTTTTAACTGAAATTGAAGAACTTCAAAGTTGAATAACTTCTTCATACAGCGTCGGTTTTCAGTGCCGTTCATGGCGTTGGGATCGTATCGCCGAGGCCTATCCCGTCGCTCAAGTTTCAAATCAATTTGAGCACTTTCATTTTTGAGCTTTTTCCCAAGCTCAGATTTGAGCTCCTAATCACTAATGAAGAAATAATTACACATTGGGAACAAAAAAAGGGGGACATATACACCGTGGAATGTTCATCAAGAACCCGAAACCCCACAATCTGGAAGCCCTGAAGAACCATTCACTCTTGCGGTTCCCCCTCCTGAATCCATTGACATCAATGAGTGGAAATTCCTTGCTCCACTCCACCAAGGATACAAAATTGAAGTTGATGAGCTTTAAATTATTTTCCATCAAGACTTTGATGTTAGCCACAATTGGTCACATACTATTATTCCTCTCCACTTGCAAGAATCTACCATATACTTGATTGAATCAACTAATCAACTACCCAAATCTAATACCATCACTTTTGAGGCCCACACCAAAATTACTCCTTCTCTCCTAGCCAAAGAACAACTTTTGACATTATTTTTACTCACTTCAAAAACAATGCACCAAGCCATCCACATAGAATTATCATCCAGGGAAAAACTGGGACAAGATTATTTGTCTACAAAGGGAGTTCTTGGAAAATTATTCACTAGAAAAAAACCCCTTTGATACTACTTGCACCTACTAGAGTTGCAACTTTCAACATAGATGCCCTTAGAATCCATTCAGCACTTCACATCCCTGTACAAATAATTCATCCTCTTGAAGGAAAATCACTTATAAACTGCCAAGAGCATCTTTTCCATACAAATTACATTCTAGTTGATGAAATGAGTTTCATCGGTCAAAAAATTATTTCCCGTATTGATGAACTCCTAAGAGAAACATTCCCTTCAGAGTGAAATACACCATTCGACAATCACTCCACTATCCTTGTTGGATATTTAGGCCAGCTACCACTTGTGAAATACATTCCTCTTTATGTTGTAAAATCGCATGGAAATGCACTCGGCGTAGTTTCAACACATTCATTACACTCTCAATTATTTTTCTTCAACAAGGTGAAATCACTTCACAAGTTTCTTTCCGTCAACTCCTCGCGACTCTCTAAAATTGAACAACTACTTAAGAATACTGGAATATTCTAATGTCAAGGAAAAAATCATATCTCATGCATGAATAACATCAAGTGTTCGAAGATTCTTCTCATCGGTTGCTTTGCATAATAAAATAATGTTAAAAAAATTGAACATGCTAATTGAAATATGCTACACAAAGCACAAAAAGCAACAAACTTCTACTACAACAGAAGATGAACATTTAGATAAATAGGTCCTCTTATGCAATGATCACAAATTTATACTTACCAAAAATTTGTGGGTCAATGCAAACCTTGTTAATGGTGCACTTCACAAAGTAATTTCTATCTTTTATGCACCTGACTCAAAGACTCCAATGTTTCCATCTTTCATTGTATTTGAATTCCACCAATATAGATGGACACCATGGGACCTTTCACATCTAACATATGTACCCATTCCCCCCATTACAAGAGGTTTACTTCGACAACTGCCTCTTCGAACGGCATGGGATTTATCAATACATAAATCATAGGGTATGACATTAGACATAGTAATTGTAGACATTGGCAATAAACAATGACAAATATTAACATTTACTTCCATATCAAGGGTCATATCATTGTTGGACCTCCGAATCAAACCAAAATTTCATCTTTCTCACGTATGCAAGATAATACATATCTATAGCATCAACAAAAATAATAATTGCTTCTTGCGTCAATCCCCACAATAAAATATACTTCAATCACCCATATACCCTATCCTCTAAATTTACCAATGGTAAACATCACTTGTTACTTAACCAACTTTAACATACAATTACTTTTTATTGCATGTATCCACATATTGTTCTATTACTTTTTAGGAAAAATAAAATTCATATTTTCTTACGTTGTTTATAAAAAAATCTATTCTTTACATACATTTCCACTAACAATTAATATTTCTCTTTTTGTTCATGACAAACAGATATGGATACAAGCTACATGTCCACATTATATGAATACTGCATAGAAATTCAACAACAAGATCTTGACTTACAAGATATACAAGTCAGGATCATGCCACCACAATACATGCATCTCTAGCCTTTACAACCAACTATTATCTTGCTTCACAAGATAAGAAGACTCCTGCAAAAAAATGTCCACATCTATGAAATAGATGCACACGAGAAAATACGTGTTGAGTGGCAAGAACATCTTTCACATCTTGACATCACAACAAATATTAATTAGTGTTGTCGATGCCATGCACCATTTTGTATATATGATTAGTTCCTCACTATCAACTACATCTGTATATATGACATCGCATGGTTAGTTCTGCCTCTAGTTTAGGGTTTGAATACTTAGCGATTTTGGAGTCATCATTCTTATTCATCTGCTAAAAATAGTTAATGTGTTTTGTTATTATATAGAATCAAATAAATAAAATGGTTTTCAAAACAAAGATAATTACCACCACACAAATTAGCACTATTCTAATTGCATATGATTATACTTGGCATCCATTTCTATTCAGATTTTTTAACTTTATCTAGAATTTGCGGTGAGATATTTCAAAAAATGGAAAAGTTTATAATGGATTTGGTCAAATAAATTCACAATGAATCTTTCGAGATCAAGAAAATGTTTTAGATTCCTTAGAGTTTTACATTTATTTATTTACTCATGATGTGATTATTAGGTCAGATGAAGTTTATAAAATTGTCACTTCGGGTAGTTATCATGTATAACGATTGATAATTTGACATACTTGTTCCCTTTCTCTATGACTTGGCGGTACAATCCAAGTCATCTGTTTCCATGGATCCAGATGAAAATATGCAATTTTCCTTTATTTTTTCTGTGGTCCACATGTCTAATATGCTTTGGAGGCTTTAATAGAGAAGGGGGCCATTGCTAAAGCTGCATTGCAGAGGAGGGGAAAAGGAAGATTTTATCAATGAGTGCTCGCAATCCAACTTAAATAGAAGATGTTGATTACAAATAAAAAGCAAATGATTTTACTTCCAGTTGGTATATCTTCTAACTGATCAAGTGAATTTAAAATTGTATAATTTTTGTATAGACATGTTGTGAAGACGTAGACTGGTGGTGAGAACAATATTGTTAAGACTCATGTTAGGTATGACATATTCTAATTAACACCTTGTTCTTTGGATTAATATAAGTGTGTCCAACCTTCTTGTGGTTTGTATATCTAACTGATATATGCTTTGTAGGCCCCAATGGAGAGTTTTTTTGCACATATGTAATATTAGAATTGTTTGTATTATGTAACTTGCTTCTTAGTGCGTAGGTCCTTGAGAGTTCAAAGTGTAATGACACTATAATTTTGTATTGAAAAATGTTTCGAAAAATCGAATTATAGTTTGAAAGCATATCTAACTCTTATATTGCATTGACTCCACCAAATTGAAGTTTTGTTTCAAAATTTTTCCTATGGTTAAATTCTAGCTTGTTAATTGAAATAATAGTCAAGAGTAGATGTCTATATTTGGCATGAAAATGTAGTTAATATCATCCTATGGAATTATCTCTTCGTGGTGCCACAATTTTGATTAATGCTTTATTCCTAATATCAATCACTTTCAAAGTGCCAAATATCTTGCTAAAACAAGTATTGCATTGCATAGACTTGCATAATTTTAGAGTGGACAACATTTGGTTCTGTTAGTTTCTTGGTTACCAACCAAAAAAGGATTTAGTGGCCTACTAGTATTTGGTAGTATTCTAAGTATCCTATTGTAACTATTGCAACATCCTCTCAAGCTATAGTTAATGTGAAAGGCGTACATCTTATTCATTCATTTGTTTTATGATGTGGCTTCTAGCTCATTAATGTAAACCCCAAACAAGGTTGGCAAGAGGGGGAATTCTCTACTTAGCCTCAACAATGCTCCTGATGAAGTAAAAGAAGCCATGAGAAGTGTGAAGCATGCTAATAATAGACCCATCGAGAATTATTATAGTTGTGATGATAAAAATAGAAATGCCTTTATTATGAAGCTATTGAGAAACTGAGATGGTGAATCCCTCAACAAAAAATCGAAAATTTTCCAAAAATTTACAAAGCTCGTAAGGATTTGGATGAGAGTTTTAGTGTCTCCTCAATGATTGCATGGAATGTGAAATTACAATCCATGGTTATGAAACCTACTTTTATCTTTGAACAAACCTTTCTCCTCTCCTTTTCTTTTGAAATCCGCATGTTGAGGACTGTAGCATAAATCTTGGAAACAATGTGCCCAATAATAGTAGTCCTAAAATTTTCTAGATCCAAAATGTTACCCAATTTCAAAAGGGGTGGATGATGTTCTGTGACAAAGGAAGGAAACATGAGTAAACAACATGAATAAAAAGATCACTAATATGAAAAAGCAACAGGTCGAAAACTATAGTTGAGAAATTCCCCACGAAATCTGTCTCTATCTCTACTGCAGTGGTGCTCAACATTCTAATTTATGACTGCTCTCCCAATTTATCTAAGGAGGGATATGAGACAAGATTGAGGGGGAGATAAACGATATTGAGTAGTGACTCCTGGTAGAAAGAAAATCGTACTTCTTGCACTATAAAATGTGGTGGTAATCAATATGGAGGTTAGATTATGGGTCGAGGACCCCCCCCCCCCCCCCTTTCTGTAAATTGAGTGGATTTCTAATCCATCATAAAATTATTTGGAAATTCTTAACAAAACCAAGTCAACTAGAATACTATGTAATTAAGTCCAGTCATGACCAGGTGAGATAATGTTTTAAAAAACCAAACTGATTTTCCAAGAAAAGAATTTCTTGGAAATACTGAGAGGGGGGGTGAATCAATATTCCTTTCAATTAGAGCATTAGTTAATATTCAGTTATTATCAATGTTTGTAAAATGATAGAAGTAAACAAAATGAACACAAATGCACACAGTTTTTAAGGTGGAAACCCACTCCGGGAAAAAAACCACTTAATGCTTTTCTAATAATTCTTTAATATTCAACTCCAATTGAAAATAAAGCTCCAACTTCCTAGAATCTAGAAAATCATTCTTCTCCAGCTCCCATTGGATGGACGCTCCAATGCCCGAGATTCTTTAGTCGTCAACTGAATGGATGCCCCAACACCCAATGAGCTACAACTCACCCTAGCACCACCCTACCACCCTCTAGAAGAATAAAAGAAGAATGGACTCCCCTACTAGGGAAAATTGTCCACTTTACAATGATATAGAATGATGTAGAAGAAGAAGACACACTAGACCATAACCCCAACTATGACACAACCACCTAATGATGATCACCTCTCGACACTGCCTCTTCAACTCTTGGCAGATATACACTAGTACAATTTTACAATAATGTATTTACAATGACTTAGTACAATGATACCTTTACAGTGACTGTATGCAGTGCTACCCACATGAAGACTTCATGTGATGAACTTCTTGCTGATGTTCTGCACCTTGGTTGCTACTCTTGTCATGCTACCCTCTGTTGCACCTTGCTTTGCTTTTTTTCCCTAGAAAGTCTGGTCCTTTGCAGCCCTTGAAAACACATGATATAGTTTTTTCTTGCCTTCTAGGAGCTCGATATTGAATCTAGTGTATCTTTGTTATTTCAGATCCCCAATATGTGATTTTTGGTCCTGTAGTATTCCTCTGAGTCTTCTTTCCAATGCCACAAGTGTGACCCAATTTGGATTCTTCAAGGGAGATTTATGCCCAATCTCTCACAATGCCCTATTTATGAATTGTTTCAGTATAGAAAAATTGTACGTCATGCCACGTGTCACTGTTTCTTCATTCAGCTCTAAAATTGATAGATCGAAAACCAAAGTCTATGCACTATCTGCCACTTTTTACAGAATTATTATCTAATACTCAGAGAGAGAGTTATGATGATTTTCTCAAGGTCACTTCTTTGAGATGAATTTCAGGAGCCTACAAAAACACTAACTTCCACAATCATATCTCCAAAAATTGTGTGCACCTTGATCTGAAATTTTTAAAGGCACATCCTTAGGATTGTGGCTTCACCTCATAAAAATTTCAGATTTTGAACCTTCGTAGAAAAAAATTTAGAGTGAAAATTCCATGATGACCTGTTTCAGATGGCGAAATCCCTTGCATAAGGACGATATGAGGATCACAATTTATATAAATTCTTAGGTTGAGAAGGGCTTCAACAAGTGAACATGGGTGGGATTTTAGGAGCTTAAAAAATATTAATTATGACTTTTTCAATGACCCATGCCACAACCCCATGGTGTTTTAGCCCACTAACTCGGGGTACAAACTTCAAACATGAATATCTCTCAAACCGTGAAGAATTACGTGGCATGCCATATATCAACGGAAACATCTCAACAAGTAGAAACCATAAAAATCATTCTTGACCTAGAATATATTAATTTGTAGGTCAAAATTCCCATGCAATATTTTGGTAGACCCTGGTGCTTCTTGGGTTGACATCAATGACAACCGTTGATCAACAATCTCCCCCTTTGGCATTGATGGCAACACAAGTACTCCCCCTGCAAACATGCCAACTCTTCCTACAACATTCTCTCCCCCTTTGACATCAATGGAAAAGGGTAACTCCCCCTAGCACACTACCATCCTACGGACCTGTACACACTTCCACTCCCCCTTTATATTGTGAATAAGGAAAATCTAATGAGAACTTGGGAGAATCCAAGCTTCTAGCGAAGATATTCAAATGCTTCACGAGGTGAAGGTTTAGTGAAGATATCAACGATTTGTTCTTTTGTACCAACATACTCAAGTTTGATATTATTTTCAGCAACTTGTTCTCTAACAAAATGATATTTGATCGGAATGTGTTTTGTTTTTTAATGCATGACAGGATTCTTGGAGATGTTGATGGCACTGGTGTTGTCACAGAATATGGGAATAGGCTCACTAAATTTTACTTGAAGATCTTGCAAAGTTTGTTTCATCCAAAGGACTTGAGTACAACATGTTGCCGTTGCAATGAATTCTTCTTCTGCTGTAAATAACGAGATTGAGATTTTATTTTTTGCTCAACCATGATACGAGAGAACCACCTAGATAGAATGTTGCTCCACTAGTACTCTTATGATCATCAATGCTTCCTGCCCAATCTGCATCTATAAAGGCTTGAATAATGAGATTGTTACCCTTGGGATACCACAAGCTATATTCTTATGTGCTCTTTAGATATCAAAGAATTATTTTGATGATAATAATATGTGATTCTTTTGGTGCTGCTTGGAATCTTGCTACTTGTCCAACTACTTGCATAACATCTGGCCGGGAGGCTGTTACATATATAAGACTACCAATCATAGATCTGTACAACCCCTGATCCACATCCTTAGATGATTCATCTATGTTCAATTTGCAACCTATTACCATCAGAGTAAGGACAGGTTTGCAATCTTCCATTTTGAATTTCTTAAGCATTTCCTTGATGTACTTGGCTTGACATATAAATATTCCTTTCTCTTGCTGAGATATTTGAAGCCCTAAGAAGTATCTCATCTCACCATGTAAAGACATCTAGAACTCACTTTGCTTCTTTGTAGAAAATTTCTTACTTAGTCGATCATCATTGCTACCAAATATTATATCATCCACATATACCTCAATTATTGTTAAATTATCTTTATCTATTTGTACATAAAGATTGCTATCAACAGTACCTTTCTTGAACCCTTGTTGACGTAGATATCCATCAAGAAGAGCATACGATGCTCTGGGAGCTTGCTTGAGACCATATAGAGCCTTCTTTAACCTGCAAACATAGTCTTCTAATGCAGGGGCATTAGGCTCAAGAGTTACTTTGTACATAAGTAGACACATGGGGCCTTATGTTTTTAACTTCCCATGTAATTTCTAGTATTTTAATAAGATGTAGAGGGAATTGTAACTGCCATGGAATGATAAGAGGACAGGAAAATTTAGAGTCAGTTAGGCTAAAATTAGAGCTAGATAATATCAAGAGGTTCTTTCAAGTTGTAAAGAAGTCGAATTGATTCAAGTGTGTTTTTATAAATATAAACCCCTGTAGAGTAGGATAGAGGTAGAGAGCTATTTGAGAAAGACAGAGTGGGAGACAAAGGGGCCATCGAATTGAATATCTAGATAGGCAAAGGGTTTGTAAGCATTTTCATTCTGTAAATAAATGAATATGTTCAATTTACATGAGTATTAACTGAATTAACTCTGTGTAATTGAGCTTTGATTTCAATAAGAATTTATATGAGAAACTGTGAGGGGAACCTCTGTTCTATGTGTCTTTGAGAAAATCAACATTCATGTCGATGTCGCATTAATTGTGTATAGATTTATGGATTGAGGCCTGTGTGTTAACCTAGTGATAGATAGATGGAAGAATTTGGTAGTAAGGTCTTACATGATGAAGGGTCATTGTTTAATGGGTGTATTCTGTGGGTAGTCGAATGAAATTGTAACAAAGAACGATTCATCCTTTACTGATTATATACAGCATAGAAGCATCAAATTACGTTCTAGGTAATAGTTGACTACACATTATATGTCAAAACCTCCACAGAGGAAATGTGTTTTGTAATTGGGAAATGCAACGATGTTTTCTTTAGATGATTGGAGCACAACCATTGTCGGAAATTGATTATTGAATCCATGGAAACTTGCATCGATCCTGTTAGTTGAATCGAGAGGTTTGTTTCTGTGAGGCTCAAATCTTGGTGTTGGTTGAGTCGAGGGTATTGAATGTGACTGCAGCGGTGAAGAATTATGTTTGATAGAATGTGGGAAGAGCAAGACTGAAGGCGCCAGTTAGAATAGATTTAATGAAATAACACGGAACCTGGATTCAAAGAACGGAACCTCGAATGAATAGTAACGGTGGTTTTGAGGATTAAAACAGGCAGTATCACGTGTTGTAAAGGCAGTTTGGAATTTTTGTCAAAAAAATGAGATTATAGTCGCTGGCTGACAGGCGTCCAAGGGTGGTATTTAGAAACCACTCTCATCGCTTAAAATTGGAGCATTAACACTCGGAGGCTTCAAAAACGCGAAATTTGACTGTGCTGTTTGATCAAGGTTTGGGGAGCGACGTATTGAAGACCCTCAGATCTGTTCAGCAGTTAATCAAGGTACGTCGTGACGTTGTTGTGGGGCCGAAGTGCTTTATTAAGTAATTCATTTATAGATTAAGGTTAATTGGGTCGGAATTATGTGAATAACGGTTTGTAACGTGTTGCAATGCTTGGATTGGAGAATAGACACATACGTTAAGATATGTGCTATGTGGGAATGTGTAATATCTATATGCGTGGGTGATTGGTTAACCCAGGGCTAAGCTTGGTGTGATTTTAAAAGGGCAAAGGTATATATAAACTGTGAGACCCGTATTACCCTTTAATCAGTTGGACTTCTGAAATGAGGGCGCCATCATATATGGGGTCTGTTGAGTTTTGATATATGTCAGCCTTGGAATTTTAATCAAAGTTGAGATATATATATGTATGAGAAGGTTTAGTTATAAGGTTGATAATTGTGCACTTTCGCAACAGTGATTTAAATTTATGTGATGGGCTTTAGTTATAAGTTCAATTGTTATGGGAGAGACTTTTGATGGCCGAGTCATATATGGAGTCGGGGTTGATATAAACTATAAAGTTGATGCGTATATGTGTGATGACTGAAGGGGACGCTAACCCAAGGTTTCATATAATTTATTCACCATTCATAAGTAGGTTGTGGAATATATTTTTCTAACTATAAGGTGTAAAGAGGTGAGATGACCTCCGCTCTGAAGCTTTAATTCTGAGGGTTATAAACATGGTTCGAATGCATATAGAAGTTGATCCTCGAGATTAATAAAATGTCACAAGAAGTGTCTGCATATAAGGATTGAGTACTGAGGGTTAATAAAGGGGATAGTATAGGCACTGTGGGGTTTTATAACCTTTAATGGGGAAGCTTCTGCACAACACTAATAGAGTGAATTGCCTAGACTTAGAGATTTGATTGGGTTTTGAATTTTCATGCATTTTATATGCACAGGAAAGGGTGATTGTGGGTTTTCTTACCATAAGAGAGAGTTAATTAATATCTCAAATCTTAGATTTGAGATATTAAAGGCTTCCAGATATATTTTTGAATATTTCCAAATTTAAAAATTAGTTGGGCCAAAATAAAATGAATGGAGTTTATATCTTCACTTAGAGAGTGAAATACTGTGATGAGCAGGTAGCCCAGCATCATAGTGGTATCAGAGCATCAGGAAGGCTTTGTTCGAGGTGAAAGGAAATTTGAAGTTTAATCTAGTTAACAGTGAATGCAGAATGATTAGATATGCAGTGAGGTGATCATGTACTTGCAAAGTCTGAATTGGAAGACAAAGTGTTTTGAAGAGTACAACATACAGAGATGCAGTGCATGTGATGAGAGAGAAAAAGAAGATCAGATTCTAATATCTGATAGGCAGCAAAGATACACAAAATTACAGTGAACAGGATTTGCAGAGTGAGTGGAAGACAAGATCATGCAAAGATCTTGCAGGTAAATAATTTTAAATCTGATTTGAAATTGTAATTGCAGAATTGTGGTTGCATAAATTTGAAGATAGAGTTGATGATGATGACAGCGAACCTGATATTTAGCTAGAGGTTGGATAAAGAGGACAATTGCAGTGTTCTCAAGAGAAAATGAGCAGTATTTATCTCTGGTTTGGAGAATTTTTTGTGGAATTCAGATTGCAGGCAATTTCATAAATCTCAGCAAAGCAGATCACATCTTTGAGAGCAGTGATAAAAGAATCCAGTAGAGGATTCTGAAGTGAAGAGAAGTGTGGAAGAACCTGGAAGAATTCCAACAAAGGTTGGATGAGAAGAGGACAGAGGTGTTCTTGAGGAAAGTCGCAGAGTGAATCCTAGGAAGAGCAGAAGAGAGTGCTCATAAGGTTCCAGCAGACAGGGGACCAGTACTTGCCAAAAGCCAGATCCGGAGGAAGAGATTGGTGAGGTGAGTTGCAGCAAGAGAGCTTGTTGTTAAAGAGGCTTAGTGCAGCTTGTAGGAGAAATATGGCTACTGATAGCCACGGTGAATATTGCAGAGGTTCTGAGAGAGACCACAGTAGAAGAAAGAAAGAAGATGCCAAAGCAAATGGCATGAGGAAGAAATCCATTGATGAAGAATGGTGGAAAGAGATAGTTGAGATTACAGAGAAATTTTATAAACTGGAGAGGATGATAGAAGAAATCCAGAGAGTTGGTTGGCTCATGAAAAAGATTGTGAAATGGTATCCATTACAGTTGAGGTTCAGGCAAAAGGAGACTGCCTTATTTATATTAGAACTTAGAGCAGCTGAGTTAAAAGAAGAAATTTCTGCTTGTGAAGTAGAACAGAGCATAGATGAAGAGTGGAGATCTGCCAAAGATCTTGTGAGACATGGTGAATACTTGAGGCAGGAAGAAGCTTGTCTTGTTGAAGAGGAATTCATTGAGGATTTTCTGAGTTATTGGAAAAGTCCAGATAATGTAAGGGCTTGTGTTTTTGAGTCTGACAAATGTGAAGTGATGACAGACTCCACAGAGGAAGAAGAACACAGAGATATTGAGTCAAGGATGGAATTTGAAAATTCCACAAGAAAATATGTTCAAGAAGAAGTGCTTGAGGAAGCAACCAAGAATGAAAAGTCTTGTGATTTGGAAACTAAAAATTTGTGTATGTTTGCAGGTACACCACTAGAAGATGAACAAGCTTCAGAGTTTGTTGATGAGGAGGAGACATTGAATCTGAAATCCGTTCCGATCAATACTGAGATAGTGAAATCTCAGGGAGAGATGAAGAAAGAAGAGTCAAATGAAGATATTTAGCAGAATGATGAGGCTAAGAGAGAAGGGCCAACAGATGATTGGTCAAGAACAAGCAGAGGTATAAGAGGTTGTGTAAGGTTCCCGAAATCTACCCCTATTGAATTTGTTGAATTGTATAGGAGGTTGGATTTCCAAAGAAGAGAATTGGAGAAACAGAAGACCTGTGCACAAGATGATTTGTTGAGGGAGCAAGGCAGGAGGATCTTCATGGATAGAGTTCATGGAGAAGATGATGGAAGGAAGGTGAGACTAGCTGACAGTCTCATGAGGAATGCAAATCAGCATACTGAGATGCTGACAGAGGATTTAAAGGGGAATTCTGAACAACATACTGATGTGTTGTCAGAGAAGAAGAAGGTATTGAGACCTTGGAATTTTACTGTTGATGATTCATGTGTTAATAATGCAGAGAAAGAGGAATAATAGCAGTTGGAAGTTGTTAGAGAGTTGAATAAGAAGGAAACTGTGTTGGCTGAAAACATAGTGAAGGATCATCATTTTGACATGGTGATTGGAGCAGTGGAGATGACTCTGACAGCTAAAGAGAAAGATGATGAATAATTTATGAGTCTTGAACTAGACTTAGAATTGCAGGGAGAAGAATTGGTGACTGGGTCATCAATTGAGACCATTGGGTCTCATGGGTTTAACACTGACTGTTTGTTTATGTTTACAGGAATGGCAGGAGACAATCCATCCTTTGGAATTGTCTTGGGGCATGAAAATTTGTTGCAGCAGAAAGAAGATGAGATAGTCATGTCTCATGGGAAGAAACTTGTCACTGAGGACAAGGAGGAGCTGAGTTGGTTGAACAACCAAGAGAAGATTGGAAAAAAAATTGTGGAGAAGATTTGTAAGACTGACACAGTGTGGAAGAATCAACATTCTATGCTGACAGAAGATGAAGATACAGTGAATAAAGAACTTGATTTGATTGTTGGAATCAATCAAGGAGATGAGAGGCAGTTGCTGAAGATTGCCCATGAAGAAGAAGAAAATGCTGAGTTTAATTTACAGCACAATGAAGATGTAAAACAAACACAGAAGAGAGGGTTGAAATGTTTGCTGGAAGCAGTTGAAGAAGAGAAGGAAATTGCAGACCCTGGAGAAAAGATGCCTGAAGCTATAGAGGAAAGAGGAGCATATACTAGTTTGTTAAGACTAAATTTTCTTATTAGTATGCAAGGAACATTAAATGAGTATGTTACAGTAGGAAGAAAATTGATTGATGACTTATTTGCAGATGATGAACAAAAAAAAAGTGTTGCAGAGGGACAAGAAGTTTGGGAGGCAACAACACCCATGGTGTCAGAAAACGCAACATTGGGGATGACATCTGCAGAAATAAAAACAATTGCAACAACAGTATTGGCAGCAGCAGAGATTAGAGGCAGCAATAGTGGGTAGAGAAGTTTCCAGATAGAAGATGAACTCGACAGAGAAACTAAAAACATCATAGAACTAATGATGAAGTATGATGCAGCCACTGGAAAGTAGCAAAACAAAGTTTGGGTTCCTGGAGGTAGAGACTGAGAGCACATGATCAGGAGATCATGAAAAAATTGAAGCTTGGGAGTCTGATGCAAGGGCATTAGGCTCAAGAGTTACTTTGTACATAAGTAGACATAGGGGGCCTTATGTTTTTAACTTCCCATGTAATTTCTAGTATTTTAATAAGATTTAGAGGGAATTGTAACTACCCTTGAATGATAAGAGGACATGAAAAGTTAGAGTCAGTTAGGCTAAAATTAGAGCTAGAGAATATCAAGAGGTTCTGTCAAGCTGTAAATAAGTCGAATCGATTCAAGTGTGTTTGTATAAATATAAAACCCTGTAGAGTAGGATAGAGGTAGAGAGTTGTTTGAGAAAGCCAGAGTGGGAGACAAAGGGGCCATCGAATTGAAGATCTGGCCAGGAAAAGGGTTTGTTAGTGTTTTCATTGTGTAAATAAAGGAATATGTTCAGTTTACATGAGTATTAATTGAATTAACTCTGTGTAATTGAGATTTGATTTCAATAAGAATTTATATGAGAAACTGTTAGGGGAACCTCTGTTCTATGTGTCTTTGAGAAAATCGACATTCATGTCGATGTCACATTAATTGTGTATAGATTTATCGATTGAGGCATGTGCATTAACCTAGTGATAGATAGATGGAAGCATTCAGTAGTAAGGTCTTACATGATGAAGGGTCACTATTTAATGGGTGTATTATGTTAGTAGTCTAATGAAATTGTAACAGAGAACGGTTCATCCTTTACTGATTATAAACAGCAGAGAAGCATCGAATTACGTTCTGGGTAATAGTTGACTTCACATTATATGTGAAAACCTCCACAAAGGAAATGTGTTTTGTAATTGGGAAATGCAGTGATGTTTGCTTTAGATGATTGGGGTGAAACCATTGTCGGAAATTGATTATTGAATCCATGGAAACTTGCATCGATCATGTTAGTTGAATCGAGAGGTCTGTTTCTGTGAGGCTCAAATCTTGGGGTTGGTTGAGTCGAGGGTATTGAATGTGACTGCAACGGTGAAGAATTCTATTTTATAGAATGTGGGAAGAGCAAGACTGAAGGCACCAGTTAGAATAGTGTTAATGAAATAACATGGAACCTGGAGTTAAAGAACGGAACCTCGAATGAATAGTAACGGTGGTTTTGAGGATTAAAACAGGAAATATCGCGTGTTGTAAAGGCAGTTTTGAATTTTTGTCAAAAAAACGCGATTATAGTCGCTGGATGACACGTGTCCAACAGTGGTATTCAGAAACCACTCTCATCGCGTAAAATTGGAGAATTAACACTCGGAGGCTTCAAAAACACGAAATTTGACTGTGTCCGTTCGATCGAGGTTTGGGGAGCGACGTATTGAAGACCCTCGGATCTGTTCAGCAGTTAATCAAGGTACATCGTGACGTTGTTGTGGGGCCGAAGTGCTTTATTAAGTAATTCATTTATAGATGAAGGTTAATTGGGTTCGAATTATGTGAATAACGATTTGTAATGTGTTGCAAAGCTTGGATTGGAGAATAGACACATATGTTAAGATATGTGCTATGTGGGAATGTGTAATATCTATATGCGCGGGTGATTGGTTAACCCAGGGCTAAGCTTGGTGTGATTTAAAAATGGCAAAGGTATATATAAACTGTGAGACCCGTATTACCCTTTAATCAGTTGGACTTCTGAAATGAGGGCACCACCATATATGGGGTCTGTTGAGTTTTAATATATGTCAGCCTTGGCATTTTAATCAAAGTTGAGATATATATATGTATGCGAAGGTTTAGTTATAAGGTTGATAATTGCGCACTTTCGCAACAGTGATTTTAATTTGTGTGATGGGCTTTAGTTATAAGTTCAATTGTTATGGGAGAGACTTTTGATGGCCGAGTACTATATGGAGTCGGGGTTGATATAAACTATAAAGTTGATGCGTATATGTGTGATGACCGAAGGGGATGCTAACCCAAGGTTTCATATAATTTATTCACCATTCATAAGTAGGTTGTGGAATATAGTTTTCTAACTATAAGGTGTAAAGAGGTGAGATGACCTCCGCTCTGAAGCTTTAATTTTGAGGGTTATAAATATGGTTTGAATGCATATAGAAGTTGATCCTCGAGATTAATAAAATGTCACAAGAAGTGCTCGCATATAAGGATTGATTATTGAGGGTTAATAAAGGGGATAATAGAGGCACTGTGGGGTTTTATAACCTTTAATGGGGAAGCTTCCGCATAGCACTAATAGAGTGAATTTCCCAAACTTAGATTTGATTGGGCTTTGAATTTTCATGAATTTTATATGCACGGGAAAGGGTGATTGTGGGTTTTCTTACCATAAGAGAGAGTTAATTAATATCTCAAATCTCATATTTGAGATATTAAAGGCTGCCGGATATATTTTTGAAGATTGCAAGATTTAAAAATTAGTTGGGCCAAAATAAAATGAATGGAGTTTATATCTGCACTTGAGAGTGAAATACTGTGATGAGCAGGTAGCCCGGCATCATCTTCTTTCTCTGATAGTAGGAAACCTTCAGGTTGTTCAATGTAAACTTCTTCTTCTAATTCTCCATTCAGAAATGCTGACTTAACATCCATTTGGTAGACTTTGATTTTTCTTGAACATGCATAGGCGAGAAACATTCGGATGGCTTCCATTCTGGAAATTGGTGCAAATTTTTCGTCAAAATCAATTCCTTCCACTTGTGCATAGCCTTTGCAAACCAATCTTGCTTTGTTTGTGGTAACTTGTCCATCTTCATTCAATTTGTTCTTGAACACCCATTTAGTCCCAATGACATTTTTATCTTTTGGTCGTGGAACTAATTCCCAGGTGTTATTCTTCTCGATTTGATCCAATTCTTCATTCATAGCTGCTACCCAATGTTCATTCTGGCTGACTTCCTCAAAACTATTAGGCTCAAAGGTTGCTAGAAAAGCAATGTGAGCTTGCTGTTATGAACAAAGTTGTCGACCTTCATTTATGTCACCGATGATTTGATTGTAGAAATTTGAATAATAGCTGAATTATTCACCAAGATTATCCTGATTACACACTATTTAAGCTTCATGCATAATACATAACCTTTTCTACAATTGATCATCAATATGCAGAAATAGAAACAGTCGCATGCGCACATAAAACAATAATCAAGCACACATATCAACACAGTATGTAATGGGGAAAGCAATAGCTGAAAACCCCCAACTATTTGTATATTATAAAGATAGAGAACATGTAACAATACATAGCACAAAGCTCTCACAGCTCTCAGCATTATCTCACATGCTACACACAAACTAGCACAAAAGATGAACAAGTCACGGGTTCAAATCTCCTCCACAAGTCTGCCTGCCTCTACTGTGCAATCCAAGATGAATAATGATGAGATCCAAGTTCGAATCCCACTAGCTTCAACTGTGCAATCCTCATTGGCAATCTCAATCAATGTGTGTGCAAATCTCATGCACAAGTATAGTCACAACTGATAGCCACACTCACCCTTTCATCCACCTCTAACACTGGTCTCCACTGAACTATCCATGCACTGCGGTTAACTGATGTGTTATTTAGTTGATTTATGAGTTAATAATTAGTGAATTAATTATTAATTAATTCACACCACTCATCACTAGTGTATTTGTCAGTTAGACTAAATACAACTAGTTCAACTAAGTTAAACCGAACACAACTCCACCAACTGTCTCATAAACTCCACCAAACTCCGCCACTTGAGTTCTAACTGAGGTCAACCATGTAATAGCTCAACTAACCCTTAGGAAAAGCGTATTTCCTTCTGTCAGCTGCATGTGCCACATCCAAGCATCAAACTAAAGTGCTCCAAGAGGATAAGATAATGTTTATAGTCTAAATATTATTAAGGGTTAATAATATTTGACTGTTCTATTTTTAGCCCGGCAGTCTAAAAATAGAAACCGCCCAATGTCTAAAAATAGAGGTCCATATATTTTTACCAACTTTACCAATCATCCATAAAGAGCATCCTGCAACTCATAGACTATGATCCATATGTCTAAAAATACACATAGTCTAAAAATAGACTTTTCGACAAAAATCACATGTGTGGTCCCCACCTAGTTTAGGTGATCACTTTCCAACTAGAATCAGGAAAGATGTTTCAGGAGGCCTCCTTCACTGTTTCTTGTTGCCATTTTCAACACTCCCTCTCAACAAGAAAGGACTGTCTTTGCATGCGCCATGCAACTCCATGCATTCGCCCTGCAACCTTTACAAGCACCATGCAACTCCATGCATCTCCTCTGCAACTCCTCTGAAACTGAATAGGCTCCAATCAACTCAATCAATCTGATTCATCTATCATCAAAGTCTTCGACTTCTACTTAGCTACTGCACATGTCTTCAGGAACCACTGCACTATTGAACTCTGCACCCATGCACTCTGCACTTGCTGTTAACTCTGATCCGCGCTCCAGTATCCGACATTGTCACTTTGATCTGACTGCATCAATCCAACTGATCACGCTACTACTGCTCTATGGGTACCTCGTAGCCAAGTTCAATTCATGAGATCCATGCCATCTCCATGAATCCTACCCAGAAATTTCCTCTTGGGATTATTCATGCATGTCGCCCCACCTCTCACTTGGTGGTATAGTTGCATGCACTCCCTCTGCCCATCTGGCACGAAATTTATCTGCATGAGTGGTTTCTCCCACTCCATGATCCTCATATTGTGGCTGCTCCACATCCCGAGGTTCACTCTTACCTACATGCAAAACTTTCTCCCTCTCAAGCATCAATTGCATGTCTTTCTTGCACTTCCAATAGTAGGAAGCTCCGTAGATCTCAGCATCTAGCTCTAAGTCTCAGAGAGATTCTTTGCTTGAATCCCAACCTTCTTGACTTGTCTCCGTTGCCTTGCGCCAAGGAAATTTTCTTCACCGAAGACAACTGTATAATCTTATCCTCTAATATGAGGACCGAGATTAAATTCTCCACTAAAACTGAACATGCACTATCTTGTAAAAGAATGAGTTTACTTGACTCCCTCTGAAAGGTTATGGTACCAATGCCGGTCGCATTGTATCGTCCATTTTCGCCCAACTCAACATGCAACTGGAGATCTTTCTCCACCAAGTCACTAAAAATATTCACATCTCCCGTCATGTGAAAGGAAGCGCCACTATCAAAATACCACCCCGATCCCAATGCACTAGACACCATGCATGCAATCAATGAGAATTCCAGCTCAAATTGCAAGGCAAGAGCCTCACCAGCTGTAGCTCTAGCAGCCTGCTTGTTCTTCTTCTTCTGTGGACAATTTGTGGCGTAATTCCCATGCTCGTGACAGCGAAAACACCTCACTTTGGACATGTCAAGCTCTTTACCATCCGCACCGGATTAAGAAGCATTCTTCTTGCCCTTCCTTCCTGTTTACAAAATAACTCTCATCATGCTTTTATGAAGACCCATCCCTAGTACTTCGCCTTATCTCCTCCTACACAAGATCCGACCAAAGTCACTCCCAACCCGGCAATTTCTCCCGACCATTGACAGCGTCCTCGTAGCTATGCCAACTCTTCAGAAGCCCAAGGAGAGCCAATCTCACCAAGTCCTCATCATCTACAGTCACCCCCACACTTCCCAGCTCATCCCCTCAAGTAGTACAAACTTTTGTCAAGTATACCTAATATCAGTGTCATTCTTCTCCATCTTTATTTTCCTGAGTTTATCCTTGAGCGCCAACTTCCTCTGGTCGCTCTT
Organism: Pinus albicaulis; assembly: GCA_034641835.2. Taxonomy (NCBI): domain Eukaryota; kingdom Viridiplantae; phylum Streptophyta; class Pinopsida; order Pinales; family Pinaceae; genus Pinus; species Pinus albicaulis. The sequence continues at coordinate 692,624,827 of CM076572.1, read as the reverse complement.
GCTTTGGAACAATTTTGTCAACGCTTTCCACATCAAGTATGGAGAAGCTTTTCCATGCAGGCTGGATACTATGTGATCCTTCACGCCCTCCAATAGAATCCTTCGACACCTTGTTGTCTTCTTTTGCCAAGCCTCAACTTGAGCAGCATCAGTAGGCTTTGGGACCTCAGCATCTATGAACTCCTTCAGCCCGTTATCATCTAATACCGCCTCCATCCTATCTCTCCATGCAATATAATTCGAGCTGCCCTCAAGGGCATACTCCAATCACAATCCTTGATAAGACATTTTTACTTCGACACCAAGAAAAACACTGCTGCAAATTCGAATTCCAAGCTCAAAACTCAATTTCTTCTGGATCTGTGAGAAAAAATTATTTCTAGAATAGATATCGACTGTAGGGGCGTTTACTGGATATATCACCTTTCAGAGAAAGGATGGATCCAGAGGCTACCTGGCCCGCTTACAGACTCTGTCTACCAAAATAAATTGTAATCACTGTAATAGATCCGATGATCAATTTTCGCTCCGATACCATGTAGAAATTTGAATAATTTGCTGAATTATTCACTGAGATTATCCCGATTACACACTATTTAAGCTTCATGCATAATACATAACCTCTTCTACAATTTATCATCAATATGCGGAAATAGAAATAGTCGCATGCGCACATAAAACAATAATCAAGCACACATATCAACACAGTATGTAATGGGGAAAGCAATAGCTTAAAACCCCGGACTATCTGTATAATATAATGATAGAGAAAATGTAACAATACATAGCACAAATCTCTCACAACTCTCAGCACTATCTCACGTGCTACACACAAACTGGCACGGAAGATTAACAAGTCACAGGTTCAAATCTCCTCCGCAAGTCTGCCTGCCTTTACTGCGCAATCCAAGTTGATGAATGATGAGATCCAAGTTTGAATCCCACTAGCTTCAACTATGAAATCCTCATTGGCAATCTCCATCAATGTGTGTGCAAATCTCATGCACAGCCAATAGTCACAACTGATAGCCACACTTACCCTTATCCACCTCTAACACTCGGTCTCCACCGAACTGCCCATGCATTGCGCTTAACTGATGTGTTCTTTAGTTGATTTATGAGTTAATAGTGAATTAATTATTAATTATTCATTACACCACTCATCACTAGTGTATTTTTCAGCTTAGACTAAATACAACTAGTTCAACTGCTAAACCGAACACAACTCCACCAACTATCTCATCAACTCCACCAAACTCGCCACTTGAGTTCTATTCTAACTCAAGTCAACCGTGCAATAGCTCAATCCAACCTTAGCATAGGAAAAGCGTATTTCCTTTCCGTCACTCGCATGTTACATCCAAGCATCAACCGAAGTGCTCCAAGAGAATAAGATAATGTTTATAGTCTAAATATTATTAAGGGTTAATAATATTTGATTGTTCTATTTTTAGCCCGGCAGTCTAAAAATAAATTCCTCCCAATGTCTAAAAATAGAGGTCCATATATTTTTACCAACATGCCCAACCATCCATAAATATCATCCCGCAACTCATAGACCATGATCCATATGTCTAAAAATAGACTTTGCGACAAAAATCACTTGTGTGGCCTCCACCTAGTTTTGGTGATCACTTTCCAACTAGGATTAGGAAAGATGTTTCAAGATGCCTCCTTCACTGTTTCTTGTTGCAATATTCAACATTGATTTGATGGATGGTTCTTTTGAATCCATTATTTTGTTCTCCTTGGAGGAGCTTCTTGTTGTTGTTCTGGTATATCTTGATGATCATTGTTTACTTCTTCCTCGTTGATAGTTGCTTCTTGTTCTACAATTTTATCTGTGTCTTTTTCAGCCTCTGTCTCAAGTTTCAAAGATTCTAGATTCTCATCATTACTCGCTAGAACACCATCTTCGTCAAATGTAACATTTATGCTCTCCACTATCTATTTTCGTCTTAGATTATAGCATTTATAGGCCTTTCTTTTGCATGAGTAACCAACAAAGATACCTTCATCAACACGTGATTCAAACTTACCCAAATTTTGATCTTCTCTTTTGATATAACATTTGCTTCCGAAGATTCTGAAATATTTTACATTAGTTGGTTTTCCTTTCCATAATTCATATGGAGTCTTGTTGCAATTATTTCTGAGAAGACTTCGGTTGATAATGAAGACTGTCGTATCAATTGCTTGAACCTAGAATTTTTCATCCAATTTTGAGTCCTTCAACATTGTTCTACCCATTTCCTGTACGGTTCTGTTCTTTCTTTCAGCAACTCCATTTTGCTGAGGTGTTTGTGCTGTTGAAAATTGTATTTTTATTCCATTTTCGTCACAGTATTGCTGAAATAATTTGGAAGTGAATTCTCCACCATTATCTGATCTTAGACACTCTATTTTCAAATAAGTTTCATTTTCGACCAACTCCTTGTAGATCTTAAAGCACTCAAATGCTTCAGATTTTTTCTTTAGGAAACTGACGGTTGTCATCCTGGTATAGTCATCTATCATTAACATGAAATATAATTCTCCATATAAGCCTTTTGTTCTCACAAGTCCACATAGATCAGTATGTATCAATTCCAACGAATGTGATGCAAAGTGTTCTTTTGTTTTAAATTGGACTTTTGTCTGCTTGTCGTGTCAATAGGCCTCACATAGTGTGTTGGAAGGTTTTGAGGTTTTCGACATTTCTCGTACTGCTTCCTTTTTGCTTACCCTGACAAGATTGTCAAAGTTTATGTGACCCATTCGTTTGTGCCATAACCATCTTTCATCTTCTTTAGCTAGTGAACATGCTTTAGTTTTTTCATCCAGAACATATATGTCGTTTGGAGCTCGACTTGCTGTAGCCACAATTTTACCATACCTGCCTTTCCTGATTTCACATTTTGTGGAGTTGAATAGCATTGTGTGTCATTGATCACACATTTTTCCAACACTGAGCAGATTGTGATTCATGTTTTCAACCAATAGAACATTCTTGGCTATAACATCTTTTCTTCCGAGAGTGACGATACCTGATCCTATAACATTTGAAGATCCATCATTTCCAAATGATACAGTTCCATCCTTCTTCTCTTTCAGAGATACAAATTTCCTTCTATCTCCAGTCATATGTGTTGAGCAACCACTGTGAACATACCACACATCTTTGTTGTTTTGTGCCTTGAGAGCGAGAGCACAATTATCAGTCTTCTTCTTCTTACATGTTCATTCATTCTGTGGCTTCGAAGATTCTTCTGGAGGATTTTCAAGTCTGCAATCTTTGGCTATGTGTCCAAAGTTCTAACATTTGTAACATTCCATATTATTTATTAAATGTTAAAATCTATTGATGTTTCATTAAGCCCCGAGAGGTTCGTATTTGAAGGATCTCCTGGAATTGTATTGGTTCCTAGGGTACGTGCAACATTCTACAGATTTATGACCAAATTTTCCACATGAATAACAATAGCCATGAAAATTATATTGGTACCTGGATGGAAATATTCGTCGAGGAATCATCTTCCAAGGATGTGCTTGCGAATCTTGTCCAATGAAATATACATACATGTAAGATCTCATAGGTTCATTGTATTTTGTTGTAGAAGGTCTTGCTTCTTCTTCTTTGTAATCGAGGCCAATTTTGTCTTTGTAAGATCGTCTATTGTTGATGATTTCTTCCAATACCCTTGAGCTGTTGGCATAGTTTTGGGCAGTTTTTCCCTTCTTCACTTCCTTACGCAACGAGACTACTTTAGCTTCTAATGCTTCCCTTTCTTGGTTGCTTTCTTCCAACTTATTTTGAAGTGACTCTTCAATACATTTGTGTTCTTCAACTTCAATTTTGAGACCTTGAACTTGTTCTTCAAGAGTATTGGAATGGATCTTCTCAGCCTTGAGCTCTTTTATAAGCCTGATTTCCTCCTCATAAAATTCTTCTATGGTCAACCCTTCTTCTTCGTTGTTTGATAACTTTTGTTTATTGTGCTTGGCCATAAACAATTCTTTCTCATTAGCTTCTTCTTTGTTGTCACTGTCTTCATCGGATGATGAGCTATCTTCTTTAGAGAGAAAATTCCTTTTGGATCCTTTCATTTTTCCTTGCTTGTTGAATTTCTTAAAGCCTTTCTTTACTTTTGAGTTTCCATCACTTATGTTTGGAAATTTTGCTGTGAAATTCCCAACATATCAATGGAATTTTACCTTTGAATTTTCCCTTACCAATTTTTAGTTTTCTCGTAAAGTAAGCATATTCTTCATCTGAAAGACCTTCACCATCATCTCCCTTTTCTTCACACTTGCAGGTGCATGTCATTTCAATTGAAGTTTGTTTGTCCTTATTGGTTTTCTTAGATGCAACAAACACAATTTTTAAATGTGAAGTACCCTCTTCTTCATCAAGTCTCATTTCATATGCTATCAGAAGTCCATGTAATTCCTCTTTGCTGAGTTTTTCCAGATTTTCACTGTATTCTAAGATTGATACCTTTTGGTTGAATCTCCCTAGTAACGTTCTAATAATATTTCGTATAATATTCTTTTCATCAACTAGCTCTCCCAATCCTTCTAGAGTATTGGTTATTTCATCAACGTATTGGAAGCATGCAGTAATGTTGCAATCTTCTTTCATTCTGAGTTGCTCAATTTTTTCTCTATAGATTTGAAGCTTTGCTTCTTTGACATTCGAGTCACCTGCCTATATATTCTCAAGCTTTTCCCATACATTTTTGGTGGTTTTACAACCCAACACCTTATGATAAGCAGATTCAATAACTCCATTGATAATAATATTCTTTTCTTTTTCATCATTTACCAAATTCTTCTTACCTTGTTCATCCGCGGTTGATGTAAATCCATTTTGAGCAATGTCCCATACTTCGTAACCTTGCGCCAAGAGATAGACCTCCATTCTTCCTTTCCAGAGTGCATAATTATTTTCATTGAATAGAGGTACACCATTCTTGGTATGCTCCATGACCTCCTTCCAGCTGTTAAACTGCTATTGAAGGAACCAAGCTCTGAAACCAATTGTTGGAAATACTGAGAGGGGGGGTGAATCGGTATTCCTTTCAATTAAAACATTATTTAATCTTCAATTCATAGGTGTTTGTACAATGATAGCGTTAAAATGTGATAGACACAAATGCACACAATTTTTAAGGTGGAAACCTACTGGGGACAAAAACCACCTAATGCTTTTCTAATAATTCTTTTCAACTCCGATTGAAAATAAAGCTCCAAATTCTTAGAATCTAGAAAAGCATTCTTTTCCAGATCCCACTAGATGGATGCTCCAACACCCGAGATTCTTCAGTATTCACTGAACGGATGCCCCAACACCCAATGAGCTACAACTCACCCTAGCACCACCCTACCACCCTATAGAAGAATAAAAGAAGAATGGACTCTCGTACCAGGGAAAATGGTCCACTTTACAATGATATAGAATGATGTAGAAGAAGAAGATATACTAGACCATAAACCCAACTTTGACACAACCACCTAATGATGATCCTAGACCTCCCAACATTGCCTCTTCAACTCTTGGCAGATAGACACTAGTACAATTTTTACAATAATGTATTTACAATGACTTAGTACAATGATACCTTTACAATGATTGTATGCAGTGCTGCCCACTTGAAGAATTCATGTGATGAACTTCTTGCTATTGTTATGTACCTTGGTTGCTGCTCTTTTCATGCTACCCTCTGCTGCACCTTGCTTTGCTTTGCTTCCCTAGAAAGTCTGGTCCTTTGCAGCCCTTGACAACACATGATCTAGCTTTTTCTTTGCCTTCTAGGAGCTCGATATTGAATCTGGTGTATCTCTGTTATTTCAGATCTAATATGTGAGGTTTTGTCCTTTGTAGTATTCCTCTAGGTCTTCTTTCCAATGCCATAGTTCTGACCCAATTTGGATTCTTCAAGGGAGAGTTATGCCCAATTTCTCACAATACCCTAATTATGGAGTGTTTCAGTAGAGCGAACGTGTACGGTGTACCATGTGTCACTATTTCTTCATTCAGCTCTGAAATTGACATAGATAAAACTATAGTCCGTGTAATATCTTCCAATTTTTACAAAATTCCAATCTGATACTCAGAGAGAGAGTTATGACGATTTTTCCAAGGTCACTTCTTTGAGATGAATTTCAAGAGCCTGCAAAAACATTGACTTCACAGATCATATCTCCGAAATTATTGCGTACCTAGATCTAAAATTTATACAGGAGCATGCTTGGATTTTAAAACCACCTCATAAAAATTTGAGAAAACACGAACCTTCGTAATAAAAAAAATTAGAGCGAAAATTCCACTTGATGACCTATTTCAAATACATAAAAATCCCTTGCATAAGGAGGATATGAGGATCATAATTTATATAAATGCTTAGGTAGATAGGGGCTTCAACAAGTGAATGGGGGAGGGATTGTAGGAGCTTAAAATATATTAATTATGACTTTTCAATGACCCATACCACAACCCTATGGGGTTTTAGCCCTGCTTGGGAGTACAAACTTCAAACATGAATATCTCTCAAACCGTGAAGAATTACGTGGCGTGCCATATATCAATGGAAACATCTCAACAAGTAGAAACCATAAAAAGCATTCTTAACCCAAAATATATTAATTTGGTAGGTCAAAATTCCCATGCAATATTGGGGTAGACCTTGGTGCTTCTTGGGTTGACATCAATGACAATCGTTGATCAACAAAATTTTATGCATATATACACAACAAAAAGCATCATATTTCTATTGCTACAATTGTTATGCAACTTATGCAATAGGTCAAGTTTATTTTTGAGGAAGTTGTATATGCTTTGTCTTGACTAGAGCTAAGTTCAATCCTGAGCTTATCCTTTGCATTTACCCTATATATATTATATACATATCCATTCATACCTATATACATACAAAAACACTTGTATACATGCTTACATTCAAGAAAAAAAATGTAAAGAGATAGATGAACCTGAAATGCAACTATGTGCTAAATTAATAAAATTTTCACAGTAGTAATATGACTTCCAAGTTACAACCAATAATATCATATTTTAGTATGACTTCCAAGTTACAACAAAGAATATCATATTTGTATTGTGGTGCTTAATGCAATTAAAAAAAATACTATGGGAAATGGCCTATCAACCAACCTCAACCTCCAAGTAAGTAAGGATGTGGGTGTTGGTATAACACCAATGCTAAATTTCAATTGGCACAAGGCTAAGGAAAAGCGGTTAGGCCAGAAATAGTTTCCAATAATAACTTCCATCAAGATATCAACATTCTTGAAGGCAAATTATGGACAGGTCGCAGATGGTTTACTTGTCATGCTCTGTTTTCGTTATTCATGTTTAACAATTTAAACCTACTAACGAGTTTCAAAGTTTCTTTAATTTGTTGTTTAAAGTTTAGTTAGTTTTAGATGAGATATTAATAAGCTTCAATGCCTACTTTTTGCTTTTATTTTGAATTTGACATACCATATTTAGTTGCACTGTTAGATCTAATAACAATCGTGGTGTGAAAGCCCAATTTGTTTAAGAGCTAATGGGTGCAAACTGCAAAGTTTATGTTAAATAATTTCCATATTAAATCCTATTGTGAGGCCACTATTTTAAGGCTTGCTTGCATGATCCTTATTTTGTATTTTATTTTATTAGGAACATTTTAGTTCTTTTATGATAGTACATCTTGATAGTGGAAAAAGTGTGACAAAGGCATCCTCATAACTAACGAGGTGAATCTTTGGTCACTGTATATTTGAATATCTCAGCCGAGATGAACTTGTGAAAATATTAACAAATGTGTGGTTGATTTAGTTGAACAATAATTGTGATACTATGCATAGACTTTTGGCAATTCAACCATCAATATATTTGGTGAGGGTTGAATTGTGAAATATCTTAATGTCTCTGTATAGTTTACTATTATGGTTTTGTATTCTTTATGATTTACCTTTCAATTAAGAGTAAATGAGTTGTTGTGATAAGGTTGAACGAATAATTACCTTTGTTAAATTTTTAAATATGTAATATCATTGAAAATTTCCCTACATAACTCACACTTGAATGAAATAATGTTAAACTACTAGTTTTTTCACTTGGCGGGTCTACAATGCACATAATTACAAACAAAAAAACTACTAAATTACTAAATTAAATTAAAATAAAATAAAATAAATAAACTAAACTAAATTACTAAATTACTAAATTTAATATGATGATTATTATTTGAAACCAAAGTAAAAAAATTAAATTAACCTTATTGGCCTCTCACCTTTTAGGGCAATTGCTAGTTTATTTCTCTAATCAAGAATAAGAGAAAAAAGCTCTCCTAGATCACTATAGTTTCACTCAGTTAACAAGTCATGAAAGTTGGTAATATGGCAAATATTTTGCAAATGATAAGGGATGTGACACACACACACATATATATATAATAAAAAGGACATAAAATTAAAAATTATAATTATAATATAAACATAAAACTAGCTTAGATCAATCTTAATTCCAGATTTACAAAGTATTGATAAGGATCACATTTCTACACAAAAATTTAAGAGTGAAGAGATTTAATCCAGTAAAAAAATAAATTAAATTAAGAATAATTTAAAATTTAAAATTTTTTAAATTTAATATAATATTTAGAATTATAAAATATTAAAAATAATATTTAATGAAACAAGATATTTTGTAAGTGTGTATTCAAAATAAGAGTGATGTTAGATCTAAGACTTTTGTGATCCATAATGTAGAGAAAAGAACTTTCGAATTAATCACATCATTAGGATTAGGTTGACCAACTAATGTGGTTCATCCTGAGGACAAGGTGGAGAGACTAATAGATCTCAATGAATAAATAGAAGAGATACATCATTACCCGAAAATAGCCATTAAAAACTAGCTATTCCGTTAGAAAATGAATTAGTTAATCAAAAATAAATTAATTAATTAAATTGAATAAATTATTTTATTTAATTAATACAATTTAATTAATTAATTATTTAGATAAATAAAATAAATCAAATAAACCTTAAAAAAACCGAGGAGCAATTTTTTTCTAAAAATAAATAAAAACTAAGAGAACGAAATTTTATTATAGACTTTGTAGAGAGGAGTAAAGTTACTTTGACATTAAACAAGTACCACTACGCACAGATGCATTGACATTTAGCAGTAGATTAAAAAGTTGGGGAAGGGCCCATGAGAACCCTATTGTTGTTGATGCTTATGAGTTAAGGCATTCAATATATTTTGTGACTCCACCCATGTTAACAGAAAATGTTAACAATTTTGTGTATAATTGAGCTTAATTTTTAAGTTTGAAATAATGACTCATGAAAATTAATTACATCCGAGGCGTCTTTTTTGTTGACTTGGGGTGAGCAAACACTATTCACCTCAGCCAATTAAAGACTTTGGTTGATGCTTATGAGTTAAGGCATTCAATATATTTTGTGACTCCACCCATGTTAACAGAAAATGTTAACATTTATGTGTATAATTGAGCTTAACTTTTAAGTTTGAAATAATGACCCATGAAAATTAATTACGGCGTCTTCTTTGTTGACTTGGGGTGATCAAACACTCTTCACCTCAGCGAATGAGAAACTTTGGCTATCGCTTATCGCCCTTCCAGCCAATTAAAATTTTACATTTGGTTATTCCTCCGACCAATAAAAATCGGTCATATGTCCAATGAATCCTGACGCATCTTACACATATTTGTATTTCCTTACCCATCTCTGTCTTGTTTGTTTTTTCAATAGACATTCGATACCCATCTTTGTCTTGTCTGTCTTATCAATAGACAGCCGATGTGTCTTTGCCGGATTAGACCCAAGAAATCCCCTGATAAGGGACTTGATAGCCATGCCACGCGTGAAGATGGCTACACATTGAGTGGCTTGTTTGCTTTGTTCCTGTGACTGCCTCCAATTGCTGCTTTCTCTGCGAAAAGAATTAGTTGCAGTCTCATTATCCCCTGTAGTGACAAACAGCCTGATTTTACCAGACTTTCTTCTTCCTAATTGTTTTTTCCTATTAAATAATTCCCACTGTGATACAGTAACATCATCTCCATCTTCAACCGGATGAACCTGCATTAGAGAGTTTTGACTCCAAGACCATTTGATCTGCTTCTGAAACTGTCCAGAATTCCTCTGTATTGGATTCTCAGCCCTCCTCAGCAGTCAGTACTCTGCTGTTTATAAACTGAATAACAAGAAACTCAACTTGACGTTGAGACTCTCAACCATGTGCATGGAAGTCAGGCTGAGATCTGTCAATCGAATTAAACAAGTCTGGAGTGTAAATATCTGAACGAAGGTGGCCTTCCCATTGTCCTTCACTCATCTCTATCAATGAATCAGAGTAGCTAACTTCTCTTCTGAAATATTCAGTTCCTGGCAAATGGGAAATGCAATTTGCTTGGCTCGGTCGAGCGGGGACAGAACTGGTTGGCAACGCAATTGGGGACAGAATTGGCAAAGAAATTCCTACCTAGTACAACGATTGGGCACAGAACGGACAGAGCCTGGCAACATTATTGAGACTGCAATTACTACTTCTCCAATTAATTTTCCTGAATTAATGCAATCCAAGGGAAAAAAACAGAGTTGTTGGTGGCTTATAAGACACTGACGATGGTGAACAGTTGCAAATTTTCTGTGTGGCCTGCGACTATGGGTTCAACTGATCTTCCTCCTCCTCCTCAGATGGCAGAAGTACCAGTGGGGGTTTCAAATTCATGGAAGACAGATACGTTCTGGTGAGGACTGATGCTATTAACAGGCCCAATTTTACCCCTATTCATAGTAACCTCTCCAAAAGCCATAGACTCCTCCCTGAGTGCATGAACCCCACTGGCTGCTGCTCTTTCCATAAACCCTGAATCCTTTTCAACCGCCATAAGGCAATTTCCATTCAATGCTTCCATACTCAAAGACACGTCTACTCTCAGCTACTATATCCCTGATTCTCTCAGAGCCTAACCCACCAGGATTACTAGACCCCCTTGCCCTTTTCTACCCATGAGAAGAATCTGAGGTTCTCTTGCGAGTTCTAGTATGGCCAGAAATTCCCTCAGCGCCATTAACCTTCTTTTCAGACTGAGAATTCACAACAATTGAATTATAATTGCCCTCACCTGGATTTGTAGCGAGCTTTGGAGCAATTGGTCGGTATCTGGTGTCTTTGAACTGAATATTGGGCTCTGCCCATGCCTTGCCAAGCAGGTTCCTCCCAAATTAAGCCAAAGAATCCCACTATCAATATAAGAATCGCAATGTAGCCAAACCAGAAGTATCGAAAAAGAGAAAAAACTAGAAAACACTACTTACAACCTTCACATGAATCTGTGTATTTTCCATTGTGGATTCCTGCTATACTACAATACACATATACAGTTACAGTAATGTGTGTGGATAAGTATCTCACGCTTAGTAGGTTTGAGATGATAGATGGATAAGAGATGATAGATGGATAAGTATGAATTTGACCACCTGGTATGAATCTTTCACGTGTAAAAACTAAACCTCTTGTCGGTTCTCACCAATTCACTCTCCCTTCAAACTGTTAATTGCCCAGTGTCTCTGTCTCTTGCTTCACTGTTGGCTCTACACGGCATGCAAAATTATATATAAATATCCCAGTTTTATGAATGGTATATTGTTTTTTCTTCTTTATGGCTATTCATGGCAGGCCATTCACTAACAATGAGATCAACTTGCACACGTGGACATCTCATTACTTACGAACTGGGTAGTCATTGGCACCTCCCTACCCTGAAACTGAAGAGAAGAGAATGTTGTACTGGAATTTTATCAATATTCTATTCATATATATATTTTAAAAACATTAATCTCACAATATATATTTGCTAATTAAATTTAGTTTAGATATTTGAAAATTATTAATTAAAAATCTACATAATGGAGCAAAATAATATTATTTTTTATCTAGATTTTTTCATTTATTTTTTTAATATTATATAAAATACAAGTTTAAAAATGATTTTATAATCAAATATGGAATTATTACTATTAAATTTATTAATTGATTTTTTATTTCCTAATAATTGACAGTAAGCCAAATAATACACTTTAAATATAATTTTATTATTTTTTTTTTTTATATGAATGGAATAAAAATTTTAAAATGTTTATATTTATTAAGTGTCTAATTAGTAAAAGATAGTTTTTTTTGGGCTTGGAAGAAAAAAATCTAGAGAACACTAACAACATATCCTAACCAACAGCACACATGTTTTTGTTTCTCCAACCATATAAAATAAAACAACAATTTTAATTAATATTTAATATTTGATAATTGATATTTTTTTTGGAATTATGTTAAATTAAAGCATAAGATATCAAATGTCATATCCTAAAGCATAGGATGAGAAAGGAGCATGAAGAGGAAGAATAGCATCATTACTATGCCATTATTATCAGAGAATTGTATCAGTCTTACTCTTTGTTAGTGTAACTTTCGTTTTAAATTTAACCTCCTATTAAATTCTTTAAAAGATATATACAAACTAAAATTTCCATATATTTCACTTAATTATTATTTTTGACATTCTCCACTCTCCAATGTTACTTTGCACCTCTCGATGCAAATACTAGTGTATATATATATAAATGAAAAAACTATTGTCAAAGTAGAAATTAATAGCGAGTGATCAAGGAATTGACCGCAATTTCTTGTTTTGAGTTTACTTTCGGCAGCCACTGAGAAAATTATGTTATTATAAAAAATAAAAATAATAATTATATCGAAATAGTATATTGCGAATATATATAGATATAATAGAAATATATTTTGAAACATTTAAATTGAAGTATTGTATTCCCCAAAAACAGGATTATGAATTTCCAACAAAGTAGAAGGATATCCTAACAAAAAATTATGGCTCAATCCATCAACATATAAAGTAGTCACTAAGTGAAACATTCAAGTTCATATAAATTAAAAACATATCATGCATATCATAATTAACTATTAACAATAATGAAAGATGATTGATTTACTAAATAAAAATATATTTATAGTTTTTTTTCAATATTAAAATCAATAATACATTCATGAATATCAAAGTTGTTTTTTTTCAGCATTTTGGATAGATCATTTATTATTTCAAGAAAATGTAGCCAAAGGGTGGAAGGAGGCTTTAGGCACAATGATGTACTGCTTCCGCTAGCACCTCAAATATCTTAAGTCTTGCCTACAACAATGGAATAAGGAGGAGTTTGAGGACATCTTTATAGCACATAAAGAATTGATGGAGCCAATGGAGTAGGTTGAACAACAAAAAATCCTTCAAAGAACACAAGCTCATAATAGAAAATCTCATCTTCAAACCTAAGTAGGTTCAACAACAAAATATTCTTAAAGGAAGAACAACAACTCATAATAGAGGTATCTCATCTTCAAACCTAAATGTAGGGACATTGTTTGAAGAGGGGGAGAAGAATACTAAATTATTCCATCATTCCACATTTCAATATTGTCACTAGAACCTAATATCAACCATTAATTATAGCTAAGGTATGAAACCCACAACCCATAAAGACATTGAAAATGAGCTAATAAACTATTATCAAGCTCTTTCTTTTGGATTCTTAGAGGGATCATAAAGTGACAATAGAAAACATCACTCAATATATCCCTTATGTGGTTACTAAAACACAAAACAAAACTTTTCCTTAGGGAAATCACCTATCAAGAAGTGGAACAAGTAGTCATGGACATACCTAAAGGTAAATCTCTAGGCCCAAATCGCATTATATCTAACTCTTTTCAATCTCGTTGGCCTTTAATCTCGCAAGATAGTTGTGAATTGGTTAATAGCTCTCGCAATTTAAACCACTTTAATCTTCCTAAACCTCAAGACCACCTTTCTAACACTTATTTGTAACACTCTCTCCCAACCCCTTGTAGCATCTCGAGTTTTGGGAGGTGTTACTTATTGAATTGACTTGGCCTCCATGGTTTATAATGAAGATGAGGTCACAAAATCAATTTTTTTCAAAGGTTACAGAAACAAAATATGGTATCACCATCATATCCAGCTCTTTTCGAGATTTCTGACAATATAAATTTCATCTCAATCCAACTCTTGGATTGAGATTTATGCACAAATTAAGTTAGGCCAATCACATAGTACCACGTGGTGTCCATTTGGCTCTGCCACATCCCTGTAGCTAGACCCACATCACCCCATGTCACCCTGTGCAGGGTGCATGCGCATGGAAGCTTTCCCTGCGTGAGATTCCACACCACACAAATCTGAGTGGTTTCATTTCCAGACAATATCTAGTTTCGAACCCCCCCAAACCTCATTAACTCTTGGTAGAATAGTGGGGGCCCGAAGGTGAAAAAGGACTGTCAATCAATCCCATGCCCTGGTCAATCACCCGAGATTAACGCACCGTTTAACGGAGGAATTTTTCCAAGAGTTTCAATACAAGACACCCCTCCTACCCATTAAACCACATTGGACTAAGGGGTCCTAGAATGCATGTGGTTCATTGATATACCCATGATTACCATTGCATCACTAAAATTAAATTGACTAATAACAAGATTGATCTACTGGTAGTGGGGCAATCATGTTACTTAATGACCCCAACAGGAGGGGAATTTTCCTGTTGGGTGTCGGTCCATCTGCTGCCACCACCTAGTTATAGAATTCAACATGGTTAATTGTGCCACCAGCTGATGGGCGATCCCATCAATTGATGTTCTCATTGGATGGGAATTTTCCCATCACATCACTGGCATCAAGTGGTGTTCCATGCCACTTTTCTACAACTTTGGTGTTTCACAAGTTGCGAGCCCAGTGGTTCCACCCCCCAACACATATCAACATCAGGGTCTATTGATCCTATGTTCATATGATTCAAGAAATTTCCCAAAGGTATAAAGGTATGAAAATTTGGTGGGACCTACCCCAATGTATGTCATGTCAGATCGCGGACTATCGACCATAACTTTTCTTGATCCATTTGAGTGCCCCAAAGGCCTAAATACTGAATTCCCAGCAGGTCCACCCTTGGCGGATTTCAACATCGAGGTCTATTATCCCACTTATTTGCTTTCCTTTTTCTAATGTTCCGAAGACACTAAGGTTGAGAGTCCAACTCTGGGGTGTTATGGTTTGAGTTTGTGGTCTTAGAATTCAAATATAAATAAGTGGATATGGTGAGAGTGGAGTTCCTATTCGCGAGTTGCAGAGATAGTTATCCAAGGGCCTGAACCATGGCCCCCACAATGCCTTTCCATAACTTATAACAAATAGAGGTTTGAGTTACTACTTCATAATTTAAGAGAGAGGACATAGTCTCATAATCCAATTCCATACATATTAGCAAGCTATAGGAGAAGGCCCTATAGGAAATATAACTTTGTTGACACTTTGTAGGTTGATGTACAAGTTTGGAGACATTCAACTGTCCAATTAACCAGTCATAAAAGACACAAGACTACATGTTTTCTCAAGGAGGATTATGGTCTAGTCATTAAACAATATATTATCTCTAAACATTCAACACTAAATTTTACCACATTATTTATGGTCTAGACAATTATTAGAACAAGTCCGGTGTTCAGTCAGTTTAAAACATGAAAGTTATATGCAATTCATGAATATGACAACAAACTCCATAATGAAAGTATTCTAGGTTGATAACATTGTGTGAGGAATTATAGATCCTTTATTAAAACAACATAAGTCTGATGAGTGCACATCCTATTCCATCCCTTAGACATACCATCCAAGTGAAAGGAAACATTATACACTATTAACATATCGACCATAAACACAATATTGGAAAACATAGTGCAAACATTTATGTATCAGTCAATGTTGAAAATGCATCAAGAAATTCCTAATTTAAATTTGCCTTGATTAAATTAGGAGAAATTTGAAATTCCACATCAACAAACAACCTGAGTGAGTTAAATGAGGTGGTATAGTTGCTATCACTCAGTTAGCTTAGTTAATTCGAGTTGGGGGCATGAACTTGAGTTGTGTATAGTGATTCCTAAATTTTAGGAGCCTTCAATTGTAACAATTTAATTCAGTTAAATTGAGTTATGATTAGTTAAACTAGTTCTAACTGTTGGAGGAACTAGTGGAAGATCTAGCAGTGGGGTTTAACTTCAATGTTTAACTAGTTAAGTGATAAATAAACCTAAATTAACTCATTCATGCATAGAATTTTAGTTGCCCAGTTGAGGTTGGAGTTCAAGGGTAGTGTACTATCAATTGTAAATTATTCCAAGTTGTACAGGTGGTGCATGCAATCAGAGATTAGCCTAAAGGAATTGTGAAATCTAGATTGAGGAATTTCCTATATAATAGGGGCTAATTACTTGAGGAACAACACATTGAAATATTATCTTGGAGGCTTGAAATTTGGCTAAGTATTGGCCAGAGTGATTTATTCATGAAGAAGATAGAAGATACAGGTGCGGGTTATGCTCAAGCTTGAGCAAGCATGTTGTATTAATCTAGATTCTTTCATTAATGAAATACATATAGAAAGGGGTTTTGAGCAATTTCTTTCTCCTATATAAATCTCTATGTATGTTTGTTGAATCATGATGCATGTGTTGAGCCCTAAAATTGTCTTCTCTGTTGCAAACCTTCACTTCATTTCATCATTTCTTTATCACTTCATAAGCCTAAAAATCAATGAAGAATGATTAAGATTGCTTAAAGGTTACATAAAAATGATTAACATATTGTATTTTCATGGTTTTTATTGTTTTAATAATTTTGTGCAATATAGCTACAAAATACAAATGTTCTATAGCCGATCAAGCGTTTCACAGCTATTTTTGTGGTTGAATATGTTCCAGGTGTCAGTTGGAGGATTGGGCCACATGGGTGTTTCTAGAATGATGCCTACATGGATTCTATCCTACTCACTTAGTCCAGATCAACAGAAAAGCGTGCCTAAACTCATGGTCAAAGGTGGAGTCGAACTTTGTTATCCAAATGCAGTAGGACTCTTGATTCGAGTCCGGCAGTCCTATTACAAGTCTAAATTTGAATTAGCAATAGTCCAACAGTCCTATTGCAAGAATAATTCTAATTATCCACCTATAGCAAGTATATCTCATAATCAGTTATGTAATTTCCCTTTAAATATTGGTTGTACAAGACCAAAAAGACAGTTCAGAAAAAGTGCAGTACAGTTCAGATTTGCAGTGAATACTCTGTTGTCTAAAACTCTATTTCAATAAAGAATATCATTTCCCAGATGTTGTTTTGATTACATTTTTAAGGATTTAAGGAGTTGACCAACTTGGTAGCAGAGGGCCCCTGCTGCTAAAGGAGGTTTTTAATGTTTTCTAGTTAGATTTGCTTCAATTCTGTTTAGCATTTTTCTGTTCATGTTTAATTTCTAGTTTTCAATAGTTTAGATGCAACTGTGTAGATTGGCCTTCCAAAACGTTTTCAAGGAGATTGGTAACTCTGTCTTCAGTATTGGAATAAAAGTTGAAGTGATGAAAAGCATGGTTGCCTATTTTATTGCTTTCATCTTTCAAAATAGTTGTCAATTACTGTGTTTAACTAAGCATTTGTGAAATCCATTTTTCCTATTTACCAAATCTTGTATTGAATGGCTAAATGCTTTATGAGTGCAGTGGTTGAATAGATTTCATTTCTAGTTATTTGCTTCCTAAGAATTAAGGGTGTAATTGGTTTATCTGAAAGCCATACCAAGGGGTCACAAGCTTCGGAATTGGACGAGTCTTGATAAGTCAATTATTCACTTAATTAGTTATAGATAGAATATCCTCACTTCATTGCAACAAAACAATCTTTCAAAGGTCATCCTTACAGAGACTATTTTGAATATACTTTGCAAGGATGATTACATGATTAGATTCCATGTAGTGTTTGAGTTATTGTAATTCTTTAGTTTAGACAAATGCAATGATTGCTTAGATACATTACCTCAAGGGGGCCACTCTCCACATATTGGGTAGATGGAGTAATTAAAGCATCTTAGATAAATTTCAATTGCATTTTTCTATTTTGAATTTTAGCAGCTAAAGTACAAATAGTTGATTTCATCTCATAGGGCTTTGACCCAATCATAGAATGTTGAAACAATCTGAAGTACAATAGTTGCCATATTTCCCTGCTTTCATTTTCCAAATCTCAATTGAGTCATAGATCCATGGATTAGGTTTACTCACTAATTGAAAGTACTTGCTTTATCTTTTGTCAAGAACTAGGTCTTAGAACTTGTTTATAAAACTTTGGCTTCTTTTATAGAAAATTAACTTAGTTCCATAACACTTCCTTTTCTTCCTTTTTAATTAGATTCATTCTCACTTTTCTAAAGTAGCCTAGAATAGCATACTAAGTACTAAAAAGACAAAACACCCAAAAACAATAAGAAAAACACATACAACGAAGTAAGGAAAAGGTCACTTAGGCACATATAGTGCACCACACTTCATCAAAGTTACAAGCCCTGGTTGATAATTAATGGAATCAATTTAGAAACACTAAATTGACTAAATATTTTGGCGCCATTGTCAGGGAAGTGTAACTAGGTAACCTTAATTCTTACATCCAAAAAAAAACTTCAATCACCTACCACACCCACTATATCATGTGGTGCAATAAGAGTCACACATCCACATCATGAATTCATATTTTTGTAGGTAGAATAAGAGGTGACAAAGGAGGTTGAAGAAATGGATGGAGATGATGAAAATGAGGAAGATCCTTTTGGATTTCCCATTCAAGAAACTGATATCAATGTTCAAATGAATAACATCCATCCATCTGTACTTCCTAACTTCAAAGGTATGAGATCAGAAGACCCGGAAACCTTTCTTTTGAATTTGAAATAATTTGTAGATCTTATGGCTACTCATTGCACATTCAAAAATTGAATTTGTTTCCAGCAACATTGAAGGATAGAGCTCTTAGATGGTTCATGACTTTAGGAACAAATTATATAAGGACATGGGATGATATGAAAAGATTATTTTTGGAAAAATATAAAGATTATTTCATGCACCATGACCTTATAAATGAAGTCTTTAAGATGAACCAAAAAGATAATGAAAGCCTAGAAGATTTAGTGGAGAGATTTACCTATAATATTAAAAGATCTAAATTGCATAATTTAGGATCAGATGCATTAAAAACTCCCCTACTAAATGCTATAAAGGATGAATGGATTGATCTTCTTAATCTGGTGGGAAAAGGAGATGTCTATCAATTGCCATTTCAAGAAATTTGTGAACTATGCAAGAACATATCAAGAGGAAAAGAAAAGTGTGTAAGATCCCCTCAAGATCCATTAATGGCAAGAGTAAGTAAGTCAACATCAAGATTGGTAAGTCAAACTGAACCTAACAATTTTCTAAACATTCTTGGTAATTTAAATGAACAAACTGACTTGCTAAGAATGCGAAACAAGAAAAAAGTTGCTTCATTTATTTTTTTCCCTAAATGTATAAAGAAACATGCTTTGCATGAATGTCCACTTGATAACATTAAAATTTGTAAAATTTGTTCAGGAGCACATACTACTGAAGATTGCCCATCATTACTAGGGTTGAAGGTAGTTTACCAGAATGATAATGGAGCAAATCAAGCACAAGAGCAACTTTTTTATGTAGCTCCAAGAGGACTATGGCAGCCTCATCAACCTAATATGATGCAATATCCTTATGCACATTTTCAAGGTTATGCACAACAATCTCAAGATAATTGGAAAACACCCTTGCCTTGGAAACCTTGGGCATCTCAATCCCAACCTCAAAACCAACCTTGGAAACCTTGGCCATCTCAATCCCAACCTCAAAACCAACCTTGGAAACCTTGGCCATCTCAATCCCAACCTCAAAACCAACCTTGGAAACCTTGGCCATCTCAATTCCAACCTAAAAACCAATCTTGGCAACAAAGTTGGCAAGGGCCCTACAAAGGAAATCCACCATCTCCTCAATCTTTCCCTCTCTATCCTCAATACCATCATCAATGTTATTCATACCATTCACCTCCACCACAACATCAATATCACCCTCATTTGACCTCAATTCAACCTTTACCATTATCATCCACACAAGCACCCCAAAGATCCATTCCCACTCCACTACATGCACAACCATTTCATATCCCCAACAATAAAACACCTTAATCAACTTACAATTTTGAGGTATTTCAAAATGATTCACCAGCTATCATTGAAGAACAATGACCAGAAGAAGAAGATTCAGATAAGGTCCAAGAATCATGGATGTCTATTGATAAAGAGAAGTTTTTGGAACCAAAGATTGAAAAGTCTCATGCATGCTTATCACCAGATTCTATGAGTGAAGATCACATCTCTGAAGACTTGCATTTCATGATAGAGGAAAGACAAGGAAGACAAGATTACATTGAATCTTGGTTCAAGTCAATCATAGGATCCCAATGCTCAATTCTTCAATATCTTCTGACATGATCTAAATCAAGACAGTTGGTATCTCATTTACGGGTACATATCAAAGAGTATCTTTCAAACCTGCATATGATTTTATCTATCATCCTATTACATACATGGTTCCATTGGAAGTATTCATATACTTGAATAAGATTTCTTTGTCAAGTAGAGTAGGACATTTTTTTTTTTTTAAAGTAAAGAGAAAAATAAGTCCTATTGTGAAAACTAGCTTGCTGGCACAATTGGACATGAGATTTTCTTGAAAACCAGGCAATTGGAAAGAAAATTTCACAATAAGTTTTGCAATTTAAAGATGGTTTCAATCTTTTATGCTTCTTCAAATCATTTTTGGTTCTATGCTCGAGTTGGATGATGTGGAATTCCTTGAGGTCCACCTTCCAACAGATCTTGTCCCATCGACCTCAACACTTTATCTAGGATCAAGATTAGAGATTATTTGGAGTGCCTTGGAGCTTGCATACATCAATGGAAAGCCTCCTCGTTGATAACAATGGTAATACAACAATGTCTCTTGATTATCAAACCTTGCAGGCAACTCGACTTCGACACATTCATTCGTCCCTGTCAAGATGCACTCAAGTACCTTGACACTCATTTACATTATCAGTGAGTTGTCTCACATTGGTTAATGATTTTCATCATTGATTGGTAATCCAATGATTTCTTCCCATGCTCGACTTCGACACATTCATTCGCACGGTAAGAATTGTACCATGGATTTTGGCTTCGATGAAGACTAATGGTTTTATGGAATCAACAACAACTTGCAGCAGTACATTTTAATTAGTTTCTTGTAGCAGCATGTTCATATTTTTGTCAATTCAACAGCAGCTATGGAAAGTAGCAGTTTCTGCAACTATTACTGTAGCAACCTGTTTTTGTTTTTACAACTTTTTCTAGAGGTAGTTTTGGTGCAAATATTACAAGAGATTGGAGCAAAAATAAAAAATTCCGAGCTTTTGGGTTTTCTTAGAATATGATCAATTGAGTAAGACGTGGACAGAATTAAAAAATAAACAATTTTGAAGGACATTTCAGATGGGTTTCTAAGGCAGATTTTCATTTTTCAGCATTATGGACAGATTAGGACAGATTTTGGTATTTTTGCACAACATCACCTTTTCTTCATCAAAGTGAAATTCTGAAAGCATGTGGTAGTAGAAAGGTAAAAATACACAGTTTCCCTTTTGAATCACTCAATTCATCCTTAAAATGAGTTCGTGGCGTATTTTTGTTGTTGCAACATTGAGCAGCATGAAGGGTGAAACAGGGCAGAAATTAATTTGATCATAACTTTCAAACCGTGCATCCGTTGGTCCTGAAATTTTTATGGTAACTGCATTGAGGTAGGGTACATAAACATGGAAAATTTCAGAAAATTTAGTATGTATTCTTCAAGAAATTGGCCACTTTCACCTACAGCCATTTCTCATTTTTCAGGAGATCTGTTCAACCAATGGCTAAGATTTTTTGTCGGAAGATGCATAATATTAATGGTAACAACCTCCAAAAATTTCAGGGAAGTCTGATGTAGCATTTGAGAGAAATTGAAAAATTCATTTCATTTTACAATTTCTCTCCATCTCACTCCACTTTCACTCCATCTCACACCACTTTTATTCCATTTCACAAGTCATATTCCACTTTCATTCCATTTCATTTCACATCCATATTCCACAGCCATACTTCATTTCTTTTACAGATTGCATGCTACAGCCACATCTTATTCCACAGTTCTGATACAATTGAACAGCCTACAAAGAGATGATGATTACAAGAAATTGAAGTATTATGTTTTGAAGAACAACATGTTAAAAGAGGACCAAAGGAACAACATCAAGCACAACAATTAACAAGGTCAAAATTCTGAGGTAAATTTTGAAAATTATTTTAATAGCAAAAAGTTAAAACATGACATAGATACAATGTTTATAATCATATGTTTCCTAAACAACATATCATTCGAATTGATTAACATATCTTGGCCATATCCCTTATCCAACATTCCATAATGGTCCTCATTAAAACCTTGATTAATGAATAACGGTCATAATCACAAACGTAACCTACTAGTCCACGTCTTCTTAAGATTGTATCATTCACTTATTTCACCACAAGTTCATCATAAATTCTCCATCAGATCCGTAGCCACTTCATTTTCCATCATAGCCTAATTACCTCCATCCATTCACCTCCATTACACTTTGTAGCCAATTTATCTTTAAGCATAGGAAAGTAAATATGAAAGGGAATATACTCTGCATAGATGAAGAATGGGTCTAACTATTAGAACAGAGCCAGTAGGAGTCAAGTATCTAGAGGGATATCCACAAGCCATGGAGCTACTACAACAAGCAGTATGGTTGAATTTTATAGAAAAATTTGAAGGCTTCCATAAGGAGATTACAAAATCATTTTCTAGATATTTTGATGGAGCAGAAGTAGAGATTGGAGACATAAAATTCACAATAACATAATCATTTTTTGGCTGAGGCAACAGGACTCCCAAGGCAAGGAGAATGGTGGTTCAAGAACAAGGAATTTCATAATGAGTCTTGGAAGGAGATACTCAAAAATCTAGTTGGGAAGGTTTGTTTTTAAAATCATTTTCAAGAACTAGAAGAAACATCATCTAAAGAAGAAACTGTTAGAAGAAGCAAGAGAAGAAAAGTTGATAAGGCTGTTGAAAATAAACATGATACATTATCACAAGAAGAGAGTGAAGAATTGATTTATGAAAAGTTGGAAAAAATTAGGAAACAGGTTAAGGTCAAGAGAAAAGAGAAGATAACTAAATATACTGATGAAGAAAATGAAATCCACCAAAGTTAAGGAGAAGTTCTAGACTCAAAGGAATAATGAAAAAGACATTGGTTAAAAACATAGGAATTATAAATATTGAAGATGAAGAAACTCCGGTTCAAACACCAGTTGATAGATCTCCTTTACATCAGTTTGAAGAAGACACTCATAGAAGAACTCATGTTATAGACCCAGCTCAACAGCAAATCTATGATTATGTGGAATCTCTGGAAAGAAAAGCCTCATAACAGCAAGGAAGATCCCTCAGTCCACAAGAACCTCCAATAGAAACCTTAAGAAAATATAACTATGAATTGGAGATACTGAACGGACATATCAAAAACGAGAATGAAATCTTGAGAGAACATATTAAATTGAAGAATGCTATGAATGATACTCTCACTCTACAATTGGGTACACTGCATAAAGAAAACAGGAAGCTAAAGAAGAGAAATAAGAAACTGAATAGGGCCCTCATAAATCTTAAGTTCAAATTATTCCTGAGAAAACCCAGAGTGACACTGACCACCAAAAGAAGCAGAAAGATAAGGCCGGATGTTCTAGCAGAGGTTTCAGAGCACGTAGAATAAAGTTTTGATGGAATTGCATGAGGACATGCAAGAGTTTTGCAGTGGGGGTATGTTGAGCCCTAAAATTGTCTTCTATGTTGCAAACCTTCACTTCATTTCATCATTTCTTTATCACCTCATAAGCCTAAAAATCAATGAAGAATGATTAATATTGCTTAAAGGTTACATACAAATGATTAACATATTGTATTTTCATGGTTTTTGTTGTTTTAATAATTGTGTGCAATATAGCTACGAAATACAGACATTCCGTAGCCGATCAGGCATTCCACAGTTATTTTTGTGGTTGAATATGTTCCAAGTGTTAGCTGGAGGATTGGGCCACATGGGTGTTTCTAGAATGATGCCTACATGGATCTATCCTACTCACTCAGTCCAGATCAACAGAAAAGCGTGCCTAAACTCATGGTCAAAGGTGGAGTCAAATTATGTTATCCAAATGCAGTAGGACTCTTGATTTGAGTCCAGCAGTCCTATTACAAGTCTAAATTCGAATTAGCAACTGTCCAACAGTCCTATTGCAAGACTAATTCTAATTAGCCACCTGTAGCAAGTATATCTCATAATCAGTTATGTAATTTCCCTTTAAATGTTGGTTGTACAAGACCAAAAAGACAGTTCAGAAAAAGTGCAGTATAGTTCAGATTTGCAGTGAATACTCTGTTTTCTAAAACTCTGTTTCAATAAAGAAGATCATTTCCCAGATGTTGTTTTGATTACATTTTTAAGGAGCTAAGGAGTTGACCAACTTGGTAGCAGAGGGCCCCTGCTGCTAAAGGAGGGTTTTAATGTTTTCTAGTTAGATTTTCTTCAATTTTGTTTAGCATTTTTCTGTTCATGTTTAATTTCCAGTTTTCAATAGTTTAAATGGAACTGTGTAGATTGGCCTTCCAAAACATTTTTAAGGAGATTGGTAACTCTGTCTTCAATATTGGAATAAAATTTGAAGTGTTGAAAAGCATGGTTGCCTAGTTTATTGCTTTCATCTTTCAAAATAGTTGTCAATTACTGTGTTTAAATAAGAATTTGTGAAATCCATTTTTCCTATTTACCAAATCTTGTATTGAATGGCTAAATGCTTTATGAGTGCAATGGTTGAATAGATTTCATTTCTAGTTATTTTCTTGCTAAAAATTAAGGGTGTAATTGGTTTATCCGAAAGCCATACCAAGGGGTCACAAGCTTCAGAATTGGATGAGTCTTAATAAGTCAATTATTCACTTAATTAGTTGTAGATAGAAGATCCTCACTTCATTGCAAAAAAACAATCTTTCAAAGGTCATCCTGACAGAGACTAATTTGAATATACTTTGCAAGGATGATTACATGATTAGACTCCATGCAGTGTTTGAGTTATTGTAATTCTTTAGTTTAGATAGATGCAATGATTGCTTAGATACATTACCTCAAGGGGGCCACTCTCCACATATTGGGTAGATGGAGTAATTAAAGCATCTTAGATAAATTTCAATTGCATTTTTATGTTTTGGATTTTAGCAGCTAAAGTACAAATAGTTGATTTCATCTCATAGGGATTTGACCCAATCATTGAATGTTGAAACAATCTGAAGTACAATATTTGCCATATTTCCCTGCTTTCATTTTCCAAATCTCAATTGAGTCATAGATCCATGGCTTAGGTTTACTCACTAATTGAAAGTACTTGCTTTATCTTTTGTCAAGAACTAGGTCTTAGAACTTGTTTATAAAACTTTGGCTTCTTTCATAGAAAATTAACTTAGTTCCATAACACTTCCTTTTCTTCCTTTTTAATTAGATTCATTCTCACTTTTCGAAAGTATCCTAGAATAGCATACTAAGTACTAAAAAGACAAAACCCCCAAAAACAATAAGAAAAATAGATACAACGAAGTAAGGAAAAGGTCACTTAGGCACATATAGTGCACCACACTTCATCAAAGTTACAAGCCCTGGTTGATAATTAATGGAAGCAATTTAGGAACACTAAATTGACTAAACAATATGTTTTTGATATGTGTTCTCAATCGTGAATTTTCTTCCGTGGATAAGTAGAGTAGATTTGAGTATTATGTTTTAGTAAATTACATAACAATTTTTTAATCTACATTAAAATTATACATGGTATCGGATCTAGATTCAAAATAGATAAGAGATTTCGAAGTTGTCTTTGAAGGAATTTGAATTTGAAGATCAGTGTTACAGGTTTTCTCCAAGACTGAGAAGATGAATTTCAATGGACTCGGGCTCGAGCATGCTTTGGAAGGAATCAAAAAATTTGTGGCATGGAAGATCCACTTAGAGGCAGTATTGGATAACAATGGGGTTCTAGAATACATCAAGACATATGTAGCAAAACCTCAAGCATCTAATGCCAAAAATATTTCTCTATGGAACAAATATGTGGCCAAAGCGACGAGAATCATATTGGAGGGAGTATGAGATAATATTTTCTCGAATCTCCATGGGAAAGAGACTATGTTCGTGATGTGGAAAACATTGACATAGTTTTTCGAGAACAATAGTGACCATGGGAATATGACACTCAAGGACAAGCTTCAAAGTATCAAGATGCAAAAGTATGACACAATTTTGCAATACTTGAGAAGGTTTACACAATTTCATGATGAACTTGGCGAGGTCATTGTTAATTTCCTTGAAGAAGATTTGGTAGCGCTAGCCCTCTTGGGCCTTTCCAAGATTTTGCATAGTTATCAAGACTCAGTAAATCATAGAGGGAAACTATGAAGTTGGGAGTGATTATGGTTTGATCTTCTACAGGAAAAAATAAGGCATAGTAACAGAGACGGGTCTTAATCCAAGGGTGAGGATGAGGAGAATTATGCCTTGGCTCAAAAGGAAAAGAAATGGAAAAGGAATAAATCCAAATCCAAAGCAGAATTTGGTCAAGGGGGCAAGAAGAAAGAATTTTCCAAAATCAAGTGCTTTCACTGTCATGAACTGGGACACTATGCCACGAAGTGTCCACACAAGAAGGCGGAAAAGAAGCCCTCAAGAGGAGTGGAAAGTGAAGATCTGGCTTCACAATTCGAGTTGGACTTCACCCTCATTGCATGCATGTAAAACATAGTGATAGGTAGTGTGTGGTACCTAGATAGTGGTGCCTCATTCAATATTACGAGAAACCTAGAATGTTTTTAGTGACTTAGAGGAGAAAGACCTCTAGATGCACATAAAGATGGGAGATGATGGGAGGTATAGTGTGACCAGTATTGGTACAGTTACTTTTCAGAGGGATTATAGCTTCCCTTTGAGGCTCGAGGTTGTGATATTTGTTTTGGGTCTAAAGAAGAATTTGGTTTATGTCGTGGTGTTGGAAGACCGTGGCTATGATGTGATTTTCAAGAAAGGAAATACATTCATGAGACACTTATCCACTGGACAATCGAAGCATATTGGGGTACAGGTGAAGAACCTCTACAAGTTGAATGTGGAAGATTGTGTTGATTTGAGCACAAAGGCAGCGAAGGTGTGGACTCAAGATGTTGGTGCATTATGGCATAGAAGAATTGACCATTTTCACCATGGAGGCTTGATCATAATGCAACATATCGCCACAGGCCTCCCCAAAGGATCACTAGAGTAGCATAATGCATGCAAAGGGTGTACCTTGATGAAGTACACAAAATACACCTTCAATGATCAAGACAATAGGGTGCATGCAATCATTGAAAGGATCTGCTCTGATGTTTGTGGACCTTTCTCGATAGCCTCCACTGCCAAGCACATGTATTATGTTATATTTTTAGATGATTTCTCACGAAAATGTTGGATTTTCTTCATGCAGAAGAAATACCAAACATTCTCCAAGTTTTTTGAATTTAAAGAACTTGCTGAGAAAGAAACTAGCAGGAAAGTGAAGGCTCCCAAGAGTGATAACCATGGGGAATATGTGTCGAATGAGTTTACAAATTTCTTTGCAAAGGAAGGCCTTTTACGGGAGTTGAAAAAACCCCACAACGCACAAAAAAATGGGGTGGATGAGTGGAAAAAAATAAGTATTTTCAGAGCAACAAGGGCGATGTTACATGACCAAGCCCTACCACTGCATAACAACATAGAAAGAGGAGTTCACCAGAATGGTACATTGGCTACATAGCTTTGATGAGTGAGCTAGTAGAGATAGAACCATCCTCATTCGAGGAAGAAATGAAGCAACTAGTATAGGTTAATTCCATGGTAGAGGAATATGATTTCATTTGCAGAAACATTGTTTGGTAAGTGGTCCACATACCAGAGGACAAATTGGTGGTGGGTTTGAGATGGATCTATAAGGTGAAGCATGCATCAAGAAGAAGCATAGAGAAAGACAAGGCAAGATTTTTGGACAAGGGGTTCTCTTAGGTGGATGGAATTGACTATGAGGAGACCTTTGCTTCAGTAGAAAAGTACTCTTCTATCAAATCAATTCTAGAAATTGTAGAGCATATGGGATGGAATATCCATCAGATGGATGTGAAGACAACATTCCTTGACAATGGAGTGATTGAGGAAGATGTGTACATTGAACAACCAGAAGGATTTGAGATATTCAATAAAGAGTCACATGTGTCCAGACTCAAGTGAGCATTGTATGGATTCAAGAAAGCACCACATGCTTAGTACACTAGGATCAACAACTATCTCACTAGGTTGGGCTTCACCAAAAGTGAACCAGATGAAAACCTTTACCTTATTATTGTTGAAGGTAAATTTCTGATTATAGTATTATATGTCGATGATTTGATTTTAATGTAGGTTTTAACAATGTACAAAAATTATCTACAAATGAAATATTTAAAACATAAAACAAGCAATAACGAGAGCATAAAACATAAAACATATATACACAGAGATTTTCCCCTAGATCCCAAAACCAAGACTACCAGCTTGATTTTTCATTATATTCCTTTCAATGTTACAACACACACACACATATATATATATACACATGCCGAAGAATTCCTAAAACCTAATCCATTAAACATGGATTAGAACATAACCGTACTTCCCTTGACCGGATCTAAAAAATACCATGGGCAGAAAATTATCATGCCCAAAACCATTTGCAAACCCATGCACAAAACTATAGGCCCCCCTCTTACCCCCTGCTTCTCCCTTGGGGATAGTCGTGGAAATAATATAGCACACACCCAACGTTATCCCACTTGTTGTTTTCTTTCCATAGGGGGCCATTGGAGAGCTTAGTCATTGGTCCAACCCTACAATGCCCATTTTTTCTCTACACCAAGATAACTTCTCAGTGCTCACAAACTTCATCAATGCATCTGAAACATTCTCCAAAGTGTTGATCTTTACCAACAACACATTTTTGTCCTCAACCATATCTCTCACAAAGTGATACTGAACATCAATGTGCTTTGTCTTTGAATGATAAGAAGGGTTCTTAGCCAAGAAAATTTCACTTTGGTTATCATAGTCTATTCTTATAGCTCACTGCACCAACCCCATACTTGAACACAATTTCTGCAACCAAACTGCTTACTTGCTTGCATGAGTGGTTGCCATGTGTTTTTCCTCTGTAGTTGAAAGAGCCACTATAGACTGTCTTTTACTCATCCAAATGACTGCACCTCCAAATAGGCTAAACACATACCCAATTGTAGGCCTTCTTTGATTAAGATCTCCATCCCAGTTTGCATTAACAAAGACATGAATAACTAAAATTCTATATAATCATGGTCTTCCTTGGTAGAACAAACCATAATCACTAGTGCCACATAAATATCTGAAAACCCACTTCACTGATGTCCAATGTTTCTTCCCTGGTTTTGACATAAACCTGCTCAATACTCCCACTACATGTGCAATGTCTAGTCTAGTACAGACCATTGCATATATCAGGCTACCCAAAGCACTTGCATATTCATGTTTAACAATTTAAACCTGCTTACAAGTTTCAAAGTTTTTTAATTTGTTGTTTAAAGTTTAGTTCGTTTTATATCGGATATTAATAGGCTTCAATGCCTACTTTTTGCTTTTAGTTTGAATTTGACATACCATATTTAGTTGCATTGTTTAGATCTAATCACAATCGTGGTGTGAAAGCCCAATTTTTGTAAGAGCTAACGAGTGCAAACTGCAAAGTTTATGTTAAATAATTTATGTATTAAATCCTATTGTGAGGCCACTGTTTTAAGGCTTGCTTCTTAAAGCACTTGCATGATCCTTATTTCATATTTTATTTTATTAGGACAATTTTAGTTTTTTTTTATGATAGTGTATGTCGATACTGGAAAAAGTGTGACAAGGGCATCCTCATAACTAACTGCGGCTAATCTTTGGTCACTGTATATTTGAATATCTGAGCCTAGATGAACTTGTGGAAGGATTAACAAATGTGTGGCTGACTTAGTTAAACAATAATTGTGACACTATGCACAAAATTTTGGCAATTCAACCATTGATATATTTGGTGAGGGTTGAATTGTGAAATATCTTAATGTCTCTATATAATTTACTATTATGGTTTTGTATTCTTTATGGTTTACCTCTCAATTAAGAGTGAATGAGTTGTTGTGATAAAGTTGAACTAATAATTACCTTCGTTAAATTTTTAAATATGTAATACCACAGAAAATTGTCCTACCTACCTCACACTTGAATGAAACAATGTTTTTTTTTTCTAAATTAGGATACTTCTATTATATCATACAAGTCAAAAAATTATAATTCTCATCCTCGAGAGTTCGCAGGCCAATTTCGGAGGGAAGTATCAGAAGAAAAAGAGCAAAATAGGGGTTGCGCCAGACGGGGAAACCAACCCAAGAGCAGAGATGATAATGAGCTGCCCATAGCGGGAAACGAGCTTGACAAGTTATAAGTCTGATACCAAACCATAATAGAAAATAGTACCAAAACACCGGAAATCTAGAAAAAATCAGAAGATAACTGGAAAAAGAGATGAGCACCCAACAATTAGGCCGATGGTGAGCTATCATTCTTTTCTGGAGGGATGGGTGGCTCCTCCACAATCTTGCAAACATAGTTTGACTCATTCTCCTCCTTCTTGGACTCGAGGGTCGTTGAGGGAGGGATAAATAGTACTTGGGCATCTGGAAAAATGGAGGAAGCTGCATGAGTGTTGGCCATCGCGTCCCTTCCGTCCTCATCTAAGCTTGAACCTGCACTGCTACTTGAACCATGACCGCTATTGGAAGCGCTCTGCACATGCATGGCTTTCATCTTATGTGGAGAGAAGGCTAGAGTAGATTGAATGGTGGATTTATGGGGTTGCTTTTTGGGCCGGAGGCCGGAGCCAGAGGATTAAGGCGGAGAGCTAGGGAGATGGAGGGACAAATGGGCGGTGAGATTGACAGGGTCGAACAGGTCTGGCTCCTCCCAGTCCACAGAGAGATTCACCTCCTTGCCTGCGGAGGTTGAGGTAGGAGGCCTGGAGGGGAGGCCCCGCCCTTCAGCTTTGTGGCATTGCATCTCGTGTCGTTTTGGCATGGTAAGGGAAAGGGAATGAGAGGAGCACAGAGGAGAGGGGGAAACCTCTAGAACATCCGAGGTGCCAGACTTCACGGAGAAACAACCACAGGGAAGCGGAACAGGGCAGAGGGGCTGAGGTGTGACAAAGACGTCGGAGGCAATTGCATAGAGCCGAAGGGAAAGATGAATGGAGGAGGGAGGAGCAGGGGTGGCGGATTTAAGGGCCATGGGAGTCGGCCAAGGTGGGATGAGCAGAGTTAATGAACATCAGATGAATGACGTCAAAGGGAGGCTGGCGGGGGTGGCGAATAAATGAGTCATGCTCTAGCATTTATCATGCGTTGGGCGGCCATGTGTAGACGCATGGGGAGGATAGGTGCCCTGCCACAAAGTGCCCAAGTGGCTCTTCGTCTTGTCATCTAGCACCCGCATCCGGGATGAATGAAATAATGTTAAACTGCTAGTTTTATCACTTTTATTTTTTCACTTGGTGGGTCCACAATGCAAATAATTACAAACAAAAAAACCACTAAATTACTAAATTACAAAAAAAAAAATACTAAATTTAATATGATGATTATTATTTGAAACCAAAGTAAAAAAATTTAATTAACCTTATTGGCCTGTAGTTGCACCTTTTGGGGCAATTGCTAGTTTATTTATTTGATCAAGAAGAAGAAGGGAAATAAGCTCTCCTAGATCACATAGTTTCACTCACTTAACAAGTCATGAAAGTTGGTAATATGGAAAATGTTTGGCAATTGATAATGGATGTGATATATATATATATATATATATATATATAAACATAAAACTAGCCCAGATCAATTTTAATTCCAGATTTACTAAATGTTGAGAAAGATCACATTTTTATAAAAAAAATAAAAAATAAGAATGAAAAAATTTAATCCCATTTTCATAAATAAAAAATAAAATAAAATAAGAATAATTAAAATAATTAAAATTTTAAAATATTTAAAATTTAACTATAATATTTAGAATTATAAAATATTAAAAATAATATTTAATGAAACAAGATATTTTTTAAGTGTGTGTTCAAAATCAGAGTGATGTTAAGATTAAAGAAAGAGATGTTATTAGATTATGTATCTGAGAAAGGAGTAAAGTGACTTTGACATTAAACAAGTACAACTGCGCACGGATGCATTGACGTTTAGCAGTAGATTAAAAAGTTGCGGAAGGGCCCCATAAGAACCCTATTCTTGTTGATGCTTATGAGTTAAGGCATTCAATGTATTTTGTGACTCCAAGCATGTTAACGTTTCTGTGTATAATAGAGTTCAACTTTTAAGTTTGAAATAATGACCCATGAAGATATATATATATATATATATATATATATAAACGAAAAAATTATTGTCAAAATAGAAATTAATAGCGAGTGAAGAAGGAATCGACCGCAACGAATTTTCCTGTTTTGCGTTTACTTTCGGCAGTGGCTCAGAAAATTATGTTATTATGAAAAATAAAAATAATAATTATATCAAAATCCTATATTGCGAGTATATATATATATAGAAATATATTTTGAAACATTTAAATTGAAGTATTGTATTCCCCAAAAAGGGGATTATGAATTTCCAAGAAAGTAGAAGGATATCTTAACAAAAAATTATCGCTCAATCCATCAACAGATAAAGTAGTCACTAAGTGAAACATTCAAGTTCATATAAATTGAAAACATATCCTGCTTATCATAATTAACTATTAACAATAATGAAAGATGATTGATTTACTTAATAAAAATATATCAAAATATATTTTAATAAAGATATATTTATAATTTTTTTTCAATATTAAAATCAATAAAACATTTATAAAAAAAGTTTCAGTATTTTGGATAGATCATTTATTATTTCAAGAAAATGTAACCAAAGGGTGGAAGGAAGCTTTAGTAGACTCTTGATGTACTGTTTTCGCGAGCATCTCAAATATCTTAAGTCTTGTCTCCGACAATGGAATAAGGAGGAGTTTGAGGACATCTTTATAACGCATAAAGAATTGATGGAGCCAATGGAGTAGGTTGAACAACAAAAATTTCTTCAAAGAAGAACACAAGCTCATAATAGAGGAATCTCATCTTCAAACCTAAGTAGGTTCAACAACAAAATATCCTTGAAGGAAGAACAACAACTCATAATAGAGGTATCTCATTTTCAAACCTAAATGTAGGGACATTGTATGAAGAGGGGGAGAAGAATACTAAATTCTTCCATCATTACTAAATTCTTCCATCATTCTACATTTCAATATTGTCACTACAACCTAATATCAACCATTAATTATAGCTAAGGTATGAAACCCACAACCCATAAAGACATTGAAAATGAGCTAATAAACTATTATCAAGCTCTTTCTTTTGGATTCTTAGAGGGACCATAAAGTGACATTGATAGAAAACATCACTCAATATATCCCTTATGTGGTTACTAAAAAACAAAACAAAAATTTTCCTTAGAGAAATCACCTATCAAGAAGTGGAACAAGTAGTCATGGACATGCCTAAAGGTAAATCTCTAGGCCCAAATCGCATTATATCTAACTATTTTCAATCTCGTTGGCCTTTAATCTCGCAAGATAGTTGTGAATTGGTTAAGAGCTCTCGCAAAACCACTTTAATCTTCCTAGACCTTAAGGCCACCTTTCTAACACTTATTTGTAACACTCTCACCCAACCCCTTGTAGTATCTCGAGTTTTGGGAGGTGTTATTTATTGAAGTGACTTGGCCTCCATGGTTTATAATGAAGGTGAGGTCACAAAATCCATCTTTTTCAAAGGTTACAGAAATAAAATATGGTATCACCATCATATCCAGCTCTTTGAGAAATTTCTGACAATATAAATTTCATCTCAATCCAACTCTTGGATTGAGAGTTATGCACAACTGAAGTTAGGCCAATCACATAGTGCCACGTGGCATCCATTTGGCTCCGCCACATCCCTGTAGGTAGACCCACATCACCCCATGTCGCCCTATGCAAGGTGCATGCACATGGAAGTTTTTCCTGCATGAGATTCCACAATGTTACCACCACACAAATCCGAGTGATTTCATTTCCAAGCAGTATTTGGTTTCGAACCACCCCCAAACCTCATTAACTCTTGGTAGACTAGTGTAGGCCCGAGGGTGAACAAGGACTGTCAATCGGTCCAATGCCTTGGTCAATCACCCAAGATTAACATACCGTTTAATGGGGGACCTTTCCCAAGAGTTTCAATACCAGACCCCCCCTCCTCCCCATTAAACCACATTGGACTAAGGGGTCCTAGAATGCATGTGGTTCATTGATATATCCACGATTACCATTGCATCGCTAAAATTAAATTGACCAATAACAAGATTGATTTGCTGGCAGTGGGGCAATCATGTTACTTAACGGCCCCAACAAAAGGGGAATTTTCCTATTGGGTGTCAATCCATCTGCCACCACTACCTCGTTATAGAATTCAACATGGTTAACTGTGCCAACAACTGATGGGTGATCCCATCAATTGATGTGCTCATTGGATGGGAATTTTTGCATCACATCGCTGGCATCGAGTGGTGTTCCATGCCACTTTTCTGGAACTTTGGTGGTTTGCAGGTTGTAAGTTCGATGGTTCCACCACCAACACATATCGACGTCAGGGTCTATCAGTCCTATTTCCATATGATTCAAGCAATTTCCCAAAGGTATAAAGGTATGAAAATTTGGTGGGACCTACCCCAATGTATGTCATGTCATATCGGGGACTATCAACCATAAATTTGCTTGATCCATTTGAGTGCCCCAAAGGCCTAAAGACTGAATTCCTAGCAGGTCCACCCTTGGAGACTTTAAGCATTGGGGTCTATTATCCCACTTCTTTGCTTGCCTTGTTCTAATGCTCTGAACACCCTAAGGTTGAGAGTCCAACTCTAGGGTGTTATGGTTTGAGGTCGTAGTCTTAGAATTCAAATATAAATAAGTGGATATGACGAGAGGGGAGTTCCTATTCGCCAGTTACAGAGATAGTTTTCCAAGGGCCTGAACCATGGCCCCCACAAAGCCTTTCCATAACTGATAAAAAATAGAGGTTCGAGTTACTACTTCTTCATAATTTAAGAGAGAGGAGATAGTCTCATAATCCAAGTCCATACATATTAGCAAGCTATAGGAGAAGGCCCTATAGGATATATAACTCTGTTGACACTTTGTAGGTTGATATACAAGTTTAGAGACATTCAATTGTCCAATTAACTAGTCATAAAAGACCATAAACACAATATTGGACAACATAGTGCAAACATTTATGTATCACTCAATATTGAAAATGCATCAAGAAATTACTAATTTAAAATTGCCTTGATTAAATTAGGAGAAATTTGAAATTCCACATCAACAAACAACTTGAATGAGTTAAATGAGGTGATATAGTTATCACTCAGTTAGCTTAGTTAATTCGAGTTGGGGGCATGAACTTGAGTTGTGTACAGTGATTCCTAAATTTTAGGAGCCTTCAATTGTAACAATTTAATTTAGTTAAATTGAGTTATGGTTAGTTAAACTAGTTCTAAATGTTGGAGGAATTAGTGGAAGATCTAACAGTGGGGTGTAACTTCAATGTTTAACTAGTTAATTGATCAATCAGCCTAAATTAACTTATGCATGCATAGAATTCGAGTTACCCAGTTGAGGTTGGAGTTCAAGGTCGGTGTACTATCAGTTGTAAATTATTCCAAGCTGTACAGGTGGTGCATGCAGTCAGATCTTAACCTAAAGGAATTGCACAGTCCAGATTGAGGAATTTCCTAAATAATAGGGGCTAATTACTTGAGGAACAACACAATGAGATATTATCTTGGAGGCTTGAAAATTTGGCTAAGTATTGGCCAGAGTCAGCCAGTCAGGAAGAAGATAGAAGATACAGGTGCAAGTTATGCTCAAGCTTAAGAAAGCATGTTCTATTAATCCATATTCTTTTATTAATGCAATACAGATAGAAAAGGGTTTTGAGTAGTTTCTTTCTCCTATATAAATCTCTATGTATGTGTGTTGAATCATGATGCATATTTTTGATATGTGTTCTCAATCGTGAATTTTCTTCCGTGGATGAGTAGAGTATATTTTAGTATTATGTTTTAGTAAATTACATACGAAGTTTTGAATCTACATTAAAATTCTACATGGTATAAGATCTAGATTCACAATAGAGAAGATATTTAAAGGTTGTATTTGAAGGAAATTTGAATTTGAAGATCATTGTTACAAGTTTTCTCGAGGACTGAGAAGATGAATTTCGATGGACTCGGGCTCGAGCATGCTTTTGAAGGAACCACAAACTTTGTGGCATGGAAGATCCACATGGAGGTAGTATTGGATGACAATGGGGTTCTAGAATACATCAAGACATATGTATCAAAACTCCAAGCATCTAATGCTAAAAATATTTCTCAGTGGAATAAATATGTGGCCAAAGTGAGGAGAACCATATTGGAGGGAGTATAAGATTATATTGTCTCGAATCTCCATGGAAAAGAGACTATGTTCGCGATGTGGAAAACATTGGCATAGTTTTTCGAGAACAATAGTGACCATGGGAAGCTGACACTCAAGGACAAGCTTTGAAGTATCAAGATGCAAACATTAGGGGAATTTTGAGGTCTAAAATGGGCCTCCTAATGAAATTATAAAATAATAATGGAAATAATAAAATAAGATTAGATTACATCATCAAATTTTAGAGGGAAAAAAGAAAAAACTAATTTTTCAACTTGTATTTTCAACTTATCTCCCTATGGGTTTATTCAAATTTCGAGCAGAAACACTCGTTGGATGCATAATTTGATTCCTCGTCCAATGAGTACCCATGTTTCATACTTTCGATGGGCCATGCTACACAAAAAAAAAGAAATACATGAAACATGTGATTGCAATCACATTATTTCATGTATTTCTCATTTTTTGTGTAGCAGGGTCCATCGA
Organism: Pinus albicaulis; assembly: GCA_034641835.2. Lineage (NCBI taxonomy): Eukaryota > Viridiplantae > Streptophyta > Pinopsida > Pinales > Pinaceae > Pinus > Pinus albicaulis. The sequence goes on along the minus strand of CM076572.1, from coordinate 692,587,547 downwards.
AAGTATGCAACATGGGTACTCCTTGGATGATAAATTAAATTTTGCATCCAACGAGTACTCTCGCTCTAAATTTGAGTAAAAACTTAGGGAGATAAGTTGAAATTACGAGTTGATAAAGTAGTTTTATTATTTTATTATTTTAAATCTTTTTACTTTTTTACTCCAAAAATGGTGAATCATCCCCCATGGTTGACATCATTATCTTGAATCCTATTGGTTCTTAAAAAGTTTATTTTGGTTGTACATTTTTTTTAGGAGGCCCATTTTATACCTCAAAATTCCCCTAATGAGTATGACACAATTCTGGAGTACTTGAGAATGTTTACACAATGTCATGATGAACTTGGTGGGGTCATTGTTAATGTCCCTGAAGAAGTTTTGGTAGCTCTAGCCCTCTTGGGCCTTGCCAATATTTGGCATAGTTATCAAGTTTCAGTAAATCATAGAGGGAAACTACCAAGCTGGGAGCGATTATGGTCTGATCTACTACGGGTCTTCATCCAAGGGAGAGGATGAGGACAATTATGCCTTGGATTGAAATGTAAAGAAAGGGAAAAAGAATAAATCCAAATCCAAAGCAGAATCTGGTCAAGGGGGAAAGAAGAAATACTTTTCCAAAATCAAGTGCTTTCACTGTCATGTACTGGGACACTATGCCATGAAGTGTCCACATAAGAAGGTAGAAAAGAAGCTCTTCGGAGGAGCGGAAAGTGAATATTTGGCTTCACAATTCGAGTTGTACTTCACCCTCATTGCATGCATGTAAAAAATAGTGATGGGTAGTGTGTGGTACCTAGACAGTGGTGCCTCATTCCATATGTCAGGAAACCGAGAATGTTTTTGGTGACTTAGAGGAGAAAGACCTCTAGATGCACATCAAGATGGAAGATGATGTGAGGTATAGTGTGACCAGTATTGGTACAGCTACTTTTCAGAGGGATTATGGCTCCCCTTTGAGGCTCAAGGATGTAATATTTGTTCTGGGTCTAAAGAATAATTTGGTTTATGTCATGGTGTTGGAAGACCATGGCTATGATGTGATATTCAGGAAAGGAAATGCATTCATGAGACACATATCCATGGGAAAAGCGAATCATATTTGGGTTTGAGTGAAGAACCTCTACAAGTTGAATGTGGAAGATTGTGTTGATTTGAGCACAAAGGCAGAGAAGGTGCAGAGTCGAGATGTCGGTGCATTAATGCATAGAAGAATTGACCATTTTCACCATGGAGGCTTGATAATAATGCAACATATATCGCCACAAGCCTCCCCAAGGGATCACTAGAGTAGCATAATACATGCAAAGGGTGTACCTTGATGAAGTACACAAAATACACCTTCAATGGTCAGGACAACATGGTGCATGCAATCATTGAAAATATCCACTATGATGTTTGTGGACCTTTCTCAATAGCCTCCATTGCCAAGCACATGTATTATGTTAAATTTGTAGATGATTTTTCACGGAAGAGTTGGATTTTCTTCATGCAGAAGAAAGACCAAACATTCTCCAAGTTTGATGAATTTAAAGAACTTGTTGAGAAAGAAACTAGCAAGAAAGTGAAGGCTTCCGGGAGTGATAATGGTGGTGAATATGTGTCGAATGAGTTTAAGAATTTATTTGCAAAAGAAGGCCTTTGACAGGATTTGAAAAAACCCCACAACCCACAACAAAATGGGGTGGTTGAGAGGAAAAAAATAAGTATTTTCAAAGCAACAAGGGTGATGTTGCATGACCAAGGCCTACCACTGTTGTTACACAGTAATTTGTCACCGTCCCTGCAATCCCCCATCCCGCACATTGGAGGGCATTTTCTGTGACCTATGAGCAGTGACATGACCTAAAACCACTTTCATGGCATCCCCCTTGACAAGGAAAATAATTCCTCTGAAGACAGTTTCCTGTAAAAAACCCTAAAAATAGAACTTTTGGCCTTGGCGCGATTAGCCAGTTCATCCCTCACGCCAATGGGGAAAATCCACCAAAGAGAGTGTGCCAACTGGTGCTCTGTCCCAGTGTATTGCCCGTACCAAGCTTAATAAAGATTGTTTTTAAAAAATAAATGGCGGAAGTTTGATTCCAACCAAATCCTGAACGAGTCTCTAAAATGAGTTGGGAGGTTTGGCTCCGGATCTCCATATAGGGGAAGTGGTTTTCCACCTATCATGAAAGCTTCCTTGAGGATAGGGCTAATCCCACAATTGTAGGGATCCCAACTCCCCTTCCACCATCTATATAAGCTTGCCATTTTCCCTTTGCAAGCTAGTCTTAGGGGTCATAGAAGCAAGAGCTGAATCTGTAGCAAGGAGACTATCGCCAGACATCCTTCGAGAGCCAAGCCTAAGAGAGAGAGATTTGTCTCGTTCCCGACAAGCTTCATTGAGACGTGCTCCGCTATCGACCTGCTGAAGGAAGATCCAGCATCAGAGCCTTGGGTTGTATCTTTCTTTGTTATTATTAATGATAAACGACTTTGATTATTGTTTCATTCATGTGTCGTTGTCTTTTATGCAATGAATTACATCCTCTCTGACTGATGTATGGTTACAAGATTTAAATTCTATGCTGTGTATCGTTGTGTTTCTTCGCATGTGTGCAGGTGTTCGGACGTGTTAAGCAGAAGGATTGTGATCTGCCAAAGCGAAGGACGGGAAGTGTCATCCTTTCTTCGACGACCATTGCATAGGACCCGAGGTAGGCAACTCATTGTGTTTTGTCATTTTTGTAATTAGAGACCTGCATCACTACGTGTCTGATTGTTGCTAGACCCAATCTGGGCTAGTAGGGATCGCCTCTGTCCGCAGAGGGGATTTACCTCTCTGACAAACTGGGGACTCTGCTGGGGAATTGATTGGAGTTTTTCTTGTCTCTTTCGATTGCGTTTGGATTTTGTTTGCTTGATTTCTCTTCTGGTTTTCCTCCTTTCAGTGTAAGACCCCTATTCATCCCCAGAGGATCAGATCTGACCTCTGCTTTTTCGAAATTTTCATCTTTTCATGGTTGGCTTGATTGGCGCAGTTTCCACCTTGATAGTCGTGCCCATTGGCGCACGTTTCCAGTTCATCACTCGCGCCATCCCCTGTCTGGCGCGGATTACAACCGGACAGTCACGCCATTTCCTGTAGGTGCTAGGGTTTTCCCTTGTTCAGTAGTTTTTATGGTCAGTATTTTTGCTTCTGGGTTATTTTTAGATTCTACTTGAAGTGGTGAGTCTAGTCTTGGTTGGGATAAATTCTTTGTTTTTTCATTTTCAGGCGTTGGCGCTTGTTTTCAGTTAGCAACCCACACCAATTGGCCATTGGCACTAGTTTTCAGTGAGCAAGTCACGCCAGTTGGCGCTAGTTTCACCCACAAAAGTCATGCCAATTTCAGGGTGTGTGAAAATTGAATTTTTTTCCCTAAATCCTTCACCAATGTGTCTTTCCCTTCCGATATTTCCTCTGTATGAGCATAGATTACATTGCTCATTGTTCAGCTGAAATGTCTTCTTGCCATGATTGCTTGATGTAAAAGGGAATGAATGCCTTGTTTTGATCTCATGCTTTGGAAGGCCTCTTTGTGTTTGACCTCATATGTCTTGTAGCCTTTTGAGGAATTTCATTACAAATTGTTCAAAACAACGATTGCATTATTAGTGTTTGTTTGCATCCCTTTTTCCTTCATCCTTCATTAAGAGGATTTGCATTCATTTAGTTTTCATCTCAAAGTTTTCTTTTCGTTAAAATGAATTAGATCACATTGCATTGAAAAGTATTTTTGAGATTTATCATTGAACTTAGATCACATTGTTTAATGATTGAAAGCTAAAAATCACATCGAGTGCATTCTCTTTCATTAAAAGCATGCATTAAGTAGATTCTCATTTCATCGAAAAATGCATTGAGTGCATTCTTGTTCTTTCAAAAAATGGAAATTGTGCATAGATCACAATTGCATAGTTTTCAAAAAGAGGATTTTGCATAGATTACATTGCATTATTCGCATCGTTGAATGTTTGAGATTAATTTTGGATAGTGAAAGTCATCTAGTTTGGAAAAAGTTTCGTTTTCAGTATTGTTGTCTATTGCATCATTGTTTGAAGCTCTTCCCTCAATTAGATAGCATTCATCGAATTGAAAGATTTATTTTCTCATATAGCTGCATATAGGAGATTGTCAGATGACATGCAGTAGGGCCTTGAAACTGAGACATAATTGAAGATCAACCATAAAATTTATTCAATTAACCTAAGGAAGCATTGAAACCTAACGAAGAATTTTTAGTGGTCTAAGCTAGTGACGTGTTCCGGCGTCGTTAAACCTAGTAGCTGTCATTCGCCTCTTGGCTTTAGATAACACTAGTATGGATTTGTGCTCCCCGTACCGTCGCGTATATAAAGGGAGAACCCACTAGGTTGCTATCCTTTATCCATAGGAAGTCGAGTCTGCCGCCTTATACCGGTGATACACCGGACATAACATTCGGGGAGATTGCCTGCACGTATGTCAAGTCCTTGGTTGATTTCTCTTTCATTTTTTAACCAAGGTGTATATTGCAATTCATGGATATTTGGTATACCCATCTGCCTAGATTACCAGAGTAGTCATTTCGATATTTTCTGACTCATTAAATTTCAAAAGATCATCAAGCGCTTGTCCTTTCACGCTTGTTTCCAATCTGAAAGCGATAGAGTCACCTTTTTTCTGTTTCTTGACTCTTACAAGATGAAACGACAGAGTTTTATTTCAGTGTTTTAAAATTAATTGCCCAAAAAATATTCTTGGTTAAAGTCAGTTTCCTTAGGGTGTTGTTTTGAGTCGTCTCCGATGGAAACTTTTCAGGAGTTCACCAACCAAGGAATCCCCTCCGAAGGGAATCCTGGTCCTTTTCCTCCTTTTGGAAATGTTGGCGCTCCTTATATGGCAACGTTGTCCCTTCCTGGGTTAACTGTTGGGTTTCCTGTTTGGTTGTTTTCAACCTTTGTGGTCCCAAATGTACTGGCTACTGTTCAATCAGTTCCTCCACCTAAAAAATGCCATGTTGATTCCAAGGTAGACATCTCCCCTTCTTCGCCTGTTTCTCCGTCCTCCTCTTCTACTTCGTCTGGTGAAAGTATGGATTCGAGTAACCAGGTGGCTAAGAAGAAGAAGAATAAGACAAAGAAGAAGAAGTCCAATAAGAGAGAGGCTAAGGCTGCAACTACTGCTTCTAAAACATCTCCTCTTGATGAACCTTCCAACCCTCCGCAGAAAGTTAAGTTCCCTTGCATGTTGTGCACAGGAGACCATCTTCTTCGAGACTGCCCTGGCATTCCCAAGGTGCTCGAAGTATGGTCCAACGGTCATCCATCGTTGCCTTTGGCTTCTGGGAGTCAAGTTGGGGGCACGTCTTCAACTAGTGCTGGTAAGGCTCCTAAGAAGCAAGGTAATCTCACCAATCCCTATAAGTTGTGTGAAGGGCACCATGCCATTCACCTTTTTCCGTATATGGATGAAGCCAGATGAGTTTTGGACAACTTAACTGGTTCTACACCATGCCTTCCAGTTGGTTATAATTGGATTTCTTTTAGTCCTCCACCAGCTGATCCTACGAATGGTTAAGAGTCATCCTTGGTCAATCCTGCTCCCCCAGAAATTAAAATTCAGGAATCTGTTCTCGACCAACCATTGGTCATGGGATTGGTTGAACTGGCCCCGTCTGCGGTGCACCAGGTCTTTTCCGTTGAGAGTGGACCTCACACCCCTCATGTTCTTCTTGTTTCTTTAGATTCCTTGGACTTGGAGAAAGATTCTCCTGTCCCTATATCTCAAGAAGCTGCTTCTCCGCCTCCCGTGATGGAGGTCCCCGAGGATACTCCTCCTACCTTCGAGATGGAGGTCATGGATGATGCTCCTTCTTCTTTCGTAACACTAGGGGAAGACCATCTCAGTTCGATGGTAGCTCCTCCGAGTAGTTTGGTTGCTTCCTTTGACTGGAGTCGATTTGCAGGATACCGCCTTCTGTCTTATGTGCCTTTTGAGATCACAGTACAGGCCTCTCCTCTGGTCATACCCATCACCATTATATACGAAGGTGCGTCTGTTAGTATTTTATCCTCAACTACTTGGCAAGCATTCAGTTCGCCACTGCTTGTGCCTGTTACGCAGAATCTGTTGGCATTTAACAGAAGAACTAGTCAGCCATTAGGGATCCTTCTAAGGTTACCTGTTACTTTGGGAGGTAAAACCGTCCATATGGATGTGATGGTTGTTCTAGGCCCCTTGGATTTAAATCTGCTCTTGGGGCACGATTACACCTATGCCATGTGAGCGCTTGTCTCCTCCCTTTTCCGTGTGGTCCGTTTTCCACATGAAGGACGCATCATGACCATTGATCAACTTTCGTTCTTTGGTCCTGATGTGGCAGCTGGCCCGCCATCATCGCTTCCTAGTTTTTATCCACCCGTTGTATCTTCCCCAACGCAGGTCAACTATGTGGCTACCTACCCCGTGCCTGTACCCAGTTTTGTTGCCGTTGTGCATCAGGTGCTGGGGGCATTGGGTCCTAACTTATAGGATCTTTTCCTTCCATCAGGAGTGGAACTCTTGGAAGCGATGACTTCTTGTTCATTATGATGAGTTCGATCGGAGCAGAGTTCGTTTTCTTGTGTCAAGCTCCTTAGAAAATGAAACAAGCTGGTCGGAGCACAGTTCGTTTTCTTGTGTCAAGATCCTTAAAAAATGAAACAGGGTCTTTGGAGCATAGTTCATTTTCTTATGTCAAGCTCCTTAAAAAATGAAACAAGGTGTTCTGAGGATAGTTCTTTTAATTTGTCAACCTCATTAAAACAATGAAACACTTTCCTATTCAATTCGAGTCATTGTTTAGATCTCGTAAAATCCCAGTCGAGTCTTTCTCTTGATCTCGTAATTTGAACCTTCACTCCATCTGCCTTTCATATGGACTGAAGCTTGGGGGGAATGCACCTCGAATTGAGTCACCATGCTGGGGGCATGCTTACTTTTTCAAGCATAGTTTGTTTCCGTTTCAAGCTTGTGTAAAAACGAAACCGGTTTCAAGCATAGTTTATCTTTGTTTCAAGCTTGTGTAAAAATGAAACCAACTTCAAGCAAAGTTTCCTAATTTCAAGCTTGTGTAAAAATGAAACCATTCCCATTTTACCTCTTGTGATTTCCATTTTATCAGCCTGTTTTGCCAGATGAGCCTTGGTTTTTCTCACTCCATCGTCATTATCTGCTTGGCCGATTATATACCTTCACTTGGTTCTTTTACCCGTTCCTGAGGAACCGCTGCGATGAGTGGTCTTGTTAGCCAGCCTCTTAACCTTTACTTATTCTGAGTAGTTCCACCATCATTGGAACTAGTTGCTACCCTTTATACCACTCGTTCCTCCAGGAGGAGTCAACTTTCAGCTCTTTTCTGACTCTTGAAAACTGAAAAGATTGCCAAGTCGCTTGTTGTTTTGATCTTGTTAAATTGGCTGCAAAACGACATCTACCCATTATACGTTTACCCCTTTTTTAGGCTGGGATAGATTATTTATGAAAAAGGCATACCCTAGCCTATCGCGACTAGGAGGTTTTCTCAGACACAGTTTTGTACCTTTTCGGATTTGAGAAACTATCTACGAAAAGGGACTGTTGGAGTTTACTTTTCCGCTATCTTTTCAAACTCTCTAAACATGAAAAGAGGCCGAGTTATTCCTTTGTCAGACTCATTAAAACCTGATGACTTTGGACTCCATCGCGACGACGTTATACGAGTTCCTCCTTCCTAGGGTTCGTTAATTGTACTAGGTTGGATTTGTCTAAAGGAAAAACTTATATCACAAGCATATGCTATCCCCTTCAAGCTTGTTCTAAAAAATAATTGGGGTACTCGCCAGAAATGGTGGGGAAAAAATGAAACCAGTATCATCATCGTGTCGGCAGTATGTCGCTCTTGAACAGGGCACTTGTCTGCATTCGTGGCGGGTTGGGGACATCTCATCTTGTTTTCTGCTTGCCTCCATGGGTTTGGGTTATCCTTTTTGACCTCTCATCTACTCTTTTCCTTATCATCATGACCTCAGTTATTTTGATGTCAAATACTACCAAATCCAGTGTCGTGCCACCGATGTGTTCAAGAGAAGTTGACCTCTGCATTTCTCAACCCCCCTCTGATTCTCTACTGATCCTGATTCACAAACATTATGTTCCTCTATCTCGCGTCGATGATTGGGGAAACACTATGGCCCACCTTCGATCAAGGTCACTTCCTGTCGACTTCAACTCACTATCTAGGAAGCTGATCTAGAGACTCCCTTCCGGTACCTTGGAGCTTGCATGCCTCAATGGCAGGTTCTTCGCATTCGACGTAAGGTTTTCATCATTGACCTTCGATCGGATGATTCTGCGGGTGTTCGACGCCAGCTCACTGTTCATATTCCGTGGATTGTACCTATAGTACCTTGAGGGCCATTGTCATTATTGGTGGTTCTTCTCGTGCCTATTAACGACTTTCATCATTGGTTGGTAATCAGACGATGTTCTTGCATGTTTGACTTCAACTCACTTATTCACATGCTTGGACTTGTACTCTGTTCGGGTCGAGATGGAGTGAAAGACCCTAGATTTTTTCTGGTGGAATCCAGGCTGTGATTTTGTGGATTATCATTGGTTACATGACTCATTGATTGGATGGCTACGACCATACCTGAGTCTATTTAGTGAACCTCACTGGATGGCTGTGTCCATGCATCGGATCTTGATTATTGTATGCTCTGTTATGGATGGTTGTGCCCATAACACATATCATGTATTTGAGATATCAGTTGTACTTGTATACGCAGGTTTTTTTACGTCAACATTTTCAGTTGGACACGTTCTCGTAAAGCATTTCACCCCTCTCTCTCTCTCTCTCTCGGGCTTCATGCTTTAGGGGGCATCTATTACACAGTAATTTGTCACCGTCCCGCACATTGGAGGGCCTTTTCCGTGACCTGTGAGCAGTGACATGACCTGAAACCACTTTCATGGCATCCCCCTTGATAAGGACAATAATTCCTCTGAAGACAGTTTCCTGTAAAAAACCCTAAAAATAGACCTTTTGGCCTTGGCGCGACTAGCCAGTTCAGCCCTCGCGCCAATGGGGATACTTGTCTATGCAGGTTTTCTGATGGTAGTGTTTTCAACTGGACACATTCTCGTAAAGCATTTCACCTCTCTCTCTCTCTCTCTCGGGCCTCATGCTTTAGGGGGCATCTGTTACACAGTAATTTTTCACCATCCCTGCAATCCCCCGTCCCGCACATTGGAGGGCCTTTTTTATGACCTGTGAGCAGTGACATGACCTGAAACCACTTTCATGGCATCCCCCTTGACAAGGACAATAATTCCTCTGAAGACAGTTTCCTGTAAAAAATCCTAAAAATAGACCTTTTGGCCTTGGCGCAACCAGCCAGTTCAGCCCTCGTGCCAATGGGGAAAATCTACCAAAGAGGGCATGCTAAATGGCGCTCTGTCCCAGTGTATCGCCCATGCCAAGCTTAATAAGGATTGTTTTTTAAAAATAAATGGTGGAAGTTTGATTCCAACCAACTCCTGAACGAGTCTCTAAAATGAGTTGGGAGGTTTAGCTCCGGATCTCCATATAGGGGAAGTGGTTTTCCACCTATCATGGAAGCTTCCTTGAGGATAGGCCAATCCCAAAATTGTAGGGATCCCAAATCCCCTTCCACCATCTATATAAGCTTGCCATTTTCCCTTTGCAAGCTAGTCTTAGGGGTCATAGAAGCAAGAGTTGAATCTGTAGCAAGGAGACTATTGCCATAAAGCCTTCGAGAGCCAAGACGAAGAGAGAGAGCTTTGTCCCATTCCTGACAAGATTCATTGAGACGTGCTCCGCTGTCGACCCGCTAAAGGAAGATCCAGTGTCAGAGCCTTGGGTTGTATCTTTCTTTGTTATTATTAATGGTAAACGACTTTGATTATGGTTTCATTCATGTGTCTTTGTTTTTGATGCAATGAATTGCATCCTCTCTGACTGATGTATGGTTACAATATTTAAATTCTATGCTATGTATTGTTGTGTTTCTTCTCATGTGTGCAGGTGTTTGGACGTGTTAAGTGGAAGGATCATGATCTGCCAAAGTGGAGGACGGGAAGCGTCATCCTTTCTTCGACTACCATTGTGTAGGACCTGAGGTAGGCAACTCGTTGTGTTTTGTCATTTTTGTAATTAGAGACCTGCGTCACTGCGTGTCTAATTTTTTCTAGACCCAATCTGGGCTAGTAGGGATAGCCTCTATTCGCAGAGGGGATTTACCTCTCCAACAACTTCACTTGTGGGCTAAAGCATGCAACACAACGATCTATTTGCCGAATAGGAGTCCTCATCATATTCCTGGGATGAGTACATCAGAAGAATATTTTTCGGGGAAGAAAACAAATTTGTCACACTTCACTATATTTGGATCATCATTTTACTGTCACATTTCCAAGGGATCAAGGAAAAATCTAGAGTTGACAGTACAGTTGGGCGCATTTGTGGATTGCACAAAAACACCTCACAACTATCATGTGTACTTTCCATCTCTCAGGATGATATTTGTTCATAGAGATGTGAAGTTTGATGAGGATAAGGCAATGAGGTGTTCTATTGAGAGGGAGATTTAGTTTCATTCAGATCAGGAGATTTTGGTTCCAAATGAAGAACCTCCAGATGTTGTGGAGTAGCCACAATCAGAGGAGTAAAGAGTGGATACACCAACTTCAGCAAAGATATTCAGAGAAGGTAGGAAGTGAACCGAGGAAGTTGACAGATTATTGCATTATGCTAGAGAGAATGTGGGAGCGCTTGCATTACCACATAGGAAGAGGATTTCACTAGAATGGTACACTGGCTATATGGCTCCGATGAGTGAGCTAGTAGAGGCAGAACCATCATCATTCGAGGAAGAAATGAAGCAACTAGTATAGGTTGATTCCATGGTAGAGGAATATGATTCCATTTTTAGAAAAATTGTTTGGTAAGTGGTCCAAATACCAGAGGAAAAATTGACGGTGGGTTTAAGATGGATCTACAAGGTGAAGCAAGCAGTAGGCAAAAGCATCGAGAAAGTCAAGGCCATATTTTTGGAAAAGGGGTTCTCTTAGGTGGATGGAATTGACTATGAGGAGACCTTTGCTTCAGTAGAAAGGTACTCTTCTATCAGATCAATTCTATCAATTTCAATGCAGATGGGATGGAATATCCATCAAATGGATGTGAAGACAACATTCCTCAATGGAGTGATTGAGGAAGAGGTGTACATTGAACAACCAGAAGGATTTGAGACATTCGACAAAGAGTCACATGTGTGCAGACTCAAGTGAGCATTGTATGGCTTCAAGAAAGCCCCCCATGCTTGGTACACTAGGATCGACAACTATCTCACTAGGTTGGGCTTCACCAAAAGTGAACCGGATGAAAACCTTTACCTTATTATTTTTGAAGGTAAATTGTTGATTATAGTATTATATGTCGATGATTTGATTTTAATGTAGGTTTTAACAATGTAAAAAAATTGTCTACAAATGAACTATTTAAAATAGAAAATAAACAATAATGAGAGCATAAAACATAAAACATATATACACAAAGATTTCCCCTGGATCCCAAAACTGGGACTACTAGCTTGATTTTTCATTATATTCCTTTCAATGTTACAACACATATATATACATCTCGAAGAGTTCATAAAACCCAATCCATTTAACATGGATTAGAACATAATTGTAGATCTCTTAACCAAATCTACAAAATACCATGGGTAGAAAATCATCATGCCCAAAACCATAGGCCCCCTTCTTACCCCCCGCTTCTCGGCTGGGTCTAGTTGTGGAAATAATATAGCACACACCCAAAATTATCCCACTTGTTGTTTTCTTTCCATAGGGGGCCACAACAGAGATTAGTCATTGGTCCAGCCCTGCAACGCCCATTGTTTCTCTAAACCAAGATAACTTCTTAGTTCTCATAGACTTCATCAATGCATTTGCAACATTCTCCAAAGTGTCCACCTTTACCAACAACACATTTTTTTCCTCAACCATATCTCTCACAAAGTGATATTGAACATCAATATGCTCTGTCTTTTATTGATAAGAAGGGTTCTTAGCCAAGAAAATTTCACTTTGCTTATCACAGTTTATCCTTATAGCTCGTTGCACCAACCCCATACTCGAACAAAATTTCTACAACCAAACTACTTACTTGCTTGCATGAGTGGCTACCATGTGTTTTTCCTCTGTAGTTGAAAGAGCCACTATAGACTATATTTTACTCATCCAACTAATTGCACCTCCAAATAGGCTAAAAAGATACCTACTTGTAGATCTTCTTTGATCCAAATCTCAAGCCCAGTTTTCATTAACAAAGCCATGAATAACCAAAACTCTATACAATCATGGTCTTCCTTGGTATAAAAAACCATAATCGCTAGTGCCACGTAAATATCTGAAAACCCACTTCACTGATGTCCAATGTTACTTCCTTGGTTTTGAAATAAACCTACTTAATACTCCCACTACATGTGCAATGTCTAGTCTAGTACAGACCATTGCATATATCACGCTACCCACTACACTTGCATATGGAACATGGGACATGTCCTCTTCTTCTTCTTGTGTCTTGGGACACTGTACAACAGGTAAAAAGTAAGGCGTTTATAAAAAGGCGGTGTAACATTCTTGAGTCTTAAGGTGGTAATAACAAAGGGAATGGTGTATTGGTAAGGATTTACAAAGCACTGGAGCAACCACTTGGGAGAGGTAATAAACAATAGTATAAACAACACACGCTTCACAGTTTGAATGTTTTGCAGCGTGGTCAATTTTTGGTTCACAGGTACATGTTTCTAAACCTATTCGATTCTGTAATCCAAATAAATACTTAGCATGAAGCTTATAATATACTTTGATACATAGTTATGCCGCTATGAACATATTATACAGGAAATTTGATTGTTTCAAAACTAGCTATGGCAGCTAACAATGGGTTACAAGTGGATTTTCCGGTACATTATGTAACATTTCGAAGTTCCCTCAAAGTGTCTAGGTCTCTCAATTGCTCTGTTACTAAATATAGTTTAGCTTCTATTATTGTTATAGAGAGTTAAAGTGAACTAAAAGTACTTTAGCTTCTCTTATTGTTACAAAGAGCTAAAGTTTTGTTTACATGATAATTTTTTTGATAATTTTGCATTATCAATGTGTATAAGAAGTGAGTTTCTGATATCAAACCTTTCAAAAAAAAAAATTCTACAATGGTTAAAGTATACCTTTGTTTCAATATCTTTACTACTAGTACTGTGGGCTGCAAAAAATAACGTGAAATATTTAGAAATTTCAATTTCCTAAGCTTCAACTTGTAGCTCAAATTTTAAGAGAATATTGTTTGAAAACTGTAGGTATATTGCTTTTAAAGCCACTTTATTCTATTTTTATTATGATAATAATGCAATCATATAAAGCACAATAGGGTCCTTATCCTGTGTTTTTGTAATTCATTAAACTCAAAACACTTAAATTAAATGTTTAATTTTCATTTTTAGAATTATTTAATCACATGTTCTTTCCCTTGGTATCTCGAAAATTTTTCGAGTAATTGTTTCTAGCAGTAATGTAATCTATACCAGCCTATGTTGGGCCATGTAAAACAATAACACATATATCTATTCAGAAGTAAAAATGGTTACCCACATGAAAGCCTAGGACTAAAACTATCAATATTGTACTTCTATTTATAAGTTTCCTTATATCCATCATCATCTTATTAAACAATATCATCTATTTACGAAGAAATGGATGAAAAATGAAACAATATTGAGATGAAATGTAGAATTACATATTATAATTGATATCAACTTAACATTATAACTATCATTAAAATAATGAAGGAAGGAAATACATATTCTGGAATTTAAACTAAAATAACATGAGTCAAATCTAGAGAAAATTCCAATGTTTCCTACATTGTAGGAATGGAATTTGGAAGGATTTTGAGGGTCAATAATAACGTAGGTCCTTTTAGGATCCCTATACAAGTGATGGGTATCACGTCCAAAAGTAGTACTAGTGCCATATGATAGGTCAATTTTTTTATTTCCACCCACAGAAGTCCCCTAGTGTCTATATAATAACATACCACAAGGAGGGACAAAATTGATTATATGCATTTATTTGGTTTATTTTATAGGAATATACACCATCCCAACCACTAGATGTTTGAGTAGCAAGGTGTATAATCATTCCTTTTCCTCTGAAGCCTGTGATAATCTTTGAACTTTGGAACATTAATTAGGGCTTCAGGAGAGGAAATTTGGTTCAACATAAACAACCCTTTCAAAATAATCTAAGGCTTTGTAATATTCCCAATTAGCCCAAGCTAATGGGAATATGCAATTTTTTTTTCAATTCTCTGTTTCATGAATAAAATTGTAAAGGAGGATCAATAAAACTCCTAATCAGAAAAATAAATCAATGCCACATGTGAACAAAGCTAAATCTAGGCTATTTACATAAGCACATTTAGGTGTGAAAGAGACTAGAGCACTTGACCAATTCAACCAGGACCAAATCAACAACGCTGTTTAGATACAGCGAATCTCCTAGATGCACAACGCAGTTTTAGTTGGAGGCTACTCATGTGAATGGAGCTAAATCATTGAGATGGTTTAGGGTTTGACAAGACTTTCATCCTATAAAAGGAAGAGGGGAACAACAGAATAGGGCTGTTGATTGAGTATATTTATGAATATATTTTCTGTTTATACATATATCATTCTCTGCTGTTTAGCCGAGGATAGTGCTGTTTAGCACTAGGGTGTTCCTGTTCGGGAATCCCACCTCTTCCATTGAGTAGCTATTGGAAGAATTTTTTTTGATCTCATCCACTATCAGGCATTTGGCCAAGCTCATCTTCCAACTACAATGCAGATCCTGTTGAGGGTTTGGTTGTCCTTGTAAGCTGTAGCAAGTGGAGGCTAGTTCTGTTCAAATCTAGGCCATTCTAGGGCCTCTTTTCAATGGGAAAGTCTTTTTTCCCATTGGCAAGAGAGTTCTGGACCTTTGGAGCTACATTTTTAGATCTTGGCATCAGGCCAATCCAGTGCTAGAGCCTACAATGCAGTTTTCCTTCCAGGACTGTGTTATTTTCAAGAAGTAAGTTGCAGGGTGTTTTGACACACATTTGGAAGAGAGATCTCTGGTGCTGGGGTTCTGCCCTTCACTATGGTGATCCATGGATTATAATTCTGATCCATGTTCTGTTCAAATATGATCTACTTCTATTGTATTCATCTTCATAAATTTCTGAATACTACTGCAGATCTGCAACTTTAGATCTCAGATCTACTGTCTGTGTTTCATGTTTTGATCAAAACCCCAAGGGGAATTTGTAAAGGAGCTCTTCTAGTGTACAGATCTGAAGTGGATCTATTATTTTTGTACACAGATCTTCTCTAGATCTGGAGTGTAATATACAGCTTTTGCAACTCTTAAAAATAACACTGTCAAGCTATTTTTCAATCAATACATGTGTTGTAGCCCTCTTTTTGAGGAATTTCTTCTATTCTTGTCTTGCACATTCTGTCATACATTGTATGGGACTCAATATGGATCTGATTTATTGATGTATATATGAATTTTGAGCCTTCTTATTTTTCTCCTTCTGTTGCTCACAAAAACTGTGTTATTTTCCTGCAGTATTGTTGCACATTGCTGTAGCCCCATTCTTGGGTGTTTTCCAGCCATACTAGGTGTGGGAGGTCTATTTACCTCACCCAGTTTGATTTGTTTTTTCTCCCTTTTTGGATTTAGATGCTAGATCCCCAGATCTAAGGGATCTAAGGGCTGAAAACTCATTTAAGTGCACATACTTCTGAAAGGTGCGTTATTCCAGCAGGTATTGCTGAATCTTCCCTTTTGGGGATATTATAGTGGTATCAGAGAAATCATCTTGGCACAACTTGTGATTTGATTTCTTAAAGAGAAAATATGTCTTCAGAATAAGATGAGCCTCTCACTAACAGAGAGAAGAGGTACCTGAGAAGAAGACAGAAGAAATTTGATTACACCAATGATGATAAAGACAAGGGAAAAACCCCTGAATCTGGAAGCGATGAAGATGGGAAGGAGTTTGAAAAAACCCTTCTGAAAGCCATGCAAGATCTTTCTAGAGAGATCAAAGAGATGAGATTAGACATGATCAAGGAATCTCCTAGGAGATTTCATCCTGGAGAAATCTCTGGCATGTCTCACCACTAGAATGATCAACCAGTGAACCAACCACATGCTCCACAACGCTCTACCATGCCTACTTTTTTGGCTGTGGAAAATGAAGGGCCTCATGAGAAAGCATCCCTTGCAGAATACTTTGAAGAATATGAGTCTCAGAATCAGAGATTCAAGGACCACTTGATTTTTCAAGAGTTTTGTCACCTCAAGGACAAAAGAAGATCAAGACATCATCATAGAGATGGTGGATTCACTCATAATCATGATCGACATCACCGTATGGGAAGATTCTTTTTACCCAATTTTGATGGGTCATCCAATAGTTCTGCCAAAGCATGGGTAGAAAAACTGGATATCTACTTTTAGTTGAACAAAGTCCTTGAGATGGAAGCTATCAAGATTACAGCACTACACTTTGAAGGTGAAGCACATAACTGGTGGTTCCATGGGTTGTCTACATTGGGTCATGCCAATGTGACTGCCTATTATGAGTTCACTAGAAGACTGGTGGAAATTTTTGAAAGAAAGGATCCAAAAGCACCTTTCATGAGCCTTGCAAAGTTGAAGCAGTCAGGTAATACAGAGTCTTATATCTCTGAATTTTTGAGATTATCTATTATGGTTCTTGATTTGTCTGCAGCAAGGAGGATGTATATGTTCATCGATGGCTTATATGAACCTCTGCATGGGTTGGTTTAATCTACCAAGCCCACTACCTTGCATGATTCCATTGAGAGGGCTTGAGGCCTTCAAGATGCCTTGCCAAAAGAAAAGGAAAATTTTCAGAACAAGCCCTCTTTTCCTTCTAAAGGAAAGGAAGAGAAAGCCGCTCCTTCAAAGGAGAGCTCATACAAGAAGCCTCTTGATGATGAAGTCCGGAGAGATCTAACAAAAAGGAAGCTATGCTTCACTTGCCAAGAACCATGGGTACCTGGGAATAGATGTGCTGTTGGTAAATCACATTATATAGAGGTCTTCTCAGATCTTGAAGAAGATGAAGATGATGAGCCAAGGAGGGCTCACAATGATGACAATATTGGAGGAGATCCAACACCATCAGGAGAAGGGAATGGAGAATTTTCTCCTATTGGAGGAACTCTTGCATCCTTGAGGGGAGTACCTAAGTACTTGACCTTAAGAGTTCAAGGTTCAATCATGAATCATAGGGTTTATGTATTGATTGACAGTGGGGCTATGCACAATTTCATTGATGCCCATCTTGTGCAAAGGAGCGCAATACCCACTGATACTTTTGAGGGATTCTCTATTTTGGTCCCATGAGATAGAACAATGCAATGCATGCATTATGTCTCATCACTTTCAATCACCATGGGATCCTACACCTTGGTGGATCACTTCTTTGTAGTTGACATGCTAGACACCAATGTTATTTTGGGTGTTCAATGGTTGATTACATTGGGGAAGGTCACCACTGATTGGGAGGCTTTGCAAATGGAATGGGTGGAAAGAAGAGTGGTGAACTTCAAATGATCAAAGGCATGCATACTTACCCCTCACACAACACTTCCACACAAAAAACAGAGATGGATTTGCGCAGTGGAAGCAAGGACCTCATTGTCCCTTCTATCATGTTCATGAGATTTATGCAAGGGACACTCTTATCTATTGGCAAACCACCTGGGAGGCCACCTGATTCAGTCTTGGTGAGAGATCTCTCACTACTTGATGCTCCAAAATCAGATCTAGGAGGGATGGGAGCATTAGAATACATAGCTACAACACTGGAAGGCTTGGGCAAGCACAAGAAGGATGGAGATTTTCTTCTCTCATCATCATCACCCACCTTCATTTCTGATTTTGCGTTGTTGGAGGAGAAGAAGGGAAGGTATATCCTTCCTACTTATACCTTTGGCATAATAAATGTCAAAGAGGAGATCAAAAACATGGCAGGCATTCCTATTGATGCATCATCAACGCTGTCATTGTTGGGGAGTGTAGATCTATATTGGAAATCCCAGTTGTTGGTGGATTATTCCAAAGATCTTCACACTTGTATGATGCTTGATGACCAGCTGCATGAAGAAGGCTATCTAGTCCATGAGGGAGTCATCTATCATCATGATAGGATCTTCTTACCTAGAGCCTCTAAGCTCAAGGAGAAGATGCTACAAAGGGCCTACAAAGAGTTCTGTTTTAGCCCTACCTATTCTATGAAGATCTACAACACTATCATGAGATGCTTTGAATGGGAAGGCTTTGGAGGAGAGATACATCAGAATTTTCTAGAATGCAAGAACTATGTGGAGTTGGGGCAGCCAAAGGACTCTATGCAAGAGTCATTTCAGCCATTTCTTCCTTCTCTTGAAAGGGGAGAAAAATCTATGCACAATTCCATGTATAGGAGAGACATTGTTGGTGAAAAATCTGATCATGCAATGCAAGTTTCATTTTCTGATTTGACATATTCTTTCACCATGTTTATGCAGGCCATGAATCCGAAGAGGAGTGTTGTATCATGTAAATCTCATGGCAAACATTGGGCCGCTAAAATTTCTGAATTTGGCCACTCCCTTTTTGTGCAAAGGGAGATTTTCTTTCATCATGATGAGTGCTTCCCAAAGGCACCAAACATATCTCACATTTTCAGCCATGGTGAGATAACATGTGCAGCAAGTAAGTGGTGGGGAAACCACTTACCATATTTGGATCTAATGCAGGCAGGAGATGCACTGCACTGGTACCATATGTGGGACTATGACCCACCTCCTCATGCTCAAATTTATGTTTGTGTAAATGTAATTATGCTTCCATACTTGGATGATATAGTTGTGCTTTTTATGGGATTGTATGGAGGGAGGATGGAAAATTTGGATGTACCACATGGGATGGAAACTCTCTATGCATCTCATGCTACATGTTTTAGAGAGAGCATTGCTCCAGCCATGTTTGTTTCTTTTGATTTTTTGACTCCTTGTGGGATGGATTATGTACATCTCATGGTGAATTTGAAGGAACAATTCATGGAAGCTTGGATTGGTGAACACCTAGCTTGTGAGGAGAGCTTGATCTTTGATGGTGTCACCAATGGAGGAGGAGAAATGTTGCAGCACTCACCCTATCAGTTGCTTGAGGACAAGCAACATTTTGGAGGGGAGGACTGTAATATTCCCAATTAGCCCAAGCTAATGGGTATATACAATTTTGTTTCAATTTTCTGTTTCATGAAAAAAATTGTAAATGAGGATCAATAAAAATCCTAATTAGCAAAATAAATCAATGCCACATGTGAACATAGCTAAATCTGGGCTATTTACATAAGCACACTTAGGTGTGAAAGAGATTGGAGCACTTGACCAAGTCAACCATGACCAAATCAACAATGTTGTCTAGATACAGTGAATCTCCTAGATGCACAACACAGTTTTAGTTGGAGGCTACTCATGTGAATGGAGCTAAATCATTGAGATGGTTTAGGGTTTGGCAGAATTTCATGCTATAAAGGGAAGAGGAGAACAACAGAAGAGGGTTGTTGATTGAGTATATTTCTGAATATATTGTCTATTTAGACATATATCATTCTCTACTGTTTAGCTGAGGATAGTGTTGTTTAGCACTAGGGTGTTCCTGTTCGGGAATCCCACCTCTTCCATTGAGTAGATCTTGGAAGAAGTTTTTCTGATCTCATCCACTACCAGGAATTTGGCCAAGCTCATCTTCCAACTACAACACAGATCCTATTGAGGGTTTGGCTGTCCTTGTAAGTTGTAGCAAGTGGAGGCTAGATCTGTTTAGATCTAGGCCATTATAGGGCCTCTTTTCACTAGGAAAGTTTTCTATCCCATTAGCAAGAGAGTTCTGGACCTTTGGAGCTGCATTTTCAGATCTTGGCATCAAGGCAATCCAGTGCTAGAGCCTACAGTGCAATTTTCCTTCCAGGACTGTGTTATTTGCAAGAAGGAAGTTGCAGGGTGTTTTGACACACATTTGGAGGAGAGATCTCTGGTGTTGGGGTTCTGCCCTTCACTATGGTAATCCATGGATTAGACTTCTGATCCATGTTCTGTTCAGATCTGATCTACTTCTATTGTATTCATCTTCAGAAATTTCTGAATACTACTGCAGATTTGCAACTTTAGATCTTAGATCTACTCTTTGTGTTTCATGTTTTGACCAAAACCCCAAGGGGAATTTGTAAAGGAGCTCTTCTAGTGTACAGATCTGAAATTGATCTATTCTTCTGTACACAGATATGCTCTAGATCTGGAGTGTAATATATAGCTGCTGCAGCTCTTAAAAATAACATTGTCGAGCTATTTTTCAGTCAATACATGTGTTGCAGCCCTCTTTTTGAGGAATTTCTTCTATTCTTGTCTCGTACATTCTATCATACATTGTATGGGCCTCAATATGGATCTGATTTATTGTTTTATATATGAATTTTGGGCCTTCTTATTGGTCTCCTACTGTTTCTCACAAAAACTGCATTATTTTCCTGCAGTATTGTTGCACATTGTTGCAGCCCCATTCTTGGGTGTTTTCTAGCCATACTAGGTGTGGGAGGTTTGTTTACCTCACCTAGTTTGATTTGTTTTTTCTCCCCTTTTGGATTTAGATGCTAGATCTCAAAATCTAAGGGATCGAAGGGATGCAAACTCATTTCAGTGCACATAATTTTGAAAGGTGCGTTATTCCAACAGGTATTGCTAAATCTTCCCTTTTGGGGATATTACAAAGAGCGCAACGCTCTGCCAATAGCACAGCTCCACCTCCCAGATGTGCAATGCCTGTGTGTTTTGCATGGAAAAAAACCACCATGGGCACAACACTCGATTCCAGGCATGCAACGCCAAGCTGAGCGCGCAGCACCGGTCTAATTTTCCCAATTTCACTTGTCAAACTTACAAATTTTCTTCTCGTCTAACTTGGTTTTTCTTTTAATACTTTGAGACTTGACATGTCTATTCTGATGATTTTGTGATGTTTATACACAAAAAAAACTTCAAATCCTCTGTTATTTCCATCATCAAGTTAACTCAACGTTGCACCCTTTCTCACTAACAATTTACACAGTTTGCATGCA